>JARHVA010005157.1:1192500-1205000 GCA_037957365.1 Torreya grandis | reverse complement strand
GGCCTCATGATGATTACCATGTGTTCTCCTTGGATATTTTAGAATTATTAAGAATAATGTATGTGATTTATTAATTTTTTAACTATGGTATATTTATTTATTCTCTATAGGGATGCCATGGATGTGAAGGAAATTTGTTAAAGAAAAGATAAAGGTTCAATAGATCTGATGCCTTTTAAATAATCATTTAAAATTTGTAGGACATTATAAACTTGAGATTATGAGATACTAACATGTCCACATGTGTCTACACCTTTCACCTTTGTATTTGTCATGGCCAAATTCTAGTTATTCATCCTATCTTTCCTTTATTTTGTCTCTTTGAAACATTGATGCCACATCCAAAAAAATATATATATTTGATAGGGTAAATAGCTAAGTTTTATAGGGATCCTAAAACTATAAAATTATTATACATAAGTATCAATAGGCCAATCTAAGGCTAACGATCAAAATTATAAAAAACTAGTTATAACATACCAAAAGTAGGGAAAAAATAATAATATAAAATATTAGGAGGGGGGACCCTCCTATGGTTCCTCCTCATCCTTGAGAGTATTTTTAGGGACACCCACTTTAAATTTGATACCTTTACCCATGTGTGATTACCATGTCCTTCTACTGCATCTCCTCAAAAAATCATATGTGGCCTCTTCTTGCCTTAAACCTGTAGGGGAGTCTTCTTTATGGGGACCAATTTAGTAGAGCCAAGTAGGGAGGTTTTCATTATATTTGATAGCTATTTGATATGAATCTAATTAGTCTTAGAGGATTGGATGAAGGAATATATATTGGATTCATCTTGCCTATAGAGAGTACTCTATTCTTGTATAAGATTGGATAAGGTCAGCCCTACCTCCTGCACCTTTTAATTAAATTTATCTAATTATTCCTTATTATTTTTATTCTAATTTGATAGAATAGATTTACCCTTTTGGGAAGTCTCCTTGGGATTTCCCTTATCAAGGGTGATTATCTTGGTTTTGGGTATGAAGACATTGAGAGGAAGGTCAATAGTAGGGATTTTAGAAATACTAGCCTAGGGGGTTCTCATAGATGGTTGATAGGACCTCAAGGTGGGGTCCTCCTTTAGGGAGTCCTCTTGAGATTATTCCCAAATGAAGGATCCCCCTTTGGGGACCTCCCTCCCTTACATAGTTTGGTTATTATTGATGAGCAGTAGGATTAACCCCTAGTGTAGGATGGGGTTGGACTCATTTACTTGATCAGCCAAGGTAGTGCATTCAAGTGATTTAACTAGGTATAATGGTAGGATGATATTATATCCTAGGAATTTATTTATTAACTAAAAATGATGAGAAAACATTAGGGTATATTTACCCTCTAAGCTCTTATAATGCATTACCTAAAGATAATTTTTTGGCCAATGTCAAAGAAGGTGTACCTAGGGGAAACCCTTCTTGTCAATTTACACAAACTCATTCATGTAAAAAAATAGTTAAAGGATCTCCTGATTATTGGTCTAGTCTTTTAAGGCCTTTGTTCCCTCACAATATATGTCATTAGCCTCCCCAATAAAGTCCTCTATGACAATGATCTTTATACCCTGAATTACCACCTTGTATTTGTTCCAAGCAGTAACAAAATCTTGGGCCACATTAACATCATGCTCAATGATTCTCACCATTAACTCAATGAGCCCTCTGTGCTTAAGATCCAAACCTTTTTCTACCCCTACACTTTTGTATATGAGATAGTCTTAATCCATTCTCTATCTCCTCCCATTGATTCTATGATGATAGAGTCAAGGCAATAAGCTAGAAGGTTATAGAGAGAATAAGTTTGAACAATGAAAAAGGTGCTTGAAAATCCTATCATTATCACCCTATAGCAATTACACCACCTCATAAGATCATAATGGTGGATCATCATGTTTAATATCTCCCCCTTGAAAGAAACATTTTGCATGTGTGATGACATGATGTCCCATTCAAACTATATTACTTTCATCTCATAAGGATTTTAGGATGTTATTAGGAACATGGCCTCCTTCATAATAGTTGGTTAAAAGGTGGATTTTATCTCCTGTGTTGTCAAGTTTATTTGTAACCCTATTTCCTTCCCAATAATTATGCACATTTTGAAGTTGTATCATGCCCCTAAAGAGTTGTTTAGCATCATCTATGATGTCTTTAATAGTGTGATAGGGGTTTATTTTTCCTTTTAGTGCATTAAGGATATTTAAAGAATCACCCTCCATGATATTTATTTTTATTTTGATATTATAAGACAATTGGATACCTTAAAGGACCACCTTGGCTTCAATAAGGTGATTTGTTTGATTTCCTAAAGCTCCTGCATAGGCAGCAAGCATCTCTCCTTTTGAGTTCCTTATGACTCCTCCCCAACCTATAGGGCTTGGGTTTTCTTTAAATACACCATCAAAGTTCAATTTAACCAAACCTTCTATTGGAGCCTTCCATTTTGTATGTTTATGAATGAGATCTTTTAAAGGGGAGCTTAATTGTTAAACTATGTCCTAGTTAAAAATTTGTAGTGTTTAAAAAGATCTAGGTTTATTATCTTTTGGGGGAAAAGCTTTGAAATTTTCAAAAATGGCCTAGAAGAGACAGAGGAAATACTCTTTAGGTCAGTGCCTTTTGTTTAAGAAAAGGCTATCATTCCACACTCTCTAGACACACGAAAACTAATGTGGAAGAGCTAGGCACCATAAGAATTCCAAGGATGGGAGATTCCAAGGTGGTTTCCATTTAATTATGAGGTCAAGGACCTTATTCAATTTAACCCACATCAAGTTGAATTTATTTAGCATCTAGTTAAATAGTGTTAAGCTGAAGGAGCACTCTAAAAATAGGTGATGGACTAACTCCTCCATATTTTAGCATATAGGGTATCTATTAGGGACTATCAGTCCCATTTTAGCTAGGTTATCCACTATTAGGATTTTATCCTATGCCGCTATCCAAAATAAAAAATTAAATTTAGGAATTAAATGCTTAACCCAAAGATTTTTCCAAAAATTCCATTCACTTTCTAGATTAAGATTGATGGCATATCCTGAGGCCACCAAGAATGATCCATTATCTTCAATAACCCAAATAAATTGTTCTTCCTTCTAAAATTTATGGATATGGATCTAACTCATCAAAGAGTTGAGTGTCTATATAGCTTATGATTCTTCTATTAAGAGTCCTTCATAAGGGAGCATTTTCCATGTTTTTACACCTTCATTCATCACCTAGTAAACTTTAATTTTTTATCCCCATCTTTGCTTGATGTCTCCATACTAGTCAGCCCAAATCTATTATGAGGACAAAGGAGTGGAAGACATCAAGGCATTTTCTCAGAAGTCGATTTTCTCCTTGTTTCCAATTTTCCATATAATGTCTTTTTTTACGAGATCCTTACAATTGGTGATGGCCTTATAAAAAGTGGAACCATCCATATGACCTTCTTATCATAAGAAATCATCTGCTTCCACTCCTTCTAGGTATTTATCTTTGATAATTATTTCCCATTCATTATTTTATTTCATAAGCCTCTAGCCCATTTTTGCCAATAGGGCTCTATTATTATATTTTATGCTTCTCAAGATGAGGCCTCCATTAGCTTTTAGAAGAAAAGATTTTTTCCATGTGATGAGGTTATATCTAAATCTTTATTCAATGCCCCTCCATAAGAAGATTTTTTGGATTTGCTCAATTTATTGGCCACTTTGGAAGGCATTCTAAAAATAGATAGTAAACAGGGTTTCTCTAGATCAACGCTTTGAGAAGCTAGTATTTCCCTACCTAAGTAAGAATGTGATGCTTCCATCCCACCAGTTTTCTTTGAATTCAATAAATGAGAGGGTTCCAAAGCTTAGAATCCATTTTTCCTTCAAAGAGTGGGATGCATAATAGCTTGCTAAAAAATTTCCCACCTGACAATCCAAAATATTAGCAATTCTTTTCTATTGAAAGAGATGAGTGTTAATGAAAAATAGAGATATCTTTTGAAAGTTAATGCACTGATTTGAGACTTTTTCTTAATTTTCTAGGATGAGTTTTAGATGCTTTGCTTCCTTTATAGAGGATTAACTAAGGATGATGGTATCATCAGTGAACTATTTGTGCATGATAGGTTCTATATTTAGAGCCACTAAAATTCCTTTAATTAGTCCATGAGAGTGGGCTTTCAGTAGGCTCCTACCCAGCATTTATGCTAGAATGATGAAGAGGTATGTAGAAAGAGTGTCACCTTAGCTTAGTCCTCTTGAGGTAGGGAATAAACCTTTTAGAATACCATTAATAATAATATAAAATTTAGGTGTGGAAATGTAGTTCCAAATGATCTTCCTGATATCATGATTCAATCCTAGCCTTTCTAGAATCTACATGAGGAATCACCAAAAGACCTGATCATAGGCTTTCAACATATCTAACTTAAGTAAAACTCCTTACCTTAAATATCTAGAGATGGAATTAATGGCCTCATGAACTAGGATGATTCTATCCATTATTTATTCGCCAGCCACAAATGCCCCCTACTAGTCCTCTATGACTTTATCTAGGAGATGTTGTATTCACTTCACCAAGATAGAGGAGCAAATTTTATATGTGTTATTTTAAAGGCTAATGGGTTATAATTATTGAACATTGGTAGCACCCAAATTTTTGGGTATTTGTACTATTAAATTGTTATTGATTTCCTTGAGAATAAATTTTGATTATAAAAATTCTCTAGCAACTACCTCAACCTCCTTATGGATAATGTCTCAGAATTTTTGGAAGAAGAGTGGGGGGAACCCATTGGGTCTTAGTGATTTGGATCCCTCCATTGAAAATACCAAACTCTTTATCTCCTCATCAAAATGAAATTGGTGAGGGAGATATTGTCAGTATCAAAGAAGACTTCATCAAAGTTATTGAGAGTGGTAGCTACCAAATGATCATCTAGTAATCTTTCTTTCAAGAGGAGATTTTTTTTTTTAAATTAATTGCATGGTAGGAGATATATTCTTCATCATTATTAATATCCCAATTTTCTATTTACAATTGAGATATTTTTTTGATGTTCCTATGTCTTATTATAGAGTGATGGAAGAACTTGGTATTCCTATCATCCTCCTTTAGCCATGTGCATCTATACTTTTATCTCCAAAAGGCTTCCTCTCTTGCTTCAAGGTTGTGAAATTGACAAAGAAGTTATTTTTCACTGGAAAACATGTGATCATTGTAATTTTCAAAAGCATAGAGATATTCAATAACCAAAAATTCTATGTCAAGAGTTTTTTTTGCAAGAAGATATACCTAAATACTTCCTTATTCCAGATTTTTAACTTCATTTTAAGGAAGCTAAAAGTTAAGTTTTTTAGTAATAATAAACATTGTAGAGCTCAAGAAAGATTCTTTCCACCAATATTTTAGGAATTCCATGAGATTAGGATGAAGGATCCACATTATTTCAAATACGAAGGGACAACATTTGGGTTTTGATATTTTATCTCCTTTAAAAACTAAGGGATTATGATCAGACCCAATTCTAGGTAGGTAAGAGATCATGTTGGAGAAATGGATGTCCCAATTCAAGGAAATTAGAACCCTAATGAGGTAGACCTAGATCAATTTTTCACCTAATCTTCTATTGATTCATGTAAAAGGATTACCATTTAGTTCCACATCTATGAATACTACATTTGTAATGAAATCATTAAATTCTATCATGATATCAATGAAGTATATATGACCCCATTTTTTATTCCCAGGAGTGAGGGGGATTTTGAAGTCTCCAATAGCAATCTAGTTAAGTTTTTCCAAAGAAGGTTTCTAATAGATTTAGCATTAGGGGAATAGATATTAGATAAAATCCATCTATCATTATTGTCTAAATTCATGAATAAAATAGAAATCTGATGACTTATCCTTCATAAAAGTTCTCCTAGGATGTCTAGGTTTTAAAAAGTTGCCAAACCTCCTAAATCACCTATTGAGTATGAACTTAAAACTTGATAGAGGATAAAATTTTGTATGTGTTATTTCAAAGACTAATGGGTTGAAAGTCTTGAACATTGGTAGCACCCTGATATTTTGGGATTAGTATTAGGAAAGTGTTATTGATTTCCTTAAAAATGTATTTTGATTAGAAAAATTCTCTAGTAGCTACCTTGACCTCCTTATGGACAATGTCTCAAAATTTTGGAAGAAGAGTATGGGGAACCCATAGGGTCCCAATGATTTAGAGCCCTCCATTGAAAATACTGCACTCTTTATCTCCTCATCAGAAGGAACATTGGTGAGGAAGATATTGTTAATGTCAGAGAAGACTTTATCAAAGTTGTTGAGATTGGTAGCTATCAGATGATCATTTGGTAATCTTTCTTTCAAGAGGATATTTTTAAAAAATTTAATTTCATGATAGGAGATATATTCATCCCTACTGATATCCTAATTTTACATTTATAATTGAGATATTCTATTGATGTTCCTATGCTTGTTAGAGAGTGATGGCATAACTTGGTATTCCTATCACCCTCCTTTAGCCATGTGCAACTAGAATTTAGTCTCCAAAAGGCTTCCTCTCTTGCTTAAGGTTATGAAATTGACAAATAAATTATTTTTCCTTGGAAAGTGTGTGATCATTGTAATTACTTGAAGCAAAAAGATCTTTAATAACTAAAAATACCACTATGCAAGCCTTTTTTGCAGGAAGATATCCTCAAAGACTTCCTTATTCCAAATTTTTAATTTAATTTTAAGGAAGCAAAGTTTTATAGTAAGAATATATATGGTGGATATCAATAAAGGTTATTTCCACCAATCTTTTAGGAATTCCATGAGAATAGGATGAAAGAGCCACATGTTTTCAAATTTGAAGGGACAACATTTAGGTTTTGAGATTTTTCTCCTTTAAAAACAAAGGGATTATGATCAAACCTAATTCTAGGTAGGGAAGAGAGCCTGATGAAGAAATGGATGTCTCAGTTTAAGTAAATTAGAACATTAATGAGGTGAACCTAGATCAAGTTTTCACTGAATCTTCTGTTGGTCTATGTAAAAAGATTACCATTAAGTTTCACATCCACTAATCCTACATTTTTAATGAAATCATTAAATTCTATCATGTTGTTAGTGAATTGTATATGACCTCATTTTTCATCCCTAGGAATGAGGGGGTTTTGAAGTCTCCAACAATAATTCAATTCTAATTTACATAGGTCCTACAAAAATCTAGCAAGTTTTCCAAAGACAGTTTCTAGTAGATTTAGCATTAGGGGCATAGACATTGGATAAAATCCGTCTATCATTGATATCTAGATTCATGAACAAAATATAAATTTTATGATTTTTCCTCCATAAAAGATATCCTCCCAAGAAATCTAGGTTCTAAAAATTTGCCAAACCTTGTGAAGCACCTGTTGAGTCTAAGGTTAAAACTTGAGCATTCCTCTAGATTTTTATAGCATAGGATTTAAGAATAGAATCAAACATTTTGGTTTCTTGAATGATAAGAATATAAGGTTCAACCCTTTTTATGAGATTATAGAGGTTCCTCTATTTCTTATGGTTATTTAAACCCCTGATGTTCTACGAAAATATTTTCATTTCTTATCTCAATGGATTTTAAGAGTTTGTTGGGAGCCCTTAGTAATCTCTTTGGACATTTCTAAGTTCCTTACAACCATCCTTGGAGATATTCCCATAGGTTTAGGTGAAACACCAATGTTGTCTTTTTTCCTTCATCTTTTACTTTTAGATTTTATGGAAAACCCTTCATCCAAGAAAAGATCATGGTGGGGAAACATTCTCAGAACATTACCCCATAATCTTTGTAGTGCTCTAGAGATTTTGAAGAGGAGAGACTGGGGTAGCCTTGGGGGGAGGATAGGAGTAGTCCAAGTTATCAAATAGGGAGATTTTTTACACTAGAGCATGAGTTGATTCTAAGAATGGTGAAGGCAGGTGAGCACCTAGAGAAAAAGGAGGGGGGAAGGGGAGAGGTTTGTAGAGGAAAAAAGAGGAGTAGGCGCACCTAAGTTGGAACCAAGGGAAAGAAGGGAGTAGGCTAGTTTTGAGAGGGGGGAAAGGGAACTAGGATAGGGGTGGGGATTGGTCAAATAGAAGGTGGAGGTACACTTAGGAGGGGTGACCAATGCTTAGTGAGTGGATAGGGAGGGAGAGAGGAAAAGGGGGGAAGGGGGAGGGGGGCCTGGGGATAAACTAGGGGAAAGGAAAGAGGGGGGAGGGGAGGGGGTTGGAGGTAGAGGGGGTTCTGTGGAGAGGCACCCTAGGGGGGCTGAATCACGTAAGGAATTCAAGCTAGCAAATGAAATAAGAGGATCAAAAGGGTTAAAACAAAGAATAGCTTTTAAGCTTCTAAAAGGTAGAGTTCTCAGAAGGGTTTGGGGGATCCAATTTTAAGAGGGTGCTCTAGTCATATACCCTTCCTTTCCACCTCCTTTCTAGTCCCTTTCTATGTGAGAGTGTCAGAATCCTTTCCTTTTTTAAGATAGTCATGAAGCAAGTAGCTTGGAACATTATACCATAGGCATATGATTGCATCGTTCTCATACACATTATTCTATATCCATTTTTAATACTTTGACTTGAACTTGATCATGTATATCAGGGGATTATTTATAGGTAGGAAAACTTGAACACAAGTTGTAACCATTATTTGATGAGAAAGAGTAACCAAAACTATTTTAATAGGTTATCCTAGGGCCCTGATAATACCAATGATGATCTCTAGGTGTTAATATTCCAAGGGGAGTTTAGGGAGAAGAACCCACATTAGAACATCATCCATGGTGGTATTATTGAGATTCAACCTAGCCTTCCATCTTTGGATAGTCACGTTTGCCTTGCCCATAAGCTAAGGGCCTTTTGAGAGGACCTAGATGAAATCCTCTTAAAGAGAATTTTTTTCTAAAAAGAAGCCCCTAGCTAGAGTGACCACCTCTAGGTGACCTTTGGGTTTCCACCTTGATTTGGAATAGTTAAAAAAGCATCAATATTTGTATGGAGGTCATTTACCCTAGCTAGAATGGATTTGGCAAGCTCCATATCAGCCTACTTCACTACTAGGTCTAGAACAAGGATGAAAACCTTCATCTTCTTTTAGGAATATCTATAAATTCAAATTTTCTTATCCCACCAAGGTTTTTCCTTTAACCATGTCTTCCCGTGACAAATTAGGTGCACATGGATCCAATTTTTCTAGGACAAGAATAGCTTTGTCTATCTACTTCAAAGCTGAAACCCATGAGTGGGGTCACATGGGGCCACATTGACTGTAGAGAGAGAATTGTTAAATCCTTCTTGCATTTAGACCTTGCCAACATGACTATTCTAGTTTTCTTACCCAAGCAAGAATTCAAACTGCCAACATCAAAAGAACATGGCACTAGAAGGAGTGTTTAATTTTAAAAATTAGGCAAAATCACCTTTTAATACTAAAATTTATATAATTTAGTTATGTATAAACACTTCATAACCCTATTTTTCTTCTCATCACCATAGAATTGTATTGTGTGCTTAACACACATTATCATTAGCAAGTGTGAGTGCCTAAACTTATAGTACAACATTACTGCTAGTGTATCTCCCCTGAACTTAAGTAGAAAAATATTAGTTTTAGTTTGAAAAATATTTTAATTACATTTATTTTTATTAAAAATAAAAATAAAAATCATAATATTGTGTCAAACTTTTTGGTACAAAAGGGACAACAAAAAATGAAAATGTGAACATTTCTCAATTTGTATAGACAATAGTGGCTTAACCATATAAAATATGAAAATGGTGTAAACTAATGAAATGTTTCATTTTAAGTTTAGATTGTGTTTATTATTTTTTTGATAAAATTAAATATATATTTTTTAATACCTAAAAACACAGTGTGTATGTTTTTTTTTACAAAAAATTTTATTGAGTATTTAATTTATCCTCATAATTTTGTAAAACATAATATTTTATCAAAATTCCTTGGAAAGTTCTCCTAGAAACATGGACATAGTGTAAGATAATTTTTTATAATTTTTTGATGAAAAAATAAATTTTAATTAATTTTTTAATGATCAGAGTGGGTAATATCAACACTTATGATTTCTCCTTGTGATATCTTTGTGTGTGTGTGTGTGTGTGTGTGTGTGTGTGTGTGTGTGTGTGTGTGTGTGTGTGTGTGTGTGTGTGTGTGTGTGTGTGTGTGTGTGTCAAAGTGGACTCATTTTCTCACCATTGTAACAAGGGAATTAAAGTTGAGTGTAGTGATATTTTTCAAATAAAAAATTGGCCATAGTCTCCTATTTTCCTAGTGCCTCAAACATATGGTGCTTCATTTTATAAATAAGTATATTTTACTAAATAAAAAATATTAAATATTATTTAAAATTATAAAAAATCATATTATTATAAATCTCATAAAAATACCTATTTATATATGGAGCCACATGTTTTTATTTTATTTTTTCATCTTAATACGTGGCATCCAAAGTGGCAATTTTAGGCCAATAGTAGATTTCTGATTGAATGGGTGAGGATTTGATGCCACATGGGGTTATAACAAAGGGTGTTTGAAGGAAGGGGGTTGAATGAACCCCATTTATTCTAATGCCCTTCATTTTAACCCCCTCAAAATAAATTATTTCATTGGCTACTTTATTTAAATTAATTACATGTATAGAGTAAAGTTTTAAAACCCTTTGTTCAAACCCCCTTCATTTGAACCTCGTTCATTATAACCCCCTTTCTTCTAATCCCATTCAAAAAGTACATGTGTGAGTTAGAATGAAGGGGGTTAGACTAATGAGGGTTAGAACGAAGGGGGTTAGGATGAAACCCATTTTTTTGTGGATTTAGATGGACTTGGCCACCAAGTGGGACTCATTTATGTGATTTTATAATTTTTTTAAAAAAAATTAATATAGTCCTAATTCATCAATTATGATTCACAAATAATTTTCTAAAATCAATATTAATCTTTCACTCATATTTAATAAACAATATAGTTGCATTATTAAGGTCTTAACGTAAATTCAAATGTATGACAAATAATTCAATGAAATAAATATCAATCTTCCATTCAATGTATTAAATAATAGTACAATTATAAGTCTTATTAAACTGTGATTTGAAATATAAATTTTAAAAAACCCACATCCTAGGCCAAGATGATATCACATATTAATTTATGATCTTTAGTAGTTTCATCAAGTTAACATTCATTACCCTATTTAAGTGGTTCAAGGTAAGATTTATGGTTATTTTAGTGTCATAACTATAATCTCTCTCTTATGTATTAATACAATCCTTTGAGTCACTAAAAATGTGATCACCATGAATAGGTGGAATTGTTTAATTTGTGTGCTTTGATAATTCCCTCTTCCTATGTAATGTAGTATCATTTATTTTTGACATCTACCAACTTAGGTTTAATATTCATCACAACCTAAAAATTCAATTATACTTTTTCATCAAATATCATGTTAACATTGACAACAACAAATCCTCTTCACATTACTCTATAATGTAGTTTCTTACTTGGATACACTCTACCCTCTACAACACTTTGGTGATTTTTAAAAACAATTACACATGATCATCCTCTCCAAATTCAAAATGCATTTATGTTATATTACAAAAAATAAATTTGAGATGAATGAAAATCTATTAACCATAATAATCAGATAAATAAATTTTTTTTAAAAAATGTGAGATGATTCAAGCAAATTTGTATATAAATGTACCAATATAAGTCCAAAGTAAGGAGATTCTATGTGTTGCTAGGAATAAATTTGTATATAAAACATAGATAAAAATATGAACAAGATGTGAGATAATTGAAAACAAATCATGTCATATAATGCATCATTATTCTCATCATATCATGAAAATAAAGGAACGTTATCATCTTTATTGTTTGAAGCTAATTAGATAAGTTTGAACCATAAAATGTTGTACAATATATTGATTTTTTCTCCAAAAACTTAGGTTAGTCAAGTGGAAATTAAAATTAATGATAACTAATTAATAGGTGTTAGATATAGGTTTTAAAACAAATTAATTTATGTTTAGTGGCACTTAATATTTAGACAATGTAGTTGGGCATATTATAGATATCCATTCAAAGCTCTTCAATAATATATGAAGTTATGTAAACAATAGACCAAGAACACTTGGTATGCTCAATGAATGTCTTTCTTATAGATAATTGGTATTGATATCAACTACTTTCCTCCTAATAAAATTTCCATCAATTCTCCCTACATGTTGAAATATATATACAAAAAAGCATCAAGGATGAGATCTACATATCCTACTTAAAATCAACTAAGATAAATTTAACAATCAACACTATTATGAAAAAAAATGCATCACTACTTAGAGCTCTATTTCAACTTCATTTGGAGTGCTATTTCAAAATATAATTTGGAGGTGTTTACCATCAATATAGTAGATATATTTAATTTTAGATGAGTGGAGTGAAACCAATTTCACCCTGACACTAGTTAAATTAGTAGGTTTCCCAAATGTGTAAAT
>JARHVA010005157.1:975000-1185000 GCA_037957365.1 Torreya grandis | reverse complement strand
ACTTTAATGGACCTTGATCGTAATTAGGTCAAAGG
This sequence comes from Torreya grandis, assembly GCA_037957365.1. NCBI lineage: Eukaryota > Viridiplantae > Streptophyta > Pinopsida > Cupressales > Taxaceae > Torreya > Torreya grandis. The sequence continues at coordinate 1,184,965 of JARHVA010005157.1, read as the reverse complement.
TAATTCAGCATAAATTTGAAATGAATTATTTTAACCTTATAGGACTTAGTGTATGTAAATCCTATGTTTTTTAAATATTTGAGTAGATTAAATTAGGTAAATAATATGCAATAAATATAGCCACTAATTTTTTATAGAATTGAATAGCTTTGAATTTTTTTTAAATAGTATAAGTAATGACCTAGATGGAAAACACCTGATACAGATGATTTAAGTGTTAAAAACTGAAATAAAAGCTAGTCTAAGTGTTGTAAACTAGATCCTAGTGTCAGAACCCATCTTGGATAATAGTGACATAATTAGATAGTAGAACCATTAGTGTAAAAGTGGTGGTAGTGTCCTAATATTAGTGGTAGTATCCTCTATGTAAGATTGTCATGAATTTTGGGTGTACCTATGTCTGAATATCTGAGGTCTATTCTTACATGCACAAGTTTTGGAACACTATATTTTTCTTATAATGAATAATTTATTATGTAGACCCTAATCCTCCATGTAACTATAGCATGAGATAATAGGTGTGTTCATTAGTAGGGTAAGTTGGACATCCTCAACACCTCATTGTGAAGATATTTCCCTACATACCAATACTCTAAGGAGGGATCAAGCCTGATTCAATTCTCCCCACCTAAGTGCTAGTGAAATTATAAGTGATGCTAGTATGATAGTGGCCTTGAGTGCCTTGAATGTGCTTAAGACTAGAAATCTAAAAAATTTGAGCTTAGGGATGTTGTAGATGGTAATATGCATAAGTAAGGTAGAATAGGGATTGATAACCTTAATTATACTCAACTTATTATGTGTTTGAATGTGTATTTTTCATATAATTTATATCTAGTGGTTAGAAGGCTAAAAGTCATGTATATATATTGCTATGTTAATTGTGAAAATGATAAAATATGTATAGGTCAACCTTAGGAGGTTATATTTTTGAAAAAATATCAATTTGGTAAAAGATAGGGCAAAGGACATTAGCACCATTTTAAGGACACTATCACCATGTGGTGCTAGTGTCCAATTGATAGAACACTAGGCATGAAGGGCCAAGATCAGGAAATGAGAGTCTAGTATTACTTTGAGGCTAACTAAGGATGCATGTGGCCCACATGAAGGTTGGATAAGTGTGATAATAGGCTCTAATATAGGTCTAGGGATAAGCTAGGGATAAATAGTATTAAGTAGCACTCAAATACAACTTTTGGGTGATTACATTTTCCCCCACCTTTATATAAAATATGTATAGGTCAACCTTAGGAGGTTATATTTTTGAAAAAATATCAATTTGGTAAAAGATAGGGCAAAGGACATTAGCACCATTTTAAGGACACTATCACCATGTGGTGCTAGTGTCCAATTGACAGAACACTAGGCATGAAGGGCCAAGATCAGGAAATGAGAGTCTAGTATTACTTTAAGGCTAACTAAGGATGCATGTGGCCCACATGAAGGTTGGATAAGTGTGATAATAAGCTCTAAGATAGGTCTAGGGATAAGCTAGGGATAAATAGTATTAAGTAGCACTCAAATACAACTTTTGGGTGATTACATTTTCCCCCACCTTTATATAAAATATGTATAGGTCAACCTTAGGAGGTTATGTTTTTGAAAAAATATCAATTTGGTAAAAGATAGGTCAAAGGACATTAGCACCATTTTAAGGACACTATCACCATGTGGTGCTAGTGTCCAATTGACAGAACACTAGGCATGAAGGGCCAAGATCAGGAAATGAGAGTCTAGTATTACTTTGAGGCTAACTAAGGATGCATGTGGCCCACATGAAGGTTGGATAAGGGTGATAATAGGCTCTAGGATAGGTCTATGGATAAGCTATGGATAAATAGTATTAAGTAGCACTCAAATACCACTTTTGGGTGATTACATTTTGCCCCACCTTTAGTCTATAAATGTAGCAAAGCAAAATGACTAATAGAAAGGAAAAAAGAAACATACTTATACTTACTTAGGAAGTAAATCCCATGAATCTAGGTCTAAGTATGTGAATTTGGGTTTGAGTATGTGAAGCATGGTCCAATACATGTCCTAAAATTGAAACATGCATAAATCAATCTTTACTTGAGAGATATCAAAATTAAAATACTAAATTTATTGAATAAGTAAATAGATGGGAAAGAGGAAAAAAACAAATACACCTCACTAGATACATGAATTAATGCATAAACCTTGTGACATCTTATGTGTGTGCATGTATATAGTGATCAATCAATGAATATATTAGACTGACCTAATAACTTTCTCAATCTTCATGTGTGGGTAGCTCAAGAACTCAATCTAGTTTTGGCTCCATCATTTCCCACCCTTGTTTGGTGGATCATGACCTTTTAATATCTTGGATTAGACTAATAGTGTGTCTAACCCTCTCGTATAGGTGGCTCAAGAAATCAAGTTGTCTATGACTCCATCATTTCTTACTTGCGTGTATTAGATGCATCTAAAACTAAATTACATGAAGTAATATAAATGTCTAATTGTGTATTTGGATTTATTTCCACTCAAATACATTAGGAAAATCTAGGCCACTTGAGAATGCTCACCACTATAGATGGAGTAAGGCTTGAAACTAGTGTGTAACCTAAAATATGATGTTAGGTGTATACAACATAGAGATTAACATGGAATTTATATTTCCATATGATCAAATGGTGTGTAAGTAAGCATAAATAAATAATGTACCATGCACATACCCCCAAATATGATATTTGAGCATATGGATTTTGAACTAATATGTAATAAACTATATTTAGGTATCTAAACTAAAAATTAAAATGGTCGTGTTGTGTGTGATGCCCCCAATGTGAGAAAACTGATATGAATCTAAGCTAAACTAGTATGGATTTGAGTAAATATTGAGTATAACTAGTAAATCTATAATTGAATCTATGTAAACCTATAATATACGTACTTTTCTAGCCAATATAGATTGTTCTAAAACTAAGGATACTTGATAATAACACCATGTGGCATTAGTGTCCCAATTTGGGTGATAGTTTCCTTTTATTCTAAATTTTGTGTAATTGTATTACTTTTTGGGTCATTATTTCCCCACTGTGTTTACATGTGTTTAATTATATATAACTAAGCCTGTGTGCTAAAAAATATAATTTGAGTAAAATATAAGAGCCTGATATCTATGACAAACCTATGTGAATGACCCCTCTTTTGAGGGGTGTTGTTGAACCTATGAAAGAACTATCTTTAAAATATTAATCTGTACAAAATGTGTGTTAGTTGGAGCATATACGATAATTACGTAATAATATAATATAATGTGCATACATAACATCAGAATGTAAGATAAATTGAGCATAAGTATTTAATGTAGGATTTATCTCATGTCTATAATTCATAAAGGTGTTAATATAAATGTAATCAATGTATGTAATAGCAAATCTAAGTAATAACTAGTTATCTACCTAGGGGAATGGGGCATGATTTTCATCATGATAGCTAAGGAGGAATGGTATATGCATGAGGTCCCTAATGGAATCAAAAACTAGTATGTTTATCAAGAAAAGAGGAGTGTCATGGCCATGATGCATACAAGAAAACATACATAAAAACATATGAGGCATGCAAATTAGACCAAGGGACCACAATACAAGGGGCATTCACACATGTCACTAAATATGAGAAAATAAGACATACAAGGACATATTCAAATGTACACATATGCAAGGAACAAGAAAGTTGGATTAGAGCCACATAAAAGGAAATGTTTAAATATATGCATGCACAATAATGAAAGGCACATAGAAGGACATGGGCATATGTCCAAATCATACATACTATGAATAGAATTGTCATAAAGCCAAAAAACAATGGCATATTCAAATACCATCGAATAGAAGAAGCATAGAAATAAAATCAATTATAAACTAAGAAATCTAGAAATGAAAGTATGCATGAATATTTAATACAAATATGTGTAAGAGCTAAAATGTACATATGCTAAGTCTAAAGTAGTAATAGCTGGCAAAAAATCTAAGTAAGAGTAGCATGATCAATATCAAGATATAACATTGCTAAATATGGGATGTAGAGTAAAGAAGGATATAACTTGGTAATTAAAACTATGTATAGGGTACCCCAAGTGGGAGACTATGTCAAGTAAAGACCCATGTATCACTGTATATGCGCCTAATGGGTAGATAATGGAAAGTTTGGATTGGTGTAGTGGACCTATGTCTTATAAAAAATTTGTAAGCACTCGACAAGAATAAGTTAAGAATGTATGCATGATAAATTTGACTATACTAAGATAGCTAGCATATTTAGTGTCTGACAAATATAAGAAATGTAAACATACCAATGCATATAATCTATAATTTTATGTTTTCTAAGTAATATTTGAATGTTTTTTGTGTTTTTGAAATATTATTTGTTTATATTTTTAGGATATAAGTTATGTACAAGAAATATGAAAATGAACTATGTATAAGGAGCAAGAGAGATAAAAGTTTGTACAAGAAAGGAGAAACAATGCTAACTGATGAGTCTCATGGGAGACTCACTATCATTATGGCCTATGTCAAATAAGAGAATTGTGATCATGCATGTTGTGTGAAAGGTAAATTATGGTCCCATAATCTATTGTACTGAGTGATCTATATCTGTATCTACTTGTGTAGTGGTGTTAGGTATTTGTGGCACTAATTATGGTGTCTTATAAACTATATATGTCTTAGGAACCCATATAGTATAAGAATCGATAGGTGGCATAGGTGCCCTATGATGAGAACCATAAGAACTCAATAATATTGATCTTGGTAGAAAGTGAGTAGAGGGAGGCCCTCTAAAATTTGTAACATATCTTTGATGTAGGGGCCTCTCTAATAATGGTCTCTATGGGAAAGTGTGTGTGCATGTCAATATTATAGGAGTATATTTCACCTACACTAGTGTCTCTACTGAAATCTATGGTATATCAATAGGAACTATGCTTTGAGTTATAACTAGTAACTATGTTTTATCTAGTAATTGTGTTGTAACTAATAACTATGATGTTACTACATATCAAAGAGGTAGATGATACTCATGGAAGACCTCAATTATGACCACCTAATTTGCATGTATATATTTTAATCATATATGTACTATGGATGGGATGGCTCATAGATACTATATCCATAGCCTACATGATAACATATCAAACATTCCTACACTAAGTACTGCTAAGAATCGAGTGGCCACATGTGCTTGTCTAACCTATAATGGAAGCACAATCTCCCCAATGGAGATTTTAACATGACCACCAAAACCACTGATAACTATGTTTGTGGGGGATATATCCTACTCTAGATAACCCAAATTTTTTAAAATTATCATAGTACACATGTTAATGCTTGACCCATTGTCAACCATAACACTCTAGATAGGATGATGATTTATGTATGCTTGTATAAAGATTTCATATAAATTTATAACATCATCAACAATATCCTACTCTGAGAAGGTGATTAGTGGTCTAGATATAACTATAGTGTGGTATATACCAATGATACTATACAATAGGTATACCTCTTATGTAATATTGTGATATAAATTTGGTGGTGGATGTGCCTGATATGCATAGTAGACACCTAAAGTAATCCCTACCTCATTCATTATGTTATTTGGAAATAGATATGAGAATATCTCTAATTCCTTGGCTTTGATTTATTGTACTTTTAGTGCCTTTATGGGTGTGCCCACATCAATAATATTATCCTCAGTCAAAACTTGTATCTTATATTATAGGTTGATGCATCTATTTTTTGTATGGTCTGGTGCCCTGTGATACTCATAGAATGCATTGGAATCATAGTTATTTGGAAGATCTCATGTCATATCAACCTCTTTTATGGGAAGGAGAGATATAAAATTGCATTCCAAAACCTATTGTAAAACTTGTGCTAGTGATTTTAGAAGGTTGGTGAAGACTCTATGCAGAAGAGCTAATAAAACCAAGTGAGGAGATGGATTTGTAGTTGCATTAAATGTGGATTTTTATCACTCTTATTTTTAGTGGACCTCACCTTGTATGGAGGCTTACTTTATGGTATATTTTAATTTTCCCATTGATAGAATCTTGACTTCTCTTCCTTTTATTATGTGGCATAAATCTGTGAATGTTGGAAAGTTCTTAAACAAGATAGATTCATGAAATTTTGGTAGAACACTATATTTTAATATGTCTTGAAGCTATTTATCTACCATGGAGATAATAAATTTAGATAATATAGTCTTGTATCATAAGATGTATTCTGAAATAAGCTCATTTTACTTTTGTATCAACTATGTAACTTGAGCATATGAGATCTTATCACATATATTTATGGAGAAGTGTGCTAAAAATATGTATGGTAAAGGATTTAATGTTGTGATAGATTGATTTAGTAATTCATAAAACCATTATAAGGCATAATCCTTTAAACTACATGGAAAAAACTTAATGAGAATCTAATCATTAGACATGTAATCTAATTATGTTATGTGAAAGGCTCGAAGATAGTGCTTTGGGTCACCCTTACTATCATATAATGTAATATTAGGTGTCATGAATCTAGATAGAAATGGAGTTGTCACTATGTGATGTGCCAAAGGTGTATGTAATCGTACATTAAAATCTAAGGCATGTGAAGGCCTAGTGGCTCCTTTCTCAAGATGTAACACCTTATCCTGTAGAGTATGAACCTTGTGCATAAGGGATTGTACATCTAGAGTGGAGGAACTAGTCACAAGAGGTGTAGTTGGCACTAAAGTTTATTGAATTATAATATTTGGTTGTGCTAGCTAAGTTGGTCCCATTGTAGGTGTAACAATGTTATTAGCTATGAGAGTTGAAGATTGACCCTTTTTTGACCTTTTAAATTTTTCTTGAATAATAGTGATGAGGTCATCTTACATATTCAAATGTTTTTACATAAATTCATGTGATTGTTTCTTATTGGTCTCATCAAATCTTCTATTGAATTCTACCATTGTTGTTTTGGAAGTGTGAAAATAAGTTGTATATTTTGAAACTTTAAAGAAGTTTAATCTAATAAAGATTGTAAAAAACAAATATTGAAACAAATCTAAAATTTTGGAACTAAAATCTAAGCATAGGCACAAAAAAGATACAAACCATAAGAGCATCTAGGGTTAAGATTTGAGTAATATTTGAAGTAAATCGGGTTCACAAAATGTTTTAAACTTTTAGGAATTAGTGTAAGTAAATAATATGTTTTTTTTTTTTTAAAGTTGAGTAGATAAAAGTACGTAAATAATATGTAATAAATACAGCCACTAATTTGTTATAGAATTGACTAGCTTTAACTTTTCTTAAAATAGTAATAAAGAGCATAAATAATTACTTAGTTGTAAAACACCTAATAGGGATGATCTAGGTATTATAAATGGAGATAGAATCTGGTCTGAGTGTTTTAAACTATATCTTAGTATCAAAAACCCTTCTAGATAAAAGCACCATAATTGGATAGTAGTGTCATTATTGGAAAAGTGATAGTAGTGTCCTAATATTGGTGGTAACATCCTTTATGCAGGATTGTTTAAAGCTTCTAGATGAACCTATGTATAGATATTTAGGGTTTGTTCCTACGTGTATGAGTTTTGAAACCCTACATTTTTCTTGTAATGATTGATTTATTTTTTAAACCCTAATCCTCCATGTAACTAAGGCATGCGCTAAAAAGTTTGTTTGTTAGTAGGGCAGGTTGGACATCCTCAACACATTGTTGTGAAGATAATTGCCTAAATACTAATACTCCAAGGAGGTATCAATCCCAATTTAGTTCTCCCCACCCAAGTATTGGTGCAAGTGCAAGTGATGCTAGTCTGATACTATCCTTGAGTGTCTTAAATGTGATTGAGACTAAAAATATAAAAAATCTAAGGTTAGGGATACTATAGATGGTATTGTGCATAAATAGGGTAGAATAGGGATTGATAAACTTAATTTTGTTCAATTTATTTTGTGTTTGAATGTGTATTTTGCATCTTATTTCAATCTAGTGGTTAAAAGGCTAAAACTCATGTATATATACTATTATGTTTCTTTTGCAGATGATAAATATATCTAGGCTAACCTTAGGAGGTTCTAGTTTTGAGAACATATCTATTTGGGAAAATATATGGCAAAAGACATTATCTCCATTTTGGGGACACTAGTTATATGTGATGCTAGTGTCCTTATTTTGTCATTAGTGTCCATCTAGTATAACACTAAGTAAAAAGGGCCAAGATTAGGAAAAGAGCATTTGGGACTACATTAGGGATGACCAAGGATATTTATGGCATGTACAAAGGATAAATAAGTGTGAAAATAGTCTCTAGGATACATCTAAGGCTAATCTAGGGATGTGTAGTCTCAATTAGCACTCTTATCACTCAAATACCACTTTCAAGTGATTAAACCAATGAAGAAATGATACAAATAGTTAGGTGGGAAATAATTACTCTTATTTATTTATTCAAAATTCACTCTTATGGGTTTTAGTAACCCTTTGATTATTTATTAAATAACTACATATGACATTTACTAGTTCTTCAAGTGTAGGGTTTCCAACTATGTACCTAGATCTAATGTATATCATATTTTGTCTAATGTTGAAATTTCAATGCATAATGGCAAACTCAAAATTCCAAATTCCATGTTTTATCATCAAAAAAATAAAACCAAATAAAAAACTAACTATTCATAATTCAAGGATAATTTATTTTAACTAACTTTTATCTAATGGGTAATATAACCTTTGAAGGGGTTGTAAGGGTTATGAATTTGGACCTTGTTTGAAACTTAAATCATTTTACTTGTAAGAATAAATGTTTTAGGATAATACTAATTTGAATTTTAGAGATAATGACAAATAATTTCAACTATACATGTGATCCATTGTAGTCATCGTGCAAATAATATTCAATCATTCTATTGAAGTATTAATTTTAAGTGTCCTTTGGAAAGGTGCATTCGTTACAAAACCATCAAACAATAATTACATTCCTAAAATATATCCATGATCAAGTGAGTGGATTTTTAATGTTGTATCCATAGTTAACTCAAGGTTAATGCATAATGTTTTTAATGTCATGCTTCCATTATTATTTTATTAAGGCGTGTTATGGATATGTTTATGTTTAAATATTGGATTTAAGATTCAAAAGAGATGGCCTCTCCTATTTAACTTTGGGTAAGCAAATTTAAATGAATTTATCCCAATTATTTATATTATTCATCATAAATTAATTAAGAATAAATTTAAATAACTAAGCATCATGAAAAATAGGAGATGACTCTAAATTATCTAGTAATATCTATTTGTACTTAAATTTCATCTCAGCCAATAATTTTAGAAAGGAAATTAAGTTGCATCACAAATGGCATGTAATTTAGTTTTGGAGATGTGTTGACATTCAATACAAAAATAAATCTTATGAATAGTGTTTCTTGGATTGAATACCATTTTTGTTTTATATTTGAAAGCTTATGAATAGTGTTTCTTGGATTAAAGACCATTTTTGTTTTGTTTTTGAAATCTTATGAAATATGCATTAGCTACAGATTTAGGCATGTTTTACGTATTTATTATGGATTTTTTGGTGTTTGTGGTCACAAATTTATACTTATATCTATCCTCATATTTTCATGATCTAAGGATATGTCATCAAGTAAGGGCTATAAATAAGGTATAAATAGTGCAAAAGCAAGCACACACACACAACTACCATAGGTTTGATTTGTTTTGATTATATATTTCAAAGCCACCAATAAATAATTTCAACCATACATATGATCCTTTATAGGTAAAATAAGTGTCAACCCTAATTCACTATATCCACATGGTTGGTTACAAATAAAACACAAAAAATATATCCTATAATAATTACATTCCATGAGACTACATCTCATTCACACATTTTCCCATATAATTCACATGCCTATGATATGATTCAGCATTATCCACACATTTTGTGTTCTATTTGCAGTTAGATATGCAAGAGACACCAAAAATGATTCAATCATGTAGTCATGTCATCAAGGAGATACTAAAAACCAAAAACACCAGAAGTAGACCTAACAAAATAAGAATGTAAGCAATAAATTTTGGGTTATTATGTACTTTTTCATTCACATCTAAGGGTGGAATATTGGTAATTCTTACTAGAAGTACTAAAGGATTTAAGTCTTCAATATAAAAACTTTGACATATATAATTGATAAATTTTTACCAATGTAGGATTTAAATCATATATAGCTCAATTATAATTCTAGATGTCAATTTGGAATATTTTGATAGATAAATAAAGAATTCAAAATCCAATTACAACTCAATTATAATTATATACTATTGTATATAATTTCATACTAATAATTCAAAAAACTATATCTAAATATCATTCTGTATAATTACATATTGAGCTTTAAAAAACTATAATACATAATATTTCTATTAATATGTAAATATTATCTATAATATTTATATACAATTTTTTTAATTCTTGATATTTAAATCTACACAATAGAACTTATACATAATTTTGGTGTGGATTTGCATTTAGTGGTAGTTATTTTTGGAATGGATAGTCACCCACTTTAATTTATTCTTACATAGAATTAAATTGGACCACAATCTCATGTCACAATAGCTATGTATGGAAACCTATTTCATGGGTGTAGGCTTTAAAATTTCATATTTTAAATGGATATGAGAATGGGTAGCATCTATATATACAATATTTTTAAAATTTATCATTTATTGATGTTTTCTCTTTTACAGGAACCTCTCAAGTTTTAATCTATCTAAGTGCATGCTTTAAAGTGTTAAATAGGAAAGGGGTGGGTAGACCATTAGTGATTTGAAAGATTTTTGGTCAACTATATCATTACCTAAACCCATTACAAATTCCACTTATCTAACTCCCTAAGTAAATAAACCATGTTTATCTATTTCCCCAAGTAATTCTCCTTTAAAATATCCCCTAACTAATTATATGCCTTATTTCCATACTAATATGTTTGGGTTGATTGTTATAAAATTTAAAGCACACATTACATAACTATGTTGGCTAGGCTGACTAAGTTTGAGGCCTAAAGGTAACATTTTCTTAAAACTAGGTCATGTTGGCTGACCTTGTCAGCTAAAATTCTAGAAGGGTTAGGAGTTCTTCATTTCTATAAATAAAAGGCTCATTTCAATTCAATAGATAGGATCATTCATTTTTATATTATTAAATCTCATAGTTTTACTACATCTACATTTTAAGGAGACATTGCTTAGCATTTACTTTGGAGGGAAGATAACTTGCCTTGTGGGAAGTCCTAGATACAAAGTAAAATTCTTTTAGCCTATATTTTATCTCTCTAATGTGATTCTCTCAAAACTACAACAACCTCTTTCAAATCACCATTATCGAAGGGAGAGATTGATACTCAATAAGTTCTCCCAAAGGTAAGTATCTCTAAACCTCTATATTTTATTTGATAGGTAGATATTACAAAAAATAATAGGTTTTAAATGTATAAATCCTTGATTAGATTACATCTATACTTAAACTTAGTATATTTATAGGGTATTCTTTAATTTTCATCTTCCACCTTAAGTGATCTAGCCCCCCATTCATTTACCATGGTCCTATATGGGGTTACTACATAGTGTTATTTAACTAGAAGCTCTGGAACCCTCTCCTTTAGCGTTGTGTGATAATTTATCACTTTTTTATATATAGTGTATCTAATTTGGTCATGCCCCCAATACAAAAAGTATCAAAATAGATGTTAGTTGATTACCTTCTCTGAGCTTGGATTTAATAACTATGTTAATTTGTAGATCTATCTTAATATGTTGCATACATTTTGGTGAACCTGACATGAATATAACCATTATATTTATATTTTTTTATTTACAATCAACTAGGTCATGTTGTTCAACTTAGTTTTAGCCTACGTTTGAATATCTAGGATCTACATTTAATTAGGTCATGTTGGTTGACCTATTTTTCTCCTTTATTTTTAAGTTTCATTATATAGTCAAATAGGTCATGTTAGTTGACCTAATAATTTTCTCCATTTGTAGATTCAAGATCTACAGTCAAATAATTCATGTTGGTCGACCCAATTTTGTCCTTTGCTTAGAGTTCCATCTCCAGTAAACTAGGTTGTGTTGGTTGACCTAGATATTTTTCCTATTTTCAAAAAAATTACTTACAACCAACTAGGTTAGGTTGGTCAACCTGGTTCATTTATGTAGTTTTTATTTTTTTAGTTTTCATCTAAGTCATGTTGGTTAACCTAGTTTTATTTTACCATTTTTAGTTTCTAGTTTTCTACATGCTAAATTGACTTGGTCAACCTTATTTAACCTCTGTATTTTAAAGAATTTTACCTCTGTAGGACTAAATCAAGCCTAGATGAACCACTCAAAATTCATATCTTTAGCATTCTTAGTCAACCAATTCAACCTATTTTACCTATTTAAATTTCTTAGGTTTATTTTAAACAAGCTTCATACTTAAATCTTTGTCAATTATCTTAATTTTTCATTTTTAGTTTTTTAGTAAACTTACTCAATATTTCAAATTTCTAATTTATTTTGTCAATTTTTTAGTTCTATAAAACTATATCACATAGTCAACTAAGTCAAATTGGTTGACTTAGTTTTGTGTTTATTTTCTCTGCCAACAAACTAAGTTAACCTAGACAACTATGTTTGTTTATGTCATGTTTTCATAACAGACTAGATTAGTCTACCAAACTTTATTCTATTATGTTTGCCAACTAGATAAACCAATCTTGTTCTGTGTGTTTTAATTTAAACATAAGGTAAATTTCTTTGTTTTTCTAGTAATTACTCACACTTTTTCTTCAAATGTATTTGGTTTCTTATTTCTTTAATTTTTGAAATTGGAAATTGGTCTTTGGCATTTAATTTTTGCCTTTACTTTCACTTTGTCTTGATTTTTGTAGAAATTATATATTATAAGTTTTAAAACTACTTATTTAATGTCATGAAGGTCTATATGATACTTTTTTATGGTCTTTGTTAATCATTTATAGATATCATGGCATGAAGGGCTTAGCCCAATACTCATAGCCATAGTACAAAGCTAAACACGATCTTTAGTTTTCATGTACCTCATGATATTTCAAAAATGTCTGGGATTTCCCTTTGAATTGAACCTTAGGAATCCATCCACCTATTTTATCTTGTGGTGCATTGGTTATTAGTTAGCATCAATAATTTACTTCCAACTTACCCTTGAAACTAGGTTTAGTAGACTATGTGAATGGTAATTCCTCTATATTTATCACTCTAAAATATTAGTTTGCCACCATTTAATGGACAAATTAGTATATTTGGGAGCCTAAAAATCAATCAAAACCTTTTATTATAGCTTTTTGATATTCTTTTTAGATAATTAGTTAGCATTAGTAGTCATAAAATTACATTTTATGCTTGTTGTTTACTATTTTTTTATTATATTACACAGTGTATCAACCAGCATTGATATAGTTTTGTGATGTGTGCTTCAACTAGATTAGCCATTATTGACCTAGTTCACTATGTGTGAACAAACTAAGTCGACTAGTATTGACTCAGTCACATGTATTTTGCCTAGTTTTCTATTAAAAAAATCAAATTCAACTAAGTCAACCAGCTCAACCTAGTATAATTTTTTTATTTTCCTTACCTGTACAGCTAAGTTAAACAACTTAAACTAGTAGGTTTTCAAACTTATATCTTTTCCTACCTATATAAATAAGTCAACTAGCTCAACCTAGTAGGTTGTCAAAACCCTATTACTTTTTCTTGTCTACCTACCTAGGTTGACTAACTTGACCCAATATGTTTCAATATTGTTATTATTGGCCAATTTTGGCCTATATACAAATATTCTACCTAGATGGATGAGCTTAAAAAATTTATAGATGGGATGAGTGGTCCAAAGATCACATACAGCGTGCAAAGCTTTTGAAATACTTTAAGTAAACTTAAAAGTGTAGTTTGACAAAATTTGAGAAAGTAGGTTTCTATGGTGATCATAGAATTGAGGAACATGAATTAAGTTTTTAAAAGCCTCAAAATTTCATTCGATCCTTAGAGATTTAAACAATAATTCAAGTACAAGTCTAAAATAACCAGACCATCATCACACATCATAGAGAAATAAATAGACCAATTTTCTTGCGCATTTTATAAGTATGCTCAAGAATCCTCTGAAGCCCAAAAAATCACATGTAAATTATGAATTTATTACCAATATCATCCTCTATAAATTTGGTATCTTGATGATCTTGTTTTCTCAAGATATAAACCTTTAAATTTAGACTTGTAGAGTGAAACATGCATAGGGACGTTGAATTTAAGCTTCATGAAATAGCTATTTAGATTCAAAAGTTCTAAAGATGAACACTTTTGGGCCCCAAATCCATCTAAGTATAGGATATTTTCTAACATAGTAGACACTTGGGTGTGATGCAATCACTTATCATAATTATTATTTTATCATCTTGTGACACTAGCTAGTAGGCAGCTAACTAACTCCCTTCTAGATCAGTCATCATTAAGAAGCAGACACATAAGATAGTCATGGCTCATTTGAGGTAAGATAGTGGAGATAATAAAATGATTACATTTATCACTAGTTTATAAAGTAGCATGCTCCATTCACCATGTCACTAAGATGCCCCAAAATACTATAAAGCTAAGTTGAGTCCAGTTAGTGGGGAGAGGAAGATTAGAGTAGTAAAACCCTAGAGGATTGGTTCTAGGTTATATTTTTTCCATTAGATCTTATATCTTAGTTAAATATGCCTTTTTTACTCCCCATTGTAATTCCAAGCTCACCTATGGGCCTCTGGGCCTTTATCAACTTAAGATGAGCATTTGCTCAATTCCTATTAAACTATATATATTGTAGTTTAACTGTATTTAATGATGAAAGGATTTGCATAATATTAATAGATTTAATGCTTAAATCTATATTATGAGTTTTGATCTCTTATGAGCTTTTAACCTAACTCATCTACATTATTTTTGTAATTCATGAGGACACTAGCACCCTATATCAGAAATACTCTAATTATGGGTAAGACCCTATGCCTTAGAATGATACCTATGTCTAAGTGTGAACCTAAGCCTAAGTCCATCAGCTAGGTACCTCAATGACCCTTCAAGTTCTTGAATGATATTAAGCCAAGGTAACTAAAGGCTTGTGCCCATGAAGCTATAGACTTACTTCATATCCATTTACACCTAGAATTTAGTTATTTCCCCCCTAAGATGGATTGCATCTATGAATACACCACCGCCATTGCACTAACTAAATTCCCTAGACTATAGATTTGTACCATGGCACAACTAGCCTAACACGGGCCCTGGTCCCTTCTCCACTATGATTTGGGTGAGAGTATAAGGATTGCATCTTATTTAAAGTGATGTCATCGTAGTTGAGTGTCAAATGTTGATCATTATAAGATTAGTCACAACCTATGCCACATTGTAATAAGTCTAAATTTTACTTGGATAGATAAGTGCTTGATAAGGCTCATGACTAAAAACACCTACTTTTCTAAAATATTTTGGTTCCATTGTTAGGCCATGTTTAATTTTGTTACTATAATGGTGCACTAGAATAATGCTTTGACTCTCCCTTGAGAACATCAAACACTAGTTGTAATGAGTGGAATATAGCTTTGCATTAAGGCATCTAACTTGTAGAGGATAAAAACCAAGGAAATGGGTCTAGAACCATTTTCATAATTCCCTATATGAGGCTTTATTTTGTGAACTACCAAAGGAGGTGTAATGATGTTTGGTTGCTTATGAAACACACATAAGTCAAAGCTATAGATAGCACCTTGAGTAGATGAAATGGCACTTAGAAAGGCTTGAGAACTTATATGTAACTTGAAATAGATCCATAGATAAATGGTGTTAAGGGACACTAAATAGCTATGTGCTTGAATTCATAGTATTGACTTACTCTTGCTCTAAAGAAGTATAATATTAGTTCTTACACAAACCTAGAGGCACATTTGTGAAATAATTTAGCACTAAACTCAAGAATATGATGGTGGATTATGGATTTGAAACCATGAGGATGGAAAGCTAAATTCCTCTCATGTATAAGTAGTGTAACGGGGAAGAAGGGGATGTGTAGGTGACGCATAATGGAAGGGGATGAGTAGTTTAATACCTGAGAGCTTAGGAGATAGGATTATAATAAGAGGAGGTATGGGATGATGAAATATATAGAACTTGGAAGTGTTGAAAGAACCCATAATGAGTGGGAATGGCATAGGTAAGGATCTCTTGAATGGTATCAATGCCTAGAGGAAGGAACCCTTGAAGTTATGAAACAAGCTCCATAGTTGACTAGTGAATACTCAGGGTCCCTAAAAAATTTAACCATTAGATATATGTCAGATGAACCTACCCCTATTGGACCTATGGTGCAAGATCATGCACTAGATCCCCCAAAAGAAGATAGAATATTGATAATAGACCCCATTGTCAACTTAGACTTTGATAATTTTGCAAACTTAGACCAAAATTTTGTGATTGAACAAGTTATTCCTTATGGGGAGATAAGTGAGGATACATCTAGACCTTGAGATGCTAGTTTGACCAGATAAAACATGAGCATAAGCACCCTAGTATAGCTAATGTCATATGTGAATCTTAAGAAACATCTTAGAGGAAGTAGACCCACACAATTAGTTAGTAGTATAGCACCATCTTCTTCTATAGTACTAGTAGTAACAATAGGATCAACACCTAGCCTAGTGGCTAGAGGTGTTGGAGGACCACCAATAGGAAAAGTACTAGGGGAAAATCACCTCAAATATTGTCTTCTTCCCCACCCTATATTTATTATGATATGGCCATGTTCCTACCTAAGTATAGAGGCATGGAGAATGTCATAGAATATGTGCTCAAGTGTGAATTATAATGGCATGCTCAAGGAATAACCTAGTCTAAGCACAAGGCAACCTAATTCATGATGAATTTTATTGATTGTGCCCATACTTGGTATAGTAAGTTGGATCCTATCCAAGCTATGGTTGATTATAACACCCTAAAGGAAGCCTTAATGAAAGAGTTTGATATACCTAAGTTTGAGTAGTAGAGCATCACCATGCTCAAGGAGATCAACTAGGGATTATCAAAGAGCATGCATTTGTATGATGCTAGATTCAGGACTCTCCTTTACAAGCTCCCTTATGATATTCACCCATCTAATCATGTGAAATGGATCATTGGAGGATTATTAGTACCATTCATAAGGGTGTTATCCATGAAAACATTCATAGACCCTCTAGAAACACTTGAAGCCACACTAAAATCCAAGGTAGTTGGGAATGTTTATATAGGAATTAGCCCTTTCATGAAGGTGTATATTATGTCTATGGCCTCCCAACTACAAAATCTAACCACTAGTTCATCATAATATGCTCGAAGTGGGTTATGGCACACTGATTATGAGATGAAAGGACATAATAGAAATAACTACCCTCAAAGGATGTGTGCACACTACTTCTCAGCTGTGAAGTTTGTCATGAGGTGCACGATGTTCACGACTACCCTTTATTGCAACATGACAGTTAGGTCAGCATAACTACCTATTACAATTTTTTAATTCCTATACCCATACCATAGTTTATTGTTGTATAATCAATGAGATGCATGAGAACATGGGTAAAGGTGCATGATAATTAATGATAGTAGTAGGAGGGAAAAGAGCAAAATGAAATGAGGGTTATGGCTAGTAGAATGTAGGTTATGGGATGTAAAGAAGAACTACAGGGTGATGTGGTGGATGTGGTGGAGGTAGTTTCCCACCATGATCATGTTATAAGTGTAGATTGATCAAGCACTATCAACATGAATATCCTATGCATCCAACATGTGGGTATTGTCAAGGAACACACAAGGTTGAGGAATACCATAAATTGTAAAAAAAATGACCCAAGCTAGGCTTGATGCTGATAAGGGTATAAGGATGATCAGGTACAAGTATAAAGAGGCAAAATGGACTCTAAAGGCATAGTTAGTTTACATAAAGTCCATCAAAGTGTAGGTAACTACTCAGAGTGGACTCACCACTCAAACTCCAATTGTGACAATACTAGAGTTGCACTTGGAATATAGGGATTTGAGCTATATTTAGTGCATTATGTAGTTGGAACCCAAATTTTTACTTTAGCCAAACCATGCACACTAAAAAGACATATTACAACAAGTTATGAGTGTGATCCAAAACCTATAAGGAGAGATCCAATTGGCATGAGAACTAGAGGTGAAAGATACCACCTCTAGAAAAAATTAAGATGGTTAGGAGGTTGAAGTGCAAGAGATAATAGAGATCTTGTGCCTCCTATAAATAGAAAGGATGTTGCCCTTATTAAATAACTTACTTCTAGAACATATAAGGTAGTAGTCAATTGAAGTAATTACGCCATACATGAAAAGGGTATGAGAGGTTAGGCATACACAAAATGTGGAGTATGACCAAGAACTCCTACTAAATGCCACAATCAATGGATGGTCCATATATGAGTTCCTTATTGACATAGGCACTGAGGTCAATATCCTAACTAAGAATGCATGAGAAAAGATGGGTAGGCCAGCCTTGAGGCCTTCTACCCATGTACTCTTCATGGAAAATAAGACCTAAGCATAGCCAATTAGAATTTTGAAGGGTGCCATTATAGATATTATGGGTTCTAAATCCCATGTTGACTTTGAGGTGATTGAGTTAGCTAAATAAGATAATTATCGAGCGCTTCTGGGAAGGCCATGATACTATGCAAACAATGTTGATATGTGCTTCAAGAAATGATATATGACCTTAAAAAATGGCAAGGAAAGGGTAGTGATTCCCTTCTTAAGTGACCAAGGACCCCCTATGTGAATATCATTGATCTAGAGGATGAGATCAACCATATATATAACATCATGGTTTAAGGCACCAAGAATCTCAACCCTTTTGATTAAGGATTACTCTCTTGGGAGGATGGGTAGTCAACCTTAGACACCACCGATGTCACTTGTGACCAATGGGTCAAAAATGCTTATGAGGCCACTAGTTTTATATGTTTCCTAGTGTACACAAAGGTGTTGAAGCTTATGAGGACTGGCTAGGTCTAGATTAATTATACTCCAAAATGATGGGTCTTGTATAATGGGAAGAAAGGAAAGAAGGTACTCTACTTGAGTAAAGGTAATCTTAAATAACTCCCAAAATCTTAAGGGAGTAACCTAGTGGAAATTATCTCCATGATCTTGAATCATGCATCCCCAAATAAATAGATAAAATGGATGCACTAGTATTTACCTTGAAAACCACCACCATGTGTTGGTGGGCAATGCAAAACTCTAACTTGCCAACTTGGCCAAAGGTGAAAGAAACCATTTTCACTAGATTCAAGAGGAGTAATAAGGACTTGTATATATCAATATACTCTAGTGACTTTTATCCCATGGTACATGTGCACCTATGTGAAGAGACATGGATTGACTATGGTGTGACTACCCCAAAGAAATTATAGGTATACACATTTTATATAACTTTGAATACATGGGTGAAATCATGGTATATGGTCAATGAGATGCACTAAGATATAACCAATTAGGATGACCTTAAGAAGAAGTTTGTGTAAACCTCCTTATCCTCATATAACTTAGAATTGATTGAGCCACTGTAAGTAATTTGGAGGGCAGTGTTCAAGGACACTGCCATCTTTGAGGAGTTTCTAAAAGACATGCTTGGATAAAAAGGGTTGGCACTCCCAAATTTATTTGAGGAATAAATTATCAATATAAAATTGAGTGAATAAGATGATGAAACTTAGAAGGAACACTACTGGAAAACATTGACTAGCAAAAGAATGCTCATATGCCAAGTAGATGATAGCACTCCTGATGAATAAGACCCCACTCATATTCACATAAAGACAACTGAGGGAACTCAACAAGTCAAGGACTACAACAAGAAAATAATGAACCATACCTTGTACCACTAAATACCATCAAAGTGGACATTAGTGTATAAGGAGAGCCAAAGATGGCGACTTTGTGTGCCTATTAGTCTGATACATAACTAGCATGCATCATAGATCTCTTGAAGGAATTTTAATACTTTTTTCTTAGGACTTATCAAGATATGAATGGAACCCACCCATACCTTAGGAAGATGATAATAAATATAATTGATGGTATAAGGATAATCAAGAAGCATCCCTATAGAATGAATCCCACCCTCCATGCCAAGGTTAAAATAGAGATCAATGCAATGTTGGTTGTAGGGGTCATTTACCCTGTATAGGAGTTTAAGTGGGTAAGCTTGATGGTGATAAGAATTAATAAGGATAGATGAATTCACATTTTAATCAATTATATAATTTTGAATTTTGTCTACATCAATGACCCCTTCTTGACTCCATCATCTATGAAGTCGTAGAAGACATCATAGGTTGTGATATATATACCTTCACTAATGGGTTCTATGGATACCACTAAGTCTAGATTGAGGAAGACAAGCCTAAAACAACCTTTTCAACTAAATGGGGATGTTTTTATTATAATGTGATGCCCTTTGGACTAAATAATGCACTAGTCATGTTCTTGAGAGTGGTGGTCACTGCATTTAAAGACTTCATCCACAAGTTCCTCTAAGTTAACCTAGATGACTATATGGTGTATGGCCTCATGAAGGACCATTTTGATAACCTATGTCTAATGTTTGATAGGTATAGGTAGCTTTATATATCCTTGTAATTGAATAAGTGTATTTTCATGACACCATTTGAAACCCTAATTGAGCACATCTTATATAAATATGGTTTGCTTGTCGATCTTGTGAATATTGTGATCATCATTCAACTCTAGACTCCTTCCACACAAAGACATTTATACCTTTCTTGGCCACTATGGGTATTATATAAAGTTTATAATGAGCTATGAAAATATTATGGCATCACTAGAGGATCTCTTGTATAAGGATGACCTATTCTATTGGGGCAAAGTGCAAGAGGGTGCCTTTAATATTTTGAAGCTCAGACTAGTTAGCATACCTATCTTACAATTTTTTGACTGGATGACCCCATTCCATGTCCATGTTGATTCATCTAGATTTATTATTGGTGCAATCTTGGCATAGCCTTGTGAAGGTAAAATGGATCACCCCATCTCTTTTGCTAGTAAAAAATTAACAAAGGTAGAGTATAATTATACCATAACTAAGCATGAGGTGCTCATTATGGTTTATGCCCTAAAAAAATTTAGATAATATTTTTTGGTGATCCCATTCATATTCTTCACAAACCATGAGGTGCTTAAGTACCTTGTGAATAACCCCATTCTCCATGGGCACATTTATAGATGGATCATTCTATTTCAATAATTCCAATTCTCCATTGTCATCAAGCCTAGAAAATATAACTTGGGCCCAAACCATTTATCCCATATAGACTCTAGTGATGTAGCAATGCCTATTGAGGATGATATGTTGGATGTACAAATTTATAGAATCTAACACACCCTTGAGTACTTGTTAGAGATAGCCACTTTTCTAACATCTAGTTCTGTACCCCAAATAATGACAACTAAAGAAAATAAATAGCTCACAGTGCATGCCACCCCTTTTCAACTCATTAGTGGGGAACTATATAAACTAGGCCAAGATGAGGTTATTTAATGATTTGTCATGAGGATCAAGAGGGGATAATAGAAAGATATAATGTAAGAAACACAATGGTGCATAAAGTGTTACAGTCAGGCTTATGATAACCATGTTTGTTTCAAGATGTAAAATATTGCACCAAGGCATGTGACATATGTCAATGTATAGGGAAGCCCAACCACTAGGATGAGATGCCTCTCATCCCCATCCTTTCCCAAGTTGCATTTGATAAATGGGCCATTGATTTTGTTGGACCAATTACTCCCACAACATGATGCATAGGAATGAGGTACATTCTAGATCCCACTAATTATTTCACCGAGTGGTATGAGGCTGCACCAACCAAGAAATACACAACCACCATAGCCACAAGATTCATATGGGAGAACATCATAAGTTTTTATGGGTGCCCACTCATCTTGACTAGTGATAGGAGCACACACTTCATTAATGAAACTATGGAGATCCTACTAATAGAATATATGGTGGTGTACCATAAGATAATGCCTTGCCATCCCTAAGTGAATGGCATAGTTGAGGAATTATACAAGATTTTAGGAATGTGCCTCATAAATATATGTGACATTGGTCACAAATATTGGGATGATTGAGTGTCAGCAATATTATGGACATATCACACAACCTACAAGCACCTGAACAAGGCTACACTATTTCAATTGATGTTTAGCACTGAGGTGATCCTACTAATGGAGTTATTAGTGCCATCATTGTGCATCACATACATTGGTCAATTATGTGACTAATAATCATTAAATTCAAGGTTAGAGGACTTAGAGCATTTAAATAAGGTGTGCACCCAAGCAAGATGGAGCTAGCAGATAGAGAAGGTGTGCCAGAAGTTTTAGCATGACAAGCATATAAAGCATAAGGTGTTAATCAAAGGGGAATTATTTTTTCTCTATGACTTCAAGTATATCAATCACCTAGGAAAGATATAGATAAGGTGGATGGGCCCATATGTCATCCACAACATCTTAGAGACTGATGCATGTAAGTTCCACACATTATTGGGTGAAATGCTCCCTAGGCATTTCAATAGTAGCCAATTAAATCTGTATCATAAATAAGGTGGTGCTTGTGCCATCAAATACCAACTCTTTGGTCATGATTTAGCTATATTGAGCTACTAGAACAAAGTTTGGCACAAGCCAAACAAGTTATTTTTATATGTGTTGTTTGTAATTTTGATGTGATGAGTGAATAAGAAATGTTTTACGGCCATTAGTAAAATGTTTTTGGCACTTTCATGAATAATTATAGTTAGGTGAGTCAAGCATGATTTCCCTCTAAATGCCTAAGGATAGACATCTAAGTTATGGGTGTGTGAAGTTTATTAGAGTTATACATAGGATGCACTAGATCTTCATGTGTAAGATTCAAATAGTGAGGCATTATTAGGCCTAAAAAAGGGCTAGTTTGGCAATTCCAAACATAATATTAGTGGGGTGATTTGAGAAAGGATACTTCTTAAGCACCTACAGGTAGACACCTAAATTTTTGGGTGCATAGAACTCATCAAAATTAAAGCATATGTGAACCAATATAGTCACATAAGATATAAGTATACAAAATATAGAGTAAAGATGTATAAAATGATTGTGGATAAGAGATCAAATGAGAATGTTGTGCTAGAAGGCTAGTGTAAGGGATTTATATGGGGTAGGAGAGGCCAAGATAAGAATATGAAATCATAGTGAAATCAACCAAACTAGACAAGTGAATTTGAAATTGAAGCACAACAAGAAAATAAAATAGGATTGAGGAGGTTGAATTGTACACATGTGAGGCATTGCATCTAGGTTACCATATCAAAGGCAAAGATCATACCAAGTGAACAAAGTGTTGGATAAGATCATTAGGAAAATCTAGAATCCACCCATATCAAGGTGGGAAGTGACCATTTAAACTACACATCACTTCACCAAAAATTTGTTAGAATAAGTTAATGATGTGGAATTGGAGGCACAAAGATCTATATTGAATATGTAAATAATAATTTTCATGGATTTCATAGGTCATATTGAATCCCAAAGAGTATAGGTATCATCATGCCATTAATCAACCATAATTAAGGTGGTAGATGAGAATAGAGGTATAAAATAATGAAAAATAGACTAAATCTAGTTACAAACCTTGTGATAATTTGAATTTAAAATAGAAAACTAGAGTAAAACTAGTGAACTAGAGAGTCAAAGCAAGGAGACCCTTCTATAATGAGATTAGTACCAAAAGTGACGGATTATGTAAATAAAAAACTATGTTCCTTGTGAGATTGGCATAGGAAAGTAAGGGGCATGAATTTGGTGATAACCAGGTAGTAGAAAATTATAATGATGCTGAGGCCACCATTTGTAGCACATGAAGATCAAGATTTGAACATACAGTTTAAACCTCATGACTGCGAGAAGTGCCAACAAATATTGAAGGCTTTGGTAAGATAAATAAACCATGGTTTAACACTAGTAGGTTCAGAATGAGGAAAAAGTGGATGAGTTAGATCCTACAGTAGGTTCAAAAAGAAGTTAAAAAGGCATGATTAGTAGTAGAAGCCACCACTATGAAAATATCAGCACTGCTAGTAGGAGTAAGCATCACCAAAGTTCATCCAAAGGCATTTAAGAATATGTCATACCAAGACATATAGTTCCTCAAATCAATCTTCATGGGAGAAAATTGGGATTCATTCATTCACAATTACTGCCTAAAATAATATAACCACCATAAATCAAGTAATATGCAATACCTATCACAAGACTAGGTGATGGACATAGGGGCAAAGATTGTAGAAGGTGCATCATTGTTTGGTGTCTCAATCTAGGACAAACTAGCAACCACCAGCATGACTCAACTCTATGAGTTACTAAGTTTTAATAAGCTAGAGGAACTCATGAAATTCCTCCTCTTGTATATCCATAAGGACTAATTTTATTTTGTATGGAGGTGTGTAAGGCTATCTATAAGCCTTTTTGGCTAAATCACCAGACTCCCAACCTCTAACATAGACATCCATCAAATGGTGGTGTATCATGCTAAAGTAAAAAGGGATAGGAAATGCATAGGTTACTATAGATTTTTTGTGTTCCTGATCAAGGACATTAATGATCCTAGGATGAGGGTAGTTATGTGCCTAGTAATTTTGAAACTATGTCCTAACAGTTGGTGGGTAGATGTAACAAAAACCTACCAGTGTATCACATACCACATGGTGTAAGGGGTAAAATTTAACATCACAAATTTCATCATAGAAGACATAATAAATAATGTGCCCAAATTTCATATAACATAAGAGACCTTTTGATGGGTGTCCATGTTGATATTAATTATGATGGAGGAGATCGGCATGCATGATGGTGATGAGGATAACCTATGGGTCTTCCCAATGTATAATTAATCCCCAAAATTGAAATACCAAAATTATACTTTCCCCCTTCCTTCACCCCAAATTACAAATCTCAAGTAATAGGATGGTACATGTGGTATATTAAAGCATTCAAAGAAGAATGGTGTATACTTGAGAAACTCCCCCATAGTCTATTTGGAACAAAATCTTTTTCCATTATGAAACACTTCTACATCAATCAATTGGTGCTCACAAATTTTAATCACTCTAGTTGGCTAAAATTTCCTTCTATATTTTCCTTCAAGTACTTTAGAGAGGCACTAAGAAGAATCCCCAATACACAGTAGGTGTATATCCTGGTGAAGACCATGGATGCCGAAATACATAGGTTGAGGTACAAATACATGTGCCCAAGTGGAAAAGTAACCAAATATAAGGAGGATGACTTGGATGATACCAACATCAATCCCCTTAAAAGAGAGTTCATCCTTGGTCACATCCATAGGCTCTTCTATGAGATGAAGCCAAAGAAGAAGGGTGTATGAATGGACAAGGATGATGACCTTCCCCTTTGGGTTAGTGAAGAAGGATAATTGGTGCCAATGGCACTAATAAAATCCCCTTAGAAGAAGTAGGGATAAACCCTAGAGTAAATATAAGAGTGCTCTAATTGAATATCACCTCTAGTGATGAAACTACCCCCTATACACCAAATAAAAGTGCATGGTCTTTATGCCAAGGATTGCATCACCCAAGCCAAGGGAGAATAAAAAGAAGTCCAAGTGGCCAATGGTGATTCCCATAATAACCTTGGTATATATGGAGGTGAAAAAGGCATGAGAGGAAGTAGAGGCATGGAAGGTGCAGAAAGAGGAAGAAGAGGAAGAAAAAGAAAAAGATGGAGGGATGAAAGTATACATCATCTAAGAAAAATAAATAGAGGAAGATCCCAAAACTATAGAAATTCATGAGGCTTTCCAAGGTGGTACTACTACCACACTTGGGGAAATAGAAAATGCATCAAGTGCCCCAACCACATAACCTACAACATAGCCTCCACAAATTAAGGGGGAAAAGAGGTGTCAATGGATGAAAATGTACTTCAATAAGGAACATATAGAGTTAAAACTAAAGATATATCAAAAAATGGAGGCCATGAAGACCAAGGGCATGACCTACATAGATATTGACCAAGTTGAGGTAGAGTAGATAAGGTCTGACGAGGAAAAGACAACCATGATAGTAAAGAAGAGGAAGGTGGAGATAAAAAAGGCCCAAAAGGAAAAGGGTATGAGAGAAATGGAAGAAAAGAGGGTTACTGAAAGCATGAAACCCATAAAAGAGAAAGTTGTAGAGGTTTTTAGCACCCCCACTAGTAAAATTGAGGAAGTCATACCATAGGCATGCTCAAGTAGTGAAGGGGTACTTAGAGACAAGGAAGGCAATACTAGTGCCTTAAAGAATCAAATAAAGAGCACAGTAGAAACCTAGTAGACTTGAGAAGGTGAAGCTAGTGCTGACTAAAATAAGAAGATGATGAAGGGGATAAGTTTAACAAATAACCCCTACTAGAGAAAGAGGACACATTAGAGGAAAGCACTGAAGAAAGTGCTAGTTCTAACAAAGAAGAGTCAAAGTAGATGGAACTAGCCATTTGAGGAGAGGAAGTTGAGATAAGATTGAAAAAGAAGGCACAAAAGGGTTTCAAGAATGAAGATTATTATATGATGGAGTGCATTCCCTATGGAACCACCATAACATTGATGTTCCCATAACTATTCTTTGCCTTTGAAATTTATATAGATGAGCCTCATTTTGAGGTACCATAAAAGGTAGATTTTAGTGTAGACCAACCAAAGGAAGGGCATGACTTACTTCTTGTCAACCCCTGCATAATGAATCTAGTAAGGTTATCTAATGCCCTCATCTAAATGGCCTTTGAGGCAGCACAAAATAACATCATTAATTATGTTAGAGCCTCAAGCTAGAAGAATATCATGCTAGAGTAAGAAGAATAGATTAAGACCATAAAGTTCAAGTTGTAGTAACTAGCCAAGCATATGGAGGAAGTTGAGCCATCCCTCTTGGATGGCATCAACACTTTAAATTTTTTATAGTTTGATAATGTGTGTGTGCTAGTGGATTATATGTTCCCAATATTGAAGGAAAATCAGCACCAAAATAAGAGGAGGACCCTTGCACTATCATAAAGCATGAGATTGCCACAAAACATGAAGAGGTGGAAGACCTATTTTCAAAGCTTGAAGAGGGTGTAGAGGTGGTTGATGAAATATTTTTCAACTTCTCCACCTATGAGTTAGTCATTGATACATGCCTCAAAAAGGTAAAAGGAGAAAAGGATGTACTACTAACATAGGCATACACTATGGGAAGGGCTGAGTGCATGCAGATCATGGCATAGGTTAACACTTTGAGGGCCCAAATCAAGACCAAAGATCAAGACCTAGTAGAAATCTTTTAAAACTTAAAAATAAAGTCTTACGATCAATGATCAATCCTATATGGGGGCATAACAAAGGTGAAGGAAAGGTTATATTCCTTTAGGAAATAGCTGGAGAAAAATAATGTGATCACCCTCAATGCCATCTCCACATAAGTAAATAACACCCCAAAATATATCAAGCTTAAAATCCAAGGATTCAAGGACTTTAGGGTATAACTAAAGGAGCATTCACCCAAATTTTACACACCTAAAGTGTTGGAAGATTAGTCTGAGGGTAGACTAATAATTTTGTGTGGGGTAATGTTGGGCTCCAAATATATTTAAGTATAGGATCTATGCCAACATAATAGACGCTTGAGCTTGAGGTAATCATTTGTCATGATTGTTATTTTGTCTTCTTGTAGTTCTAACTATTAGGTGGATAACTAACTCCCTTTAGGCTCAATCATCATTAGGATGTGATCACATGGGATAGTCACAGCTCATTGAAGGAAAGATAGTGGAGCCAACATAATGATTACATCTAGTGATAGCTTATCAATCAACATGTTCCATTCACCATGGCACTAAGATGCCTTTAAAAAACTATAAATATGAGTTGATTCTAGTGAGTGGGGAGAGGAAGATTGGAGTAGAAAATCCCTAGATGATTGGTTCTAGATACTATGTTTA
The DNA here is from genome assembly GCA_037957365.1 of Torreya grandis. Lineage (NCBI taxonomy): Eukaryota > Viridiplantae > Streptophyta > Pinopsida > Cupressales > Taxaceae > Torreya > Torreya grandis. The sequence continues at coordinate 1,156,787 of JARHVA010005157.1, read as the reverse complement.
CCATTAGATCTTAGATCTTAATTTGGGATGTCTTTGATGTTCCCAATTATAATGCCTAAGCTCATTTATGAACCTTTAGGCCTTTAGTAGCTTAAGATGAGAATTTACTCAATTATTATTAACCTATACATTATATTTTACCTTTGCTTAATGATGAAGGGCTTTATGAAATGTTAATAGATTAAATTCTTAAATATATATTATGCATGTTGAGATCTTGTGATCTTTTGAACTAACTCATATACATATATTTTCTAAAGCTCATGAGGACACTAGCAACCTATATAGTAAATTCTCTAATTATGGGTAAGACCCTATGCCTCACAATGATACATGTATCTAAGCATGAACCTAAGCCTAAGTCTCTCAACTAGGTACTCCAATGACCCTTCAAGCACTTGAATGATGTTAAGCCAAGGGAACCAAAGGCTTGTGCCCATGAGTCTATATACCTACTTCATATCTATTTGCACCTAGTAGATAGTTATTCCCCCCTAAGATATCTTGCATCCATGAATGCACCATTGTCATTGCACTAGCCAAAGTCCCTAGAGGATAGAGTTACACCATGGTAGAACTAGCCCAACACAGGCCCCATTCCCTTCTCCACTATGATTTGGGTGATCACATAAGGCTTACATCTTATGTGAAGTGATGCTAGTGTAATTAAGTGTCAAATTTTTAGAGCTATAGCATTAGTCATGGCTTGTATCATGTTATAACAAGTCTAAATTTGACTTACACAGCTAGATAAGTTCTTGAAAAGGCTCATGATTGGAAACACATACTTTTATAAATTAAACATGTAGCTAAAAAGTGTCAAGATCATGCAATATTAGATCAAATCTAATGGTGCATGGGTAACTAATAGTGTCAATGGGTCTTCAATATCCAGTGGTGTGAGTTTGATCATACATTAAAGATAAATAATGATTAAAGGTCAACAAGTTAGCAAATCTTGAGGATGAATATAGTGAGGACAAGTTTCTAAATCATGGAAGCTCAAAGTAGATATAATGGTGAGCAATGAATAGTAGTGTCAGTGGGTTCATAAGATCCAATGGAGTGCATTAGATTGTATAGATTTAAGTTCAATGGCAAGTGAGAGGTCAATAAGTCAATGGATCCCCAGAACCAATGTGGAGCTAATAGATGGCACAAATCAAGAAGCCTAGATCAAGATCAATGGTCAATATTAAAATTCTAAAGATAAGGGACTTCAATGGAGAGTAAAGTTGACTTAGGTTTAACTAGAATGAATATTTCAAAAGATGTCATTGAAGTTTAGTTGAGACCTATATTGGAGGATCCAGAGCATGTAGACTCAGTTCTCTTATGTTTTCAAAGTCACATATAATAAGTCCTTGGCTTCCATAATTTTTAGAGGAAAAATGGGTCTATGTATATCGACATACTAACTATAGGAAAATAAATAATGAGTTGGTTTTAAATCTATAGTAAGACCTATGCTCAATATTTGAAGTAGGGTTAGATGTGTGATTATAGAAAGGTGTTTTTATCCTTCAACATAGTTATAGCTTCAATAAATAATGTATTTTCAGCCACTAAAGTAGACTTAGGCATGGATCTATCAAGTCCATAGATATGAGGACTTTTCCTCATAATGGAATCAAGTGGAAGGTGGCATATAAGATCAAAGCAAAGGGATTACGGGATTATATATTACATTGGAGTATTTAATAGATTTTTAGGGTGCCTAAGGATTTTTTCTTCATAGTAGGATCATGACTCATCATCTTAAGGCACTTTTTTGTCTTCTAGTGCATTTTTCTCAATTAATGAGAATATCCAAATACTATAGGGATAAATGAAAGTTATCTTGTCTATGATGTATTAACCTTGATTTGATCAAAAGATAGTGGAGCATTCATTAAAAGATGGTGGTAACTCATTTAATGATATCAGATGGTGTGCTCTCTTCTCCCTCCCTTTATCCTATACCACCCTATTATTTTTCCATTCAAAGGATCTCTCTCACTTTTTTATAAGAAAATCTCTCTCACTTTTTTATAATAAATTCTCTCTCACTTTTTAATAAGAAATTCTCTCTCACTTTTTAATAAGAAATTATCTCTCACTTTTTGATAAGAAATTTTCTCTCAAGTCTGAAGAGAAGAAACTCTCATTTGATAAGGTTAGACCCTATAAAAATCTATATGAAAAACTTCTTAAAGATAATAAATACATTATTTACCTATCTCTCCCCTCTAAATTATGTTTATCAAAGCTTGTGCATGATGGCATTATGAAGGAAAATCTTCCATGCCCATTATACTTCTTTCTTGATCATTTATAGGTGTCTTCAAGTTAGTTATAAGTATAAGTTATTTTTCTTTCTTTCATTGATGTAAGCTTTCAATGAGTCTTATAACTCATCTTTACCTTCATTCGTTACTGCCTAAACCTAGTTTATGAAACACTTATGCAACTAGCTAGTTTTATGAGATTGTGTGAACTAAAATTGTCTTATGCTTCCTTAGTGTTTACTTCATGCTTATGTGAGTTCTCATTTAAATTTGGTGCATTATATAGTTAAATTTATTATGATATGTTTCCCCCTTTCTAACCCTTTTCTCAGTTCAAACATTAGTATAGGTGATCCATCAAGAGGAAGTCATCCTTCTACAGAAGTCCAACCCCACCATTGGTGACCCACAGCCTAGGGTTGTTCCCATAGTGTAGCTTAATTGGAGAGAGCCTAAATAACTCACTCCAAAGGTGTAAATTGATGATACAATAGTTTTTAGCATGCCTAGTGGGACATAATTCAAATAATATTGGTCAAAGTTTGATGCTAGTTTGATCAATTTGCAGTAATTATCGCTTCTAAACAATAGCATCAAGTGAATCCAAAAGAGGATCCAAAATTATGGTAGTAGAGTAGTGACTAAATATCATGCCAAAGGTGACTATAAGATCAGCTTCTAGAGGTATTTTCTTTTAATTTATTGAATTACCTTTAAATTTAGTCAAGAGATTGAGAATTACTAATACACATCCATATAAAGGCAACTTTATTCCTAGGTCAATTTTGAGGGCTTCCCATACAATAATATATTTTTTAAACCTTTTCATTACCATGGCATCCCCTAGAGCTTTCATCTTTATGGCCTTTAATGGTAAAAGTCCTCTAGACCTCCCTCAATATGATCCTATTCTAGTAGCAGATCTTAAAAGTGTCCCTTATTTTACTAGAGACCAAGCTACAACCCCTTTTGAGAACCTCATGGATATATCCAACTTCTACAACATTCATTATATCAATGAGTAAAATGTATTAATTAGGTTATTAGCCATCTCTTTCAAAGGTAAATCCCTAGACTAGTATAGAAGCCTACTTTTAATTCTATTACATCAGGGGATCAATTAGGAGATGCATTGCATAAATTATTTAAGGATAAAAGTGACCATTTGTCACTTATATAAAATTTAATTACAATAAAAATATCCCCTCATGAAGTCATACAAGACTTCAATACAATGTTCCAAAACACATGGGATAAAATTCCAATCTACATTAGGCCTACCCCTAACTTTTCCTTCCTATAATTTTTAAAGGCCCTAAATAGTGACATTGAAGTAATGATCTAGTCCATGGGAGGAAACACATTTCCAAATTCATATGAGGTGGTAATCAAATCAAAAAATTATCTGGTGTAGGCTGATAAGCTTACACCTAGACTACTAATGCCTTTATTCCCTGAGATCAGACCACACCTTGTTTCTATTCCTCTTGATTTAATTCCTCATGTGCCTAAAATTATTTTTATACCCTCACATAAGGAATAAAAGGCTTTCACTAGTCCATCTAGTGATTCCTAACAACAAAATAACTTTCAAGAGCTTAAGAGCATGTTCCAATCTTTAGAAAATAAACTAGTGCATGTTAATAAGAAGTAAGATTTCAATAGGCCTTACCAAGCCTCATATCAACCTTGGTAGAAATATTATCAAGAAAATAGGTTACTCTACAAAGTAAACTTCCAAGGCCAATGCCAAAGTCAAAACCAAGGACAAGGGCAACCTAACTATGTTACGCAAAATAGTTATAATCTAAATGCTACAATCACTTCCAACACTTTGGTCCCTATTCAAAATAATGTTGCTCAAGAATTTGAGGGTAACATACCTCATAATTAGTATTTTTGGTAATCCATTATCCTAAACACTGACTTTAACCAATATTTCAATAATAAATGGTAGCAGGCTACCAATTATGGGTACAGCCAAGCTCTTATGGCTCAGAACATAGAGGTACCCATGTTGACAAAAATAGAAGAGCCTCAACAAGGTCAAATCCTTGATCAAAGACCAAGCCAATTTGGTGTCATAATGGTGAATTATGAACAAGAAGAGTGTTATACACTTAATAAACAAGCTAGTTATATTTAGGTATACATTCTAATAGCAATAAATATAAGGTTCAAAAGAAGAAATATGGATGGTAATCAAGAGGCAATCAAAGAACTTCCTATCATTACTCCTTCAATATAAAATCCAAATGGACCTATTATTTTTTCCAAAGGTTCTAATAGCTTTAAGGAATTAAAATTAGGGGAATGTCTTTACCCCTCAAAACTCACAAACTCAAGGTGCAGTTGTGGCTCCCAAAGTACAATCAAAGGTTGGTGGTTCACCCATCAAAATTGTGGAATAAATGAAAAATTAAAATGTGATTGTGTCAATGTGGGACATGCTCTCCATGCCTATTCAAGTATACATCTTCCAAGAAGGATTATCAAGTATCAAGGTTCTTGAGAAGGAACCAAGCAAAGAGAATTTAGTTCTCACTAATGCAACCAAAGGTCCTAGTAAAGGAAAATCACGTAAGGTAGTCAAACCTCCTCCCTTCTACATTTTAATAATCATTGGTGACTCTTTAGTGCAAAATTTTTTGGTAGATATTAGATCTAGCACATTAGTAATATTAATGGCTATAGATGATCAGCTTGGTCTAAAATATGAGCCCTAGTCTAAAGGAGTTATAAAACTTGATAGTTATTCCACCAAGCCATCTAGTATCATTAGAGATCTCCACTTGACCCTCCATGCTTGTCCTAGTGTCTTATTGGTTCAATATGTGTTGATCCTAGATGTACCTCCTAATTTTTCCCTATGCCTATCTAGGTAATTCACTACAAATATTAGAGGTTATCTAGTAGCAGATTGGTCATACATGGCTTTCAAAATAAGATATGGGACCAAGGTATCTATTAAGGTTGATCCCATTGCATAATTCAACATTGAACCTTATGGGCTAGATATCATAAACCTCAATTGCACCATCCTTGATGAGGATGAATTCATAGTTGGTCAAGAACTAAACACTCATCTTGAGGAGATGCTAGATATGTTCTTAGATGAATTATGGAATGAAAATCATTTGGATGATCCCTTAGAAGGAGTTGAAGAGAGGAACATGGGTATCCACTTCTTACATGAAGAGAACTAATCCATGGCATCCCTCATTAGACCTCAAAAATATCTTAGTGGATTATGAAAATTCTTCTTTGATGGTTCAAGGAGTAAACATGGAGTGGTTACAAGTGAAATGCTAGTATCCCCCTCAAATGACATGTATTTATCTTCTAACTTGTTTTAGTTTAGTTTCTCTGAAAAAATATGAGGGTCTTATCCATGGTCATAAATGGGATAGTAGGAGAGGAATCAAACAATCACAAGTTTATGGGGATAGTGAGCAGATAGTGCACTAAGTTAGAGACCACAATATCATTAGGAATCCCTTGATTAATTCCTATAAACATAAAGTGTGGGACCTGATTAAGGATTTTGAGGCCTTTAACATCCAAGCAGTACCAAGGAACCAAAATGAACATGTTGATAGGTTGGAAGTTGTGGGAGTTCAATTTGATATCCTAATGTGTTAAAAAGGACCAAAGTGAAACCATATGTTAAAGTGGTAGTAATACCATCAGTCTTAGATAATGAAACTCATTAGTATGTCTTTAAAAATGACAAAAAAATTAATTATTTATTGCGTAGGAAGAAAATTTCTCATTAATGAACCAAGAAAAGTTTCAACATCAATATGAAGAGTAAATAGTTCAATTGAGATCCAATAAGCTTCTTTAAGGTCTTGTCACCCTTGAATGTCTTTTCCATGAAGGAGATCATATGAGAAAAGACAAAGTAGTGATGTCAACCAATGAAGAGAATTATGAAAGAGTCCTTATCTTCAAGGACAAGCTCCTAAAGCTTGGGAAAGTAAGCACTAAAGTTGAAAAACATGTTTTCATAGAGTTTTGTAGATAATATGTAGACATCTTTTCTTGTAAATACAGTGACCTAAAAGGTTTTGATCCCAATTTATCCTAACATACTATAGAATTAGAGGCTAATTCCAAGCCTATCAAGTAGAAGTAGAGGCATATAAACCCCAAAATATAAGAGCTTATGAGGAAAGAATTAACCAAATTAGTTGAATCCAATATCATCTTTCCCATTAAGCACTCCTCATGTGTAGCCAATTTGGTACCTGTGAGGGAGAAGAGTGGGGAAATCAAATTGTGTGTTGATTTCAAGGTTCTGAATAGGGTCTCTTTGAAGTATCACTACCCCCTACCATCCATGGACTAACTCTTTCAGATAATTATTGGTTTATAATATTTTCCCCTTTTGGATGGGTATTCAGGTTATAACCAAGTGTTGGTGAGAGAAGAAGATCATTATAAGACTACCTTCACCACAAAGTGGGGAACATATGCTTACTAGAAGATGTTTTTTGGATTATCAAATTTAGGGTAAAATTTAGAAAGAGCCATGGACATGGATTTCTAAGGGTTACTAAATCAAATGGTGATGGTCTACTTGGATAACATCATAGTTTTCTCGAAGAAATCTAGTAAACACTTAGATCAACTAACGTTGATATTTGAAAAATGAAAAGAGTATGGGATCTCTTTTAATCCTAAGAAATGTGTATTTTTTATTCATGAAGGCTAAAATTTGGGTCACATTATCTCAAAATAAGAGTTATTCATTAACCCTGATAGAATAAGTGTTATCTTAACACTCTCTTTATCTAAGCATAATAAATGAATACAAAGCTTCTCTAGGAAGATAAACTTTGTGAGAAGGTTTATACCTAGTTTTACAAACCTAGTTAAACCCATCACCACCATGCTAAAAAGAGCTAAGTGTTTACTTGGTCAAATGAAGGTAAAGAAGCATTTGAGGCCATCAAGCAAGACATTTCCCAAACACCCTCACTCATGAATCCTAATTTCTCAAAGAATTTCATATTTTACACCTTTTCCAACATTAAAAACATATCAGCTATGCTAATGCAAAAGAATGGTAAAGGACCTAAGTAGCCAGTTGCCTTTTTTAGTCAAGGACTAGATGGATATGATATGAGGTACACTTTTATAGAAAAGCAAGTTATTTCAGCTTTGATAAGCCTCAAAAAGTTTAGGCCAATGCTTCCTAATATCAAGATTCAACTTATGGTGTCTCATATTGGGGTAAGGGACTTTTTCCTCAATAAGGATTTGAATTAAAGAAGAGTTGGTTGGATTACCAAGGTCATGGAGTATGATGTGGAGATAAAAGTCACCAATTTGGTAAGAGGTAAAGGCTTGTGTGAGTATATGGTAGATGATCTTCAAGAACACAAAGTTTTTTTGGTGACATAAGACAACTCAAAGATAGATACACCTCCACCTCATAATAGTGAGCTCCAAGACATGACACATTTCTTGCTAATAGGTGAATGTACCCAAGGTTTAAAAAAAGAAAAAATAAGGTATTTTAGGCTTTATTATATACCTTATGCATTAATTATTTGGGTTTTATTTATAAATGACCTCAATGGGGTATTTTTTATATGCACTGATGACAATTAAGTGATAAAACTCTTGGAGCAGTTTCATGATGGACCTGTAGGAGGCCATTTTTCTCTAAGAACAACAATAGTAAAAATAATGAGGGCTAGTTATTACTGGCCTAGCCTCTTCAAGTATGCCTATGCATAGGTCAAAAAAATGTTAAAAATATGCTCTATTTCTAGGCAACAAAGATTAGCAGTTCTTCCACTCAACCTAATTCAGGTGGAGCAACCCTTCATGCAATAAAGGTTAGAATTCATAAGGATGATCAATCCACCTTATAGTGTAGGACATAAATGGTGATTACTACTATAGACTACATCACCAGGTGGGTAGAAGTAACTACCTTGATGAGACCTTAGTATTGGACTTCTATGACAACATAGTAACTAGGTTTAATTTCTCATATACTATAATTTTAGATAATGCCTTAGCATTTATGGGCATGAAGACAAGTAAATAATCACTCAAGTTGGGTATTTACCTTAGCACATCCTCTAATTACTACCCCTAAGGTAATGGATTAGTAGATTCCACAAACAAGAAATTGATAAGGATTATCAAGAGAACTATGGAATAAAATCAAAGGGTTTGGCATACAAATCTAAAGACAACCTTATGGGCTAATAAAGTAACTCCAAAAGTTACCATTGGAAATTCTCCATATGTCTTTATATATGGAAGGGAAGCTAAATTTTCCATTTCTCTTGAATTACCTACCTTGGAGTTATCCCATCAACTTGAGTTGATGGAGAGTGAGCCTATGAATGTGAGGATGATAGAGCTCATAGAGCTTGAATAAACTAGGGACCTTGCAATGAAGACATTAGAGTCACATCAAGCTCAAGTAAAGAAAGCCTTTGACAAGAGAGATACAATAAGGGACTTCAAAGAAGGGGACTTAGTCCTCATATGAGACTCAAATAAGTCCAAACAAGGCAACCATACCAAGTTTGATAGCTTGTGGAGTGGTCCTTATTTGATCCTTAGATGCAAATAGCATAATGCTTTTTAGCTTACCTAACTAGATGGAGAGGTATTACCCATCCCATTCAATGGCATTCATTTAAAGCCTTGTTATTAGAAGATTTTTTAGCTAATGTATGATATTTTAACATATTAGAGTAGTTTTTTTATGGTTTCCTCTAAGTGCCTTGTACACATTTTATTTCAGTTGTATGTTTCCCTTTCAATAAGTATCTTAGGCATAGTTGTTTTATTTCATTTTGGGTCCTTGTTGTTTCAAGAAGAGGTTTTCTAGAAAAGGGGCAGCCTTGTATCATTGTCATGATTAGTTGAGAAAAAACTTGAGACTCTCGATAGCCAATAGATTCATTTAAGGCAACTAGTCTATTGCATAATAGGCATGCAATCCTAGGATGTCACAAAAAATGTTGGCCAATTTTGGCCTACATATAAAGCTTCTGCTTGGATGGATGATTTGAATAGAGTTCTGGATGGAATGAGTGGTCGAAAGATCACATATAGTTTGCAAAGCTTTTGAAACACTTTAAGTAAACTTAAAGTGTAGTTTGTCAAAATTTGAGAAAGTAGGTTTCCATGATGATCATAGAATTTAGGAACATGAATCAATTTTACACAAACCTCATAATTTCATCCAAGCCTTGGAGATTCAAACAATAGTTCAAACATAAGTCTAGAAGACTAGATCATCATCGCACATCACAAAGAAATGAATATACCAGTTTACTTGTGTATTTTATAAGTATGCTTAGGAAAAATCTCAAGCCCAAAGGATCACATGGAAATGATGTATTTAGTGCCAAGATCATCCTCTACAAATTTAGTATCTTGATGATCTTGCTATCTTAGGATATAAACCTTTAAATTTAGACTTTCAGAGTGACACATGCATGGGGATGTCAAATTTAAGCTTCATGAAATAACTATTTGGATTTAAAAGTTTTAAAGATGAATTCATAGCTAACATGTGTCAATATCATGGAAGCTCGGATCAATTCTAATGACACATATGTGACTGATGGTTTTAGTGGGTTTGAAATATCTAATGTCACATGTTTGATCTTACATCAAAGATCAAAGATCAATGATGAGTGGAGGGAAAAAAGTTAGTGAATCTTAAATATGAATGTAGTGAGGATGAGTGTCTAAATTATGGAAGCTCAGATCAGACATAATGTTAAGTGATGATTGGTAGTGTTAGTGGGTCCATAAGATCTAATAGAGTGCATTAGATCATGCAAATTCAATATCAATGGTGAGCGAGAGATCAATAAGTCAGTGGATCCCTAAAACCAATACAGACCTAATAGATGGCATAAATTCAGAAGCATGGATCAAGATTGATGATCAATATTAAAATTTCAAAGCTAAGGGACTTCAATGGAGATCAAATTTTACTCAAGTTGAACTAGGATGAATATTTCAAAAGATTCCATTAAAGCTCAATCAAGATCTTGTTTGGAGGATTCAGAGCATGTAGACTTGGTTCTATTATGTCTCCAAAATTGCATATAATAAGTTCTTGGATTCCATAAGTTTTAGAGGTAGAATAGGTTTTTTTAGATAAAATATGGTTTAGGAAAGAAGCTATGCAGTTTATAAGCTATTCATCAACACATTGACTATAAGAAAACCAATAATGAGATTGGTTTTTAGTATTTAGTAAGACCTATGCTCAAAATTTGAAGTAGGGGAAGAAGTGTGATTACGCAAAGGTGTTTTTGTCCTTTTACATAAATATAGCTTCAAAAAATAATGTACTTGTAGTCACTTAAGCAGACTTAGACATGACTCTATCAAATCTATGGATATGATTACTTTATCCTCATAATGGAAGAAAGTTGAAGGTGGCATAGAAAATCAAAGCAAAGGCATTTAGGGATTAGAGAGTATAGTGGAGCATTTAATAAATTTTGAAGGTGCCTAAGTATTTTTTCTTCATAACAATATCATCACTAATCATCCTAAGACACTTTTTTTTCTTCTAGTGCATGTTGCTCAGTCAATGAGAATATCTAGGGACTATTAGGACAGATGAAAGTTATCTTGTCTATGATGTATTAACCCTGATTTGATTAAAAGATAGTGGAACATTAATTGAAATATGGTGATAGTTCATTTAATGATCTCAGATGGTGTGTTCTCTTCTCTCTCCATTTCTTCTATATCACCCCATTTTTTCTCATTGAAAGACTCTCATTTTTTAATAATAACTTCTCTCAATTTTGGATAAGAAATTCTCTCTCACTTTTTTATAAGAAATTCTCTCTCACTTTTTGATAATAACTTCTCTCTCACTTTTTAATAAGAAATTCTCTCTCACTTTTTTATAAGAAATTCTCTCTCAAGTCTGAAGAGAAGAGATTCTTATTTGATAAGGTTAGACCTTGTCAAAATTAGTATGAAAGACCTCTTGAAGATAATAAAGACTTTATTTACCTATCTCTCCCCTTTCAATTATGTTTATCAAAGCTTATGCATGATAGCATTGTGAAGGAGAATCTTCCATGCCCATTGTCCTTCTTTCTTGCTCATTCCTAAGTGTCTTCAAGTTAGTTATAGCTCTAAGTTAGTTTTATTTCTATATTTGAAGTAGGATCTCAGTGAGTCTTAAAAATCCTTTTTGCCTTCATTCATTGTTGTATGAACCTAGTTTATGAAACACTTATGCAACTAGCTAGTTTTGAGAGATAGTGTGAACTAGCATTATCTTATGCTTCCTCAGTGTTTACTTTATGCTTATGCAAGTTCTCATTTAAAGTTAGTGCATCACATGGTTAACATTATTGGGATTGTTTTCCCCCTTTATAACCCTTTTCTCAGTGCAAACATTAGTATAGGTTATCCATCAAGAGGAAGTCAGCATTCTCTATAGGTTCAACCCCACCATAGGTGACCCATAGCCTAGGGTTGTTTCCATAGTGTAGCTCAATTAGAGAGAGCTTGAAGAACTCTCTCTAAGGGTTCAAATTGATGCTAAAATAGCTTTTGTTTGTTTTTTCTACCCAACTAGGTTAAATTATTAGACCCAGTAGGTTTCAAAACTATTATTTTTTAATCTACCCAACTAGGTCAACCAACTTAACCTATTAGGTTATTAGACTATTCATTTTCCCTGTGTGCCCAACCAAGTCAACCATATCAACCCATTAAGTTTCTAGACTGCTAATTTTTCTTATCTACCCAATTATGTTGAATACATCAACCCGATAGTTTTTTATATTGTTATTTTTTCTTGTCTACCCAACTAGGTCATCTAGCTTGACCCAATAGGTTTTTAAACTATTTTTTCCATGTCTTCTCAACTAGGTCAACTAGCTCAATCAATTAAGTTTTCATACTATTATTTTTCCCTATATTCCCAACTAGGTTGACCATCTTGACCCAGTAGGTTCCCAAACTGATTATTTTTCCCTATCTACCCAACTAGGTTAACCAACTCAACCAAATAGGTTTTTAGATTATTATTATTCCCTATCTACCCAATTAGGTCAATCAGCTCAATCTAATAGGTTTCCAACTTGGTAATTTGTTCTTTACCTTTCACCATGAAATAAATTTTTATGAAAATAAATTTTAAAATCAAAATGATATGATGAATTTAACTAACCCCCTAAACATCTTCATTCTCATCTTCTTTATATTTCCATAGAAAATCTAAAAGTAAGCTATGTTCATGTGGTTGTTTGAACCAAAAACTATGGGTCACCTCCTTCCAAAACATTGCATTAACTTTATTATCCTACAAAAATGCTTATTATCAAGGATGAGAGTAATCTCTAACATACTTTCAAAATTATACATTTTATCAATGAAAACCCTCAACATCAAGGAAAATATCCCATGATCATTTACAATCTCATGATGGGACCTTACCATGATTTTTCACCTTCATCTACACATAAAATTTGCACAAGTCCTTGGGAAAGTCACCCTATGACTTATTCCATGAATTTTTCTTATTCCATACCCACTTCTTCTTCCATTCCTTCAACTTTATCTACTAATACTTTTACCTTGCCTAGTATATCAACTACTATGGCTAGTTTCCTCCAATGGGCCTACTCAAAGTGTCTATGTTCATACTCAAATAAATGTTACATATAATGCATCTCAAGCCACTTTTACTATTCAATCCACTATTAATACTAATAAAATTATATTACAATCCATAAATCAAATGGCTACTTTTCAATCTAATAGTATAAATCAAATGATACAAATGCAAAAAACAAATTTTGCAATTAAAAAATCATCCTCAACCCACTCAATGGGGAGTTTACAATCCTAATTATCCCCAATCCATAGAGATGCACATGGTAACCATATACCTCAACTTTAATTTCTTAACAAGTATATCAAACACTTAAACAATGAACCCTTAGTTCCTCAAATTGTAAACATTGACATAGGTGGTATTTTTCCTACTGTCACTTATAATGAATCCACTTATCTTACATTACATTTGAAAGATTTAAAAAAATTGTATAGAGATTAGATTATGCTCAATACCTTTACCACCACCAAACTCTTATCTAAAACCTTCATAGTTGATGCTTTGGATTGCTATAATCAACTCAAATATCATATTATATCCAGCTTAGAATATTTAGTTAATTTATTAGTATAATAATTCTAAATTAAAGATCTTCCTAAAAATAGCTTAGCTCACTTTATCAACTGTAAGCAAATAGAATCCAAAATTACCCAAGTATTCATTAAATGACGAAAAGCCTTATCCAATAAAATTAAACATAACATGTCAAAAGATAATTAATTCCACTTATTCATTAATGCTCTCCATCCTAAATTTTAATATTGTGTTATGACTCTCTCTCTAAAATACTTGAAATAAGCCCTTAACCAAGGTAAACATCAAGATTTTCTCATAAGAAAATTTGAGCCTTCCCATCCTCTTGTTAAAACTCAAATGCTTAGGAAATATAAATGATGGTGTTATGGATACCAATGATTCCATACACACTATTCACATTATTATCCCAAGTGGTTCTAGTGATGATAATATTTCACAACCACTGTCAAACAATCCTTTACCACAACCCAATTTTAAATTTTCTCTTGTGAATAATGTAGATTCTCATAAACCTCTTTCCATGGTAGAAATTTAAAATCATCTTCCTAAGCCTTCACCATGAGATCATGACCCTACTCACCCTACCAAACATTAGTATGATTCACATATCTTTTTGTTGGTAATATTCCAATTAGGGTCATTCTCATGATACTTGTCACCAATTAATAAACTTTTCTCTTGAATATCTTCTTGGCCCTAATTTTAGACATGTGTAGTCATATAAATGTCCAAATTGGTAGTTTGAGTGTGACTTGTGACACCCTATCCATAGCTCCTTCTTGCATGCTCTTGTGACCCTTCTAAACTTTTTTTTTCTCATTACTAGTCACCCAAAACCTTCTAAACAATCATTCCACCTTAGCCAGGCTATATTTCTTAGGCCAATCATGTTCACCTAGGTCTTAAAATTGTAGGATAGGAGCACCATACTTTTATTATAATTTTGGACCCTAGGGTGTCCCATTTTTGATGCTTCTATCCATTTGCACTTTTAGCTCCATGGATCATTTTCATCTCATTCATATCCTTCATTATGTTAGCCTAACATGAATACATCTGACCCATGACCAATTATTCCCTATAAAATCCCATTCAAAGCTCATTTACAAAGGGAGTTGATAAATCTTACATAGCAAGAAAGAATACAAACAAATAACTAAGGAAAACTTCCCTATTTTATGCATATAATCACCCAACAAAACTGCAAAACACATTCAAACCCTCATACCAATCCTTATCCACCTTAAACACTCTCAATTTAGAATTTTTACATTTACATCACACTATTCTACAAAGCACATTAGGTGGGAGAACTACATATGGCTTGATCCCTCTTTAGAGTATTAGTATGTAGGTAGTGTGCCCACACAAGGGGTGTGGATTACACATTCAATGCATCTTACACACTAAACCCCCTTTCTCAAGTGATACAAATAATTTTTTTATCAAGCATGATGAAGAGTTAGGGTTTGAATATTAAAATAGATCTATAATGAGTTTCATTGACAATTAGCACTCAAGATTTCATAGGTAGGCTTACACAAGAATAGTATAAAAACCCAAAAAGTTTCAAGTCTCTATGAGTAATTTGGACAATAGTAGAAAAAGTGGACAATAACACCAGACCCCAAAGTGTCTTCTTTTTGGTAGTTGTATCCTTTCATTAAATGAAATCTAGATTTAGATTTATAACATTGTCCTAGACCTGCACAGTCAGGTTCAAACTCTATATCAATCATCTCAGCCTATTTCTAGCTAAGTCATTATTTCTCCTTATTTATTATTATTTTTAAAAAGGTAAAAAAAATACAAATAAATTATACAAATTAGGATTTTAATTATTAAAATATTCTTTACTAATTTATTAATCTAGACCGTTAACTAAAATAGGAATAAAACTCCATTATTCCCAAAAAATTTAAATCATTCATTTGCTTGGCCCCTTGGCCACTTTTGTATGCTTCTTACTTCTTACCTTATGTGCTTGTTTTCTTGTTTTCTTCTCAATTGTTTGAAATTCCATGATCCACATCATGAATTATCTTGCTTTCTTGGATTCCATGATGGACATCATGCTCCATCCCTCCTTGATAACTAATAACTAACTAGACTTTCAATTTTAGTTTAGTAAACTTAACATGTTATTACATTGTTACATTTATTTAGGCATACCCTTGTCTATCTAAAAATCTCCAATAGAATTTCTTGAGACATCTCTTTGATTATCATTGTTATATCATGTATTTTCATAGCATAACTAACTTGTAGACCTCTTTCTTTTGAGGGTAATCATTGTAGGGTCTTCATTCCTACCTTCAAAAGAGGGGGAAATAAAAAGTGGCCTGTCATAGAGTTCAAAGCCCTCTACATGTCAAAAATTAGTTTTTATAACACTCAAAATAGCATTCAAAACCCAAAATAGGCATAACATACCAAAAAAATAGTCACAAATATAGAAAAATTATCAAAAATAGAAAATGATAAGAGCCCCATATTTGGACTACAATGTTGGATAGTAAGTGTCATATTTTTGGTGCTCATGTCTAAACTAATGAAAACCCAAATTTTCCAAAAATAGATTAAAAGGTAATTTTAGTTACAATTTTATCAACTATAGGTCAATTCAGATTAGGTAGTTTCAGTATAGGTTTACTTAGAGAATCTAGATATAGGGGGTATCATGCACGGCATGATGGCTCTCATTTCTAGTTTTAAAATAGGCAATTTGTATAACTTCCTAATCATAATCCATGTTATAGATACCATTGATTTGGGGAAATGTATGCAGCACATTTGCCTTCTTTTCTTTCCAAGTTCATTGCATTACCTAGGTATTCTTAGCAATTACATGCCTTATTCCATCTACAAGTGGTTAGCATCATTTTGGAGTGGCTTTCATATAAGCCTAGTTCCCAATTTTAGAGTGGATTTCATACAAGCCTAATCTCCACCTTTTAGAGTAGCCAAGATTGGCCTAGTTCTTAGTATACATTCATCTATCCATGCCACATTGTCAAATTATATATCATTCATGAGCTTCAGTAGCCATCTCATACAACACACATCCATACTGGTATTAGTTCATAGATTCACACTTTGAGGGAACCAATGGAGCCAAAAGACTAGCTAGCCTTTGTATTCTTGAGCCACTTACTTGGAGGGATTGGACACACAATCTAAACATTGATCAACACATGCATGATCACATAGATTCACATAGTGGGTGATGACGGAGATAAAATGCTAACCTTTGCATTCTCAAGCCACTCTCAATAAATTGAGCACTTAGATCCATTCATGATATTACTCTTGGTACAACACTTACCTAGCACATACCCAACATCACTCAACATCACAATAGATTTACTCTTCATATTATGCTCTCTCTACATACACTTTGCATCACACATCTTCATGGGCTTCACCCTCATAGGTAAATTTATGTACACTTTCTATTTTTCCTTTATCTTAGTATTTAGCTTTGCTACATCACTATAATAAAAGGGGGAAAATGTAGTCATATAAAATTTCTAAATTAGTAGTTTGAGTGTGGCTTATGACACCCTATCCAAAGCTCTTTCTTGAATTCTCTTGTGACCCTTCTAGACTTCTTTTTACTCATTAACAATCACCTAAACCCTTCTAAATGATCATTCCACCTTAGCTAGGATGTATTTCCTAGGTCAATCATATTCTCCTAGGTCCCAAACCTATAGGACAAGAGCACCATACTTGTATTATAGCATTGGACCTTAGGGTGTCCTATTTTTTGTGCTCCTATCCATTTGTACTTTGAGCCCCAATAGTCATTTTCATCTGATTTATATCCTTCATTATGTTAGCCTAACATGAATACATATAACCCATAAAAAATTATTCCCTTAAAATCCCATTCCAATCTCATTTATAAATGGAGGTGACAAATCTTACACAACAAATAAGAATACAAATAAAGCACTAAGGAAAACTTCCTTGTTCTCTGCATATAGTCACCCAACATAGCTATAAACACATCCAAACCCTCATACTAGTCCTCAACCACCTCAATCACTCTCAATTTTGTATTTTTACATCTACATCACACTATTTCACAAAGCACATTAGGTGGGAGAACTATATATAGCTTGAACCATCTTTAGAGTATTGGTATGTAGGCAGCGTAACCACACAAGGAGTGTGGATTACATGTTCAGTGCATCATACACACTAAGCCCCCTTTCTTAAATAATTCAAATATTATTTTATCAATCATAATGAAGAGTTAGGTTTTGAATATTAAAATATCTCTACATCTAGTTTCATCAAAAATCAACACTCAAGATTTCATAGGCAAGCTTACACAGGAACAATGCAAAAACCTAGAAAGTTTCAAGTTTCTATGAGTAGTTTGGACAACATTAGTAGAAGTGGAAAATAGTGCCAAACCCAAAAGTGTCATGTTTTTTATTATCCTATAATTTAATTAAATTAAATATAGATCTAGATTCATGATACTATCTCAGTCTTACATAGCTAGTTTTAAAACCTATATCAACTATCTCAGCCTATTTCTAGCTAAGTATTTATTTCTCCTTATTTATTACTATTATGAGAAAGGTAAAAAAATATAAATAAATTATAAAAATTATGAATATAATTATTTCAATATTCTTTACTAATTTATTAATCTAGACCCTTAACTAAAATAAGAATAAAACCCCATTATTCCTTAAAAAGTTAAATCAACATGAAACCCTAATTCATGAGTGTCAACAATCTTAGGAAGCAAAAGTGAAGGTTAATGAAACCAAAAATAAACATTATTCCCTTAATCAAGCTAACTTTCATATCATTATTTTAAATTATCCTCTTCCTAATCATTAATCATTTTGTAATCATATAAAAAAGACACTTGAGTACTAAAAGTGTTATTTGAGACCTCTTATCCATAGCTTATCCATAGACTTATTTTAGGGCCCATTTAGACACTTATCCAACCTTAATTTTGGCCATACACTTACCTAACCATCCCAAAATTAGTACCAAATCCTCACTTTAGTATCTTATCCCTTAGCACCTCAAGTTATACCACCTAGACATTAGCACCATAATTGGATAGTAGTACCAATGTTGTTAGTGTCCTAGTTTTAGCGCTATTGTCCATTCCTAATTTTTATCTCCAGAAGATATATTTTAAGATAATCAACCACCTAAGGTCAGCTTAGAATTATTTTAAGACCTACATAATCACTATAATATAGATACATGACTTTCACCCTTTATCCACTAGATGTAAATAACACAAACCAGTTCAGAACAAGATATGCACAATCAAGGTTATCAATCCCTATTCTACCCTAATTCTATATACACTAATATACATCCATTCTAGGATTAGAATACATAGATTTCTAGTCTCTATCATCACTCAAAAAACTCAAACTTGCATTCATACTAGTTTCACTTACACTTGCACTAGTACTTAGGTTGGGAGAATTGCATCAAGCTTGATCCCTCAGAGTATTGGTATGTAGGAAACTCTCATCACAATGGGGTGTTGAGTATGTCTATTCTACCCCACTAAAATCACACTTTTCTACTTGTGCCAACTAGATGCCCTAGCAATATGGAGGTTTAGATTTTACATATAAAGTCGATCAAAGTAGGTCACCAATAGGGAATCATAACTTGTGCACATAGGAACAAGCTTGCTAGACTCAAACATAAATTCACCCAACAGATCAAAATAGTTTTAAAATGTGGACACTAATGCCAAAATAATGACACTATCACCATTAGCACTACTATCCAATTAGGTTGATACTATCTATGAAGGATTTTGACACCTAGATCTTATTTATGACACTCAAATCAGCTCATGTCCTAGTTTTCAACCTCCAAATCTCCCATCTCAGTGAATTTCAAGATAAGTAATTATTTACATCATTTATTTATATTTTTATAATGGTCAGAAAATTTCAATTCTATTACAAATTAGTGGTTGTATTTATTGCATATTTCTACCTTGATTTACTATACTCAAACCCTTTAACAACCCAGGGCTTACACTCCAAAACCTTAAAAATTTAAATCATTTGGTGAACCTAACTTACTTCAAATACTAAATAAATCTAAATGATATTAGGTTTTATACCAGGGTAAATTTTAGTGTCAAATATTTATTAATATTTAGTTTTTGGTAAATTATATTTGGCAATTTTAGAGTACTACATATGATCCATTCACCTAAAATTTTGGGATATAAATTTTTTTATGGGTCAACTTGCCAATCATTTATAATAATTGTGTGGGAATCCATGTAATTTGTCTTATATATAGTACATAGTTCACATGGGTTACCATCCAAGTCTCATTCTTTACCTCATTACCAAGTTGAATCTTAAGGGTGCCTGACTTCATCCTTGCATTCACCTAATTTCCACTACCTGATAGCATCCCTATAACTACCTACTTGTCTATCACCCCACTACTATTGGAAAACTATATTTTTTTCACCCTTCCATTATCACCCAACTGCACCTTTATTCTACCTAGATATTGTCATTCAGTCACACCCTTCCATTGCCTAACTATTATCTCCTAACTACATCTTGAGTCCTATTGCTACCAACTTTGTTCACCACCTAGTTGACTCCTACTAGTTGCATCCTCCCTGCATTAGAATGGTGTCGGGTGGTAATGGTAAAACAACATAGAAATTATCAATAAAATCAAACATATTATCTTATTTTAGAAACCTAGGAAATACAACCACACAACTAGCATGCACTCAAAATATAGATGTTTATTAACTATTTTAAAAAAAATAGTAATTTCCTTTTTAATTGTGTAATAATTTGAAAACCCTTTTACATGTATAAATCCCCATTGATAATTATTATATTTCATTAGAAATAATTAATCATAATAACATCTTTCCACTTGAATATTTCATTAATGACATGCCACCCCTAGAAGACACTCAAATAGACAATTTAGAAGAGACTTTTAGTTCTCATCAAACACCAAATTTAGTTTAAAATTTCACTCAAAAATAGCAATGAATTAAGATAAGTAATGGAAAATTATAAGGTATTTTTAGGTTGACTAAGAAATAAAATATCTCTTTATAAAACTTGTAGAACTAGAAAATAGTAGTGAGACTCCAACAGAATGCAAATGTATAATATGCAATTGAAAACTTGGAAAAGAACATAGAATGCAACTTAAATTAGACACAATTGAAAAACATTATGGGCAAATATATATATATATATATATATATATATATATATATATATATATATATATATATATATATATATATATATATATATATATATATATACATGAAGCACCCAAATGTAAAAATGTAGAAGAATGTGTGCATGTAAGTTATGCACATGAATATGAAAATGATAATATCTGATAAAAACATTGTGTTAAGAAAGGGGAATAATCAAAGCTCGATTTAGAAAAGTTATGTAGTTCAATCTAAAGGAAAAATATGTGCAGTTATCTACTATTTACCACATTTTAAAAAGGTAAGACCTATTTCTAATTTTTTAGATTATAATATTTTGTTTCAACATAATGGGTTTATTAATATTTCATAATCACATAAGTTGAATAGCAGTTTTTGGAAAATGGCAAAATGTCTAGCAATGGTTGAGAAGGAAGATTTTAAATAAAAATTTAAGAGATAATTGTTTACCTCATAGTCCATTGATGAGGTCACTAAATTTGAAAACACATCATGGATTTGCATGCATGTTTATACTTTTGAAAACTATTCAAGGCAACCTCATCTATTAGCTATTCAAAAAGAAGTATATAATTGGGATGGATGATTATGCAATAGCTATGAATTTGGTGTGTATTGGCACTGATGGTGCATCATTAATGTAGGGACATAGAAGTGGTTTTTGTGTTTGACTTCAAATAATAGTTTCCCTATTTATGATTTTGAATCATTGCATGGCTCATAAGATGAATGTTTCATATAAAATTATTAGCACATTTGGTAATGTTGCAAAAGTGGAAGAGCTCACTCGTGACTTACATGATTATATGTCAAGCAAACCAAAAATATTTTTAGAGTTCCAAAAATTTACAATTGCAATGAATGATAGAAAAAAAATGTTGAAATATGTTGATACAAGATGGAATTCCATGTACGAACCTGTATGCAAAAATTTTTATGAATATCCATCTTTAGTAGGTTTTATGTATAAATACCATAGAAAAGTTGACAAAGTAAAAGATTTATTATAATGTTTAATATATTTGGAAACACTACTAACATTATGTAATATTATACTAATGTTGAAGGAAATTAATTTTTTAATGAAACATGCCCAAGATATATATATATATAGAGAGAGAGAGAGTATTGATTTCATACATTTGAGAAAATGAGTATGTCAATATTTAGATATATCATACACATCGAATGAAAGATATCATAGATCTTTTTCTAGAACTTGAAAATTTTTGATAGATTTTAAGAATCCTGAGACTTATTTTAAATTCAATATCAATGATCATCTTTGTTTCATGATAAATTACAAAGAGATCCCATTGCATACTTTATATAGAAGACTTGAAGTTGTGGGAGTCAAACCTAAAAATGTACCTATCACACATCTTCTATGAAATATTTTTATATCTAAATTATGAATTAAATTAAGCAAAATATCATAAATCTTATCTATTGATATCAAGAAATGTTTTCAAAGTGATAAGTTATTGGAGGGCATGGGAGTTGTGAATCCTATTTTTTTATGATGGTGTTAACAGTCAACAATAGATTAGCACTTTATTTTAAAAATATATGGGTTCCCTTATTAAGCATTTCTATAAATTTGTAGAGGTGAATGGAGTTTAAATTAAAGGTATTTTGCAAAAATATTTACTAACATCTTAGTCAACACATTTCATATTTACAATGATGGATAAATTTCAGTGTCTAAGTGACCTAACTAAAAATGGTGCAATTACATGGCTATGGAAAAAAAATTATCCTCGTAACCTCTTATAGCAAAGTATTAGTGAATATTTTAGATTATATAAACTTTTTCAAACAATGATTTTGGATTCTATGGAAGATGAGCGATTATTTAGTGCATTGTCTTTTGCGAAGTCAAAACTTTGTAATAGATTGGATAAAAATCTTGAGACTTTCTTGAGACTATATGTTTTGCATTATTTTGTGGACAAGTTTCTTTATGAAAGAAAACTAGAAACATGGATTTTTCTTCTTTAAAAAAGAGGCATCAATAATACAGTGGATGTAATACTAAGACTAAATATGGCACTCATATGATAGATGCAAATATCAATTACAATGAGCAAATTTCTTGAGGATTATTTTAGCTACCCAAGTTTTAGTTTGATATGTATAGCAATTATTATTTTCTAAAATATTTCAATTTTTTTTATTTTGTAAAATATTTAAAAGATTGATTTTAATAAAATTATTGATAGCTATTGTTGATGCTGGAAAGTGCACCCTGCGGCAGGAAAATGGATTCCTGCCCTCTCCCTGCAACATGGAAACCCCTCTCTCGCCTGTGGGATAGTGAAGCAGGAGAGGAGAGTCTCTAGGTATGGGCTAGTTCCCTCTGATGTATCTTGTTTGTTTCAGGTAGCACAAAATATAAGTATATAGGTATACTTGGGGGGGGATGAAAAGAGATAGAGAAAAAGCATGAAAACAAACAGCCTACTCTAAAGAGGTGATACACCAAAATAAAGGGGTGACCTTCCAGATCCACTCTCAAAATTAGGAGAAACGCGAGTATACTCTACACATCTGGTAGAGGAACTAGGTTGCTAAGACTAATGGGGAGGCTATAATGGAAAATACATAACAGAGGTTTATCGAGGTGCTATGGAATGCACACTTACAAGCAACTTACTCTGTTCTGTCCTTCTCAAGTATTGCTCTTCTCCTTTCAGCTGCAGAACCGGCGCCTGTAGATAGCTGGTCTATTGGTATTACCTATGAAAGCATGGAAGATAATGACTAAACACAAATAATACTCATGGCATACACAGCAAATCAATCCAAGATGAAGGCAAGAACTGTATTTTTATTGATTCAGGTGGAGAATTTGCAGAGCTGTGCTCTTTACAAAAGTGGGGAAGATCCTGATAAATGAACAAGTCTACCCATTTATAGGGAAAATCCAAGAGGAGTCTCATTGGAAAGAGTAAAAAACACTATTGATGACATCACAAGTCTATCAAGACCATGCTTGTTGCCTCATTTTGCATGCTGGTCTTCTCCTCTGGCAGTTGGGCGGGTTTTTTCCTGTGTTCTGCAAGTGTTTTTTGTCGCCTGATGTTGTGGGTGGCAAATTTGCCACCCACTGCAGTGGATTGCATGTAGGACTTCTGCCGACGTCGGCCGATAAGCTGCTGACCGAGGCAGTTTTGCCGATGGTGGCGGTTTTGCCGACGTCGGCCAATGTTAGTGGCCTCTTTTTCTCTGTCGGTGTTGTGGGTGGTGATTTTGCCACCCTCTGCATTGTGTGTAGGGGGTCTCTTTTTACCTGCCCATGTTATGGGAAGAGATTTTGCTGCCCTCTACATTTTGTCTACCCTTCCTTTTTTGCTAAGTGTCGAATGCCCTAGTTTTTTCCCTCTCTTCTTGTGTGAACATTTGAAGACTCTGCCTTTCGCTACCATGAACATCAATGAACGAGGCCGATGAACCAATGCTCTGAATTGGAGCTATTGAACCCTAAAGATGGACCTTGCAACCCAAAATGACTGGCCATGTAAAGTAGGTGTAGAAGGTGACTGAGATTTTGCCTGAGGGGCAAAATTGGGTCAACAAATTGGCGACTCATAGGGTAAGCGTGCCTGCTATGCTTAGAACCCAGTTGCCTTACATTCCATTGGGTGCGGAGTCAGATGGTAACTTTGAAGAGAGTTCACAATAGCTTTGATAATCCCATAATCAAATACACAGAATTTACCCCCACAAATGAAGGAAAACACATAAAGCTAAAAACAACTAACTGTGCAAACTGCACTTAGGGAAAACAGGGAAAACAACTGAAAGCAAAGTATTATATACAGCTAACCAAGAATTTTTGCATCCCTCCTGGATCGAAAGGAAAATTTCTTAAGTCCCCTTCCTGGTGAAGAGACTTATCATGATAGGCAAGTAGCTGAAAGAAAAAGAGAGATAGTGGCTTGCTTTTCTTGCCTGTCACCTGAGTTGGCTGGAAAATGAGGGGATCGAAATCAAACATGCCTCCAATATATACATATTCTGATTATTCTGGGAGGTCTATTGGATGTTGTTCTCTCAAATTGGTGCCCCTCACCAAGAAATCAATTACTATCAGTTTATCACCGTAAGCCTTCTGATCTGCACAATTATTTTGCAATGTATCATGGTCTGATTTGTTTCCCTCTACCTCACTGAAAACTTTATCAGACTCATCCTTTGTTTCCTCTTGGCCTTCTTGAAGAAGGGCGAATGTGGTGATGTCTAAAAGGGGCTCACAAAATGATTGCTCATCCCACAAGACTTCACTTATCTATTTAAAGTTCAGTTCTTCAAGGTATTCCTCCATGAAAACAGACTTCTCCTTTTCCTCTTTACTGATCAGGCTCTCTAGATTTTCAAGAATATTCTCCTGATCCTCCTCTAACTCAGGCTCTTCAATGTAGTCATCCTCATCGATACAGTAAGGAAGTTCATCAAATAGAGGAGAAGAGAGCTCACCATGCATTTTTTCCTCTTCGAATTGCTGGAACATCTGCATATACGCAAGGCCTGCATCTTCTCCACTACTGATAAGGTCTTCACAAGGGGCATCAATGATGATTTCTTCTTCGTTGTCACTCATAACAACCTCCTGAAGGACTGCAGATTGGATCTTTTGTTCCTCTCCTGCCTCTTACAAAATAGGTTCTTCCTCGAGAAGGAGTGAAGTGGAGAAAGTAGGTGGAAGAGGGAACAGTCCTTGAGCTAGAATCAAATGATTCTCCTCTCTCCACTTAATTAGTACTTCATCCATATCAGGCACGGCCTGATAACTCTCTTGGAAATGTGTAGGTGGGATGTGCTCAGGCATGGAATGTGCTATTTGGTCTGAACCATCCACCACACATTGGTTGAGGAATTTCTTTTTAGACTCCAACTCTATAATTCTCTTACTCAGATCTTCTTGGAAAAGCTTTTCCTGGAGGCTGCCACTATCATCATAGGCAGGTGCAGCTTCAGCTTCTTCAAGGTTTTGAGAAAAACCTTGCTTTTCTTCTTCCTCTTTGCTGCCCCATGATTCCACTGTCTTCCCCCAATTCAGGATCTCTGAATTTGAATTCTGCTCCTGTGAACAGGGAGCAACTTTGTTCTCCATGAGGTCCTGAGGCTCTTCCACAAGGTCTGAAAAAATTAACTCCCTTTCAAGGAGTAGCTTCATCCTAGCCTCTAAGTTTTCAATTTGTCTGGCTAGGTTTTCTTGGAAGAGTCTTTCTTGGAGGTGGCTAGCATGATCTTCTTCAAAGCTCTGAGCTGGTCCTTGGCATTCTTTCCTCCAACTTGGAATTTTTACATCATCCTGGAAAACTTGGGGAGGTTGGGGAATGTGAGGAAAATGTTGTTGAGGCATTGGAGGAGCCTCTAGAAGAGGGACGTGCTGGCTAGTGGTACTTTTCTCAATGGAAGATTCCTGATCTAAGGAGTTGAAAAGATTGATCTCCATAGGAAGTTGCTCTGATGCCATTTGGTGTTGGAAACCCAGGCGCATGGGATTGGGAACAGCTGTATTTGACGAGTTGGCGTGAGCAAGTGCAATTTGGTAAAATAGATTTGGTGCAAAAGAGGGGGTTTTCTTCAGGGTAGGAGGGGGCACGCAAGGCTGACTGCCTTGAAAAGATGGATTTCTCCATTTTGGCACCTCTTCCCTCATGGATTGTACGGTCTGCGCTTGCCTAAACAAGCACTCCTCTTTATACATCAGCTCCTAGTGATATTTGTACTGCTATTCCAATCTGTTGATTTCTTTTATCTGTCTCTCAAATTCCAACATCATCTCCCTTATAGTTGTAGGGCAACTAGGAGAGCTACTTAAATGGATTCTCTGAATATCTGAAGTCTGATTATGTTCATATGAAGGAAAACAAGATCCATGATTTGGTGCAAAAGAAGTATACATACAAGAAATGGATGATTTTTGATGGCACCGGGCTGCTTAACCAGTGGATTTACTCAGACTCACCAGATGCTAAAAAAACTTGATTTGTTGTAACAGGACCAGCATCAATCCTGTAAATGGATTCCTGCCCTCTCCCCACAACATGGAAACCCCTCTCTCGCCTGTGGGATGGCGAAGCAGGAGAGAAGAGTCTCTAGGTATGGGCTAGCTCCTTCTGATGTATCTTGTTTGTTTCAGGTAGCACAAAATATAAGTATATAGGTATACTTGGGGGGGGATGAAAAGAGATAGAGAAAAAGCATGAAAACAAACAGCCTACTCTAAAGAGGTGATACACCAAAATAAAGGGGTGACCTTCCAAATCCACTCTCAGAATCAGGAGAAACGCGAGTATACTCTACACATCTGGTAGAGGAACCAGGTTGCTAAGACTAACGGGGAGGCTATAATGGAAAATACATAACAGAGGTTTACCGAGGTGCTGTGGAATGCACACTTACAAGCAACTTACTCTATTCTATCCTTCTCAAGTATTGCTCTTCTCCTTTCAGCTGCAGAACTAGCACCTGTAGATAGCTGGTCTATTGGTATTACCTGTGAAAGCATGGAAGATAATGACTAAACACAAATAATACTCATGGTATACACAGCAAATCAATCCAAGATGAAGGCAAGAACTGTATTTTTATTGATTTAGGTGGAGAATTTGCAAAGCTGTGCTCTTTACAAAAATGGGGAAGATCTTGATAAATGAACAAGTCTGCCCATTTATAGGGAAAAGCTAAGAGGAGTCTCATTGGAAAGAGTAAAAAACACTATTGATGACATCACAAGTCTATCAAGACCATGCTTGTTGCCTCGTTTTACGTGCTAGTCTTCTCCTCTGGTAGCTGGGCGGGTTTTTTCCTATGTTTTGCAAGTGTTTTTTGCTGCCTGATGTTGTGGGTGGCAAATTTGCCACCCGCTACAGTGGATTGCATGTAGGACTTCTGCCGACGTCGGTCGATAAGTTGCCAACCGTGGCAGTTTTGCCAATGTCAGCTTATGTAAGCTGCCGACGGTGGCAGTTTTGCCGACGTCGGCCGATGTTAGTGGCCTCTTTTTCTCTACCAGCATTGTGGGCAGTGATTTTTCTGCCCTCTGCATTGCGTGTAGGGGGTCTCTTTTTACCCGCCCGTGTTGTGGGCGGTGATTTTGCCGCCCTCTGCATTTTGTTTGCCCTTCCTTTTTTGCTAAGTGTCGAATGCCCCAATTTTTTCCCTCTCTTCTTGTGTGAACATTTGAAGACTCTGCCTTTCGCTACCGTGAACGTCAATGAATGAGGCCAATGAACCAATGCTCTGAATCGGAGCTGTTGAACCCTGAAGATGGACCTTGCAACCTGAAATGATTGGCCATGTAAAGCAGGTGTAGAAGGTGACCGAGATTTTGCTTGAGGGGCAAAATTGGGTCAACAGCTATATGATTAACTTAATAGATGTTTTTATCATTAGTTCAAATTGTTAAATCTATTTCATACATGTAAATTACTTACAAGTCTCTTAAACTCTCTCTATGGATTAATTGAGACTCAATTAGAATTGATATCTTTACTTTCATAGAAAAATTATGAAACACCTTTGAGACAGTCAAAAATGTAACATTACTTATTTAATAGAGAGACTAAAATTTAGCAATTCATTTTTTATCCTATTATAATTATGTGTACACAATCCGCTTTTATGAGCTTCTAATTTTTAAAAATCACCCTAAAGACTCCTTTAGACACCTTGGAATTGAGAATCACCTATTGTTATTACCACCTAGTTATGACATGAAATTGAGAGATACCTCTTATCTCCCAACTACATGATGCAATCAGGTGGTAGCAAGTATCCCCTAGCTACATGATGCAACTAGATAAAAACAAGTACCACTCAACTATATGCATGTGATCAAATTCTAGTAAGGCCATAAGTACCACTTGTTTACATGATATATACCCTAAATATTAGATCCATGTATATTATTTCATTATTAATGATAAAAAATTTATTTATATCATAGTCTAAATAGAGAAACCATAGTCATGATAATAAAATTTCTAAGACTAATCTATTCGAACATGCCATATAAATATGGAGATAATTAACTATCAATATGATCTTATAAATGGAAACAAAACTCTAATGTTATTACTAGATGACAACATATTATGATCATATAGGCTCCATAATTATAAAGAAAAGAATTTTTATCCTTAGTGTCATATTAAAGGATGCAAAACACACAATAGTATAATTCGGTGGTCTTTAATGTTGTCAGGATCTTTCTCCTCAATTAGAGCACATATGATTACCTCTTGTATTAGCAACTAAACATAGAATTATACCATAATGAATAAGTAACTAGAAATATGAAACAACACAAGATTTGAGAGACAATACACAATTGTATTAAATACTCAGAAGAAAATACAATAAAGAAGATGCCACTTCTTCCACCTCAAAGGCTTGCCACACCTCAAGACCTTCTTCCCTCTCTCTCTCTCGGTCCCAACAATCAACTCAAATATAGAATTGATGTTCACCTCTTCAACCAGTTAGTAACAACACTGCCAATACACCAAGTACACAACCGTACTCCAAGTAGATCTCCTACTCTCTGCTGCTACCTACAAATCACTAGACCTTACTCACCATTTTAGATCTCCAAAAGAAGCCATGCAAATCCACTGACCAAGATCATACAAACACAAAGAACCCCTCTGATTCTCCAAACCAGTACCCACACTTGGTACTGTGGCACTAGGAGGAACACACCATTGCTCTCTTACTCTCTGAAGGAGCTTATTTTGCTCTCTTACTCTCTAGCACTAGTTTACAATACAGCCTATGAGTCTATTATATAGATCTCATGCTTACAATAATTAGACTATCTTAATTACAATAATTAGACACACAACTCAAGACTATAATTAGCCTTTAACATGCAAACACTCAGTTCAACTAGCTAACTGTTCATGCAATGAACAGTTTTGGAACACACAGGCGACTGACGTCGGTCCCTGTCTGCCTGGAGGTGACTGACGTCGGCCAACCTCTTACCGATGCTAGTTGTCTTCAGCTCACACCTGTCGATGTCGATTTCATTTTGCACTGCAATCTGCCGACGCCGGTCTCCCTGGAACTCAACAACCTCCTCCATGTTTGCAACAGTTGAAGCTTTTAGCTCCACAACCTTACAAATATGAAATCAAATACACAATCCAACCAAACATTTAACCTTAAAATATAGACTATAATCTACTTCATTTAGATTATAAAATCAATAATCAACCAAGTATTAATTAAATATTACACTACTATATCTCCATAGAATATTTAATCTTGATGAAAATACATTTAATATCTTAAAATTATATAGAATTCTATCATGATTATACCAATAGAACTTGTATCATTATTGCCATATTAAAGGATGAAAAACACACAATATTATAATTGGATATTCCTTAATGTGAAATGAGATATATAGTCCAACCAAAAATGCATTCAACCTTAAAATATAGACTATAGTCTAGTTCATTTAGTTCATAAAATTAATATTCACCCAAGTATTATTTAAATACTACACTATTATATCTCCATAGAATATTTAAGCTTTACCACAATACATTTAAGATCTTAAAATTAAAAACTAAGAGTATTTCAAACATAATAAAGTGTTTAATAGATATCATTGTTAGGTAAAATGTATTAAATAAAATAAGAGTATTTCAAACATAATAAAGTTTTTAATAGACATCATTGTCATTTTAAACATTATAAATTATTTTTAAAATAAACTAATAATTTTATTCAACAGACCCTCCACCCACTTATTGCGTGCCACTTCCCTCCTTTGAAACCTTTCTCCCCTCTTGACTTTCCTATGTGTCATCTTTAAAAATCCCATCCTTAAGAAGATATTCCAACAAAATTTATATTTTATCTCTCCTCATTTGTTGCATCACCTGTTAAATTAGACTCAGACCTACATTTATTTTTTGCTTCAATAAAAATTTTGGGTCCATTCCATGCTCTCTAATAATTGTCTTCAAGGTATTGTTTTGTTTATTTAACAAGACAAAATTTCCCTTGAATGCAATAGC
This sequence comes from Torreya grandis, assembly GCA_037957365.1. Taxonomy (NCBI): domain Eukaryota; kingdom Viridiplantae; phylum Streptophyta; class Pinopsida; order Cupressales; family Taxaceae; genus Torreya; species Torreya grandis. The sequence goes on along the minus strand of JARHVA010005157.1, from coordinate 1,126,052 downwards.
TGAAGTTATACTTTTCTAGTTATTTTTCAAATGCACATTAAGAATTTATGCTTCTTTATTCAAATTTTCCTATTTTGCCTGCAATTGGAAAATGAAATATAAGTAAATAAAAAGTATAATAATAAGAATATATATGTTATAAATGATGAAAACTAACCAAATTTCTTTCCTTCTCCACTTGGGTAATGACAACAAGGTTTATATCTCTTGCCCATGTATTGAAATAAGCCTAGGCTTCTACATTCAAATTTTCCAACCTATTTATCATGATGCCTAAAACATTGTCACTGTAAACATTGTTAGCTAAAATTAACCTAGATTGAGCTTGATTGAATAAATCATCAATATTTGAGGGCTCATTTTGAACTACCAAAAATAAATTCACTCTTTGGAAATGATTTTGAAAATAGGCATTAATTTCCTTTATCAATGTTTTTTCCCTTATTTCCCATTATTTTAAAGCATTGAACTCGTCAATAACACCCTCCTAAAGATTATAAATTAGATTTTTTGACACTAAATTATCCAATGGAAAATAAGTGATAGCATCATCAAACGTGTTCAAATTATCAATGGTGGGTGGGGTAATGGGGGAAGAGGAAGAAGGCACTTCTATTGTAGGCACATTAGATACTTAAATAAAATCATGTGGATTGAAATAACCACTAATTAGGGGCCCACTTTTGATCCCAATATACACTTCATCAAGATCAATATGTTTCAAACATGTAAGTCCCTGTGCACTAGAAACACCACCAATAGATAAGTTGGGGAAATTAGACCCTTAAAATTACAAGGTTCCTTTACTTTATGCAGGAAGGGAGATATTATTCCCTCTTCTCTAAATATAAATTGTTGATGGGGGTGGTGATATATTTCTCATTAAAAATGTAGGGTGACTTATAAAATAATGAAAACATAAATTAATGTTAATACAAAACATAATAGTTATTATGTGTAGTTGGGGAAATTGCCTCTTCCACACTATGCGTCCGAGTCAGAGTGAGAGTGGTGGTTTCAACTATAAAAGAGGCAATTCTATAGTTAATAAATTATCTAATTGAAGAAAATTCAATTCAAAAATCAAAATTTATATTGTAGAAAATATTTAAAGTGTTTTTGAGAAGATTTCTTAATGGCAAAGGCTTGAGAGTCTACTACAAAAAGTAAAAAATTTAGTAAAACAATATGAAAAATAAATTTTCATAAAAAATATAAAAAATAAATAATCATGGAAATTTAGGAGGATAACCTAGAATGGGAGATGATATTGAAGAAGGCCTTAGGAATTTGGAAATTTAAAATGAATTAAATAACTCCATAGACTCAATATCACTAGAGCCCTCAAGGGAATGATGATGTTTTGATGTTGTCTATATTCTTATGTTGTATGCACACATTCTTATCTGTAACAATCCAAGAAATGTTAGAGTTTAAATTTTTAAATATTTATAAATTAATAGTTAGTTGATTAATTTAAAGGCTAAACTTACCTGTTATTCCTCAAGGGACAAAGAATTAGTGGTCATTTTTGTATGCAAGGCAATTATAATTGTTATTTTTTTTAGATCATATAAGGCCTCATAATACAAGGTCAGAATAAACTTGAAGGAAGAAATGGTTTAAGTCTCATTGGTAAAAGCATAATTCAACTTTAAACTGATCCTACTTGATATATATGTGCACCAGACATATTTTTACCCTGATAGAGAATGAATAATATAGTAAATAGACTAATAGGGAATGTCCCCTAGTCTTCTCTATAAAAAAACTTTATCTTGGAAGAAATTCATAATGACTTTCATAAATGGCTTGGATATTTTATCCACTTAGATTCCCCTTCTAAGCTAACTATCTAAAATTAAATTCAAAAACATGAAATTGGGACATTAGACTTTAGTAATAAGAATAATGATTCATAAATTATAAAAAAAATATAAATATCAATAATAAAGTCATCACTTACTAGCTAGTTCAATGGCCAAGTTGTACACAGACTCCAAAAAAATTTTATCTTCATCAAATAAGAGGGTTTTATTGTTAATAAGGTTTGCATTGTGATATGGAAGGCTTATTAAATTATTGATATCCAAAGCAGAGGTGCCAAAAGAAATCAATTTAGTGTTAACACACACATGGAATTTATTCTTGCTACATTCATAGCAAACCATTAGAGATCAGAGTAAGTGTGTGTTGATATCATAATGAGGAATGTCAATGAGGCATCATAAATCACATGTATTGATCTGATCAATATATGTGTCAATTTGATCCACCATTCTAAAAAAGTCTAGACACAATAAATTCTTAAAAATATACTTGCAGATTATACCTATGTCTTTGTATGTTGTAGTAGTTGAATCCATTTGGATGTATTAGCTTCATTTTTCATTGAAAGAGAAAGTATATAGAGTGGAATGAGAAAAAACTAATGAATAAAGTGTTAAAATTAGGTACAAGGGGAGTATTTATAGGTTCATGATGCAATAGAGGTAGTTAATAGACATGATTAGTGGTAACCATTCATACATTATTATCGCCTGGCTGCATTTTTTAGCTAGGTGGTACTTGATATAATTTGGTTACACCATGTAATTAGGAAGTACTTTTTTCCACTTGGAAGCAACATGTAACTAGGAGACAATAGATGTCACCTAGTTTCAAGATGTAATCAAGTGGCAACAGACATCACCTAGCAGCATGCTATGATCGAGAAAAAGTAAATGTCACATGGTTGCATGGTATGGTAGAGAAGCAAAATGTGCTATCTAGTAGCATTCTAAAACTAGGTTGTGGCATGTCTCATCTGATATCATTATTAAATCTGGTAGTAGGGTGGCAACCTAGCTAAATTATGTAGATGGGAGGTTGTACAGAAAACCTAGAAATGAAAATAAAACTTTGGAACTTGAAAATTCACCAAGGATGAAAATCATATTCACCTAAACAAACCTAAGGGGGTTTTATATATGGGCTATTAAAATTTACCCTATTTATTTCCTATTTCCCTTGGCTATGTTAGTATTTCTATATTTTATATATTATGCTTTAGTAACACTATTTCATTTTTATTTGTTATATACCATCTCAAAAAGTTATATCTCTTCCTTTAATAATTATTGATAGGATTAGTGGCAATCATATTGAGCATACTAAAATTCCTTTTATTCAAATTTATACCGTGGATAATGGACTAGCTATAACTCCTATCATTGATCCTTCACGCCCTAATTATGTGGAATTCAATGATAATGCATCTGAAGATGGGAAATATAATCAAGATCAAAATGATACACAAGATGAGAATTGGGACACTCTCCCCCCACATAACAATTAAAATATAATAATCAATAAGGATGTGATTTTATAGAGTTTTAGAGATAGACTTTAGGAACAACCCCTTGGTCATGCATAGTTTATACAATTCATAATGGAAATAAAGAATAAATCAAACAATGGCCAATCTTTTACTCCCCTATATAATAATATTGTTACACCTACTTTAGGGGAAACTTAGAATGTACAACAACCTATTTTAAATTGATAACCTTTAGTAACAGTAACATGTCCTATGGATGATACACACTCTTCTTCTCTTGATGTAAATTCCCTTATGCATGAGATTCATTCTCTATAGGCTAAGGTGTTACATCTTAAGCAGGGTGATACTAGGCCATCACATTCCTTAGATTAACATGTTCTTTTACATACACCTTTAGCATAACACATAGTTGAAACCACCTTTCCATATAGATTTGTGGCATCTAATATTTCTTTTTATGATAGAAAGGGTGACCTAGAGCATCATTTATGAGTCTTTTACATAGCATGTTTGGACTATGTGTCCAATGATTGGATCCTCACAAAGTTTTTCCCATGCAGTCTAAAGGACTATGCCTTATAATGGTTCTATGGTCTTTCAAAACAATCTATCACATCATTCAACCCATTGGTAGATATGTGTTTGGCACATTTTTCAATCAAAATCAATGATAATATCTCATATGTTTAGGTGGCTCAACCTAAGCAAAAAATCAAATGAGCCTATTGCATACTATGCCTTGTGATATAAAACCATATTAGCAAATATAACTATCCCAATGTTAGATAGATAACTCCAAGACATATTCAAATAGATTTTACTACCAACATTACACGAAGTTATCTTGTTCAATTAATTTTTAACATTCACAGAGTTATGCCACATAGTGAAAGAATGGGAAGTCAAGCTTCTCTCTATGGGAAAATTAAGGTACACAAGTTGATTAAATTCAACTACTAAGAGATATAATAATCCTACATACAAATTAAGGGCCATTGAAAAAAGAGTGATCAAAATGCCACAGTTAACATAGCTTCAAATCCACCTCCTCAACTAATTTTTCACAAAATTTATAAATTTACTACCATGTTGTTTATAGTAACTCTTGAAATGCAATGTCATATCTCTCCCTCCCATCAAAGAGGTTGATATTACTAGGCCTATTTTAAATAACTATGATTTCAATGCATTTTATGACAATCATATGGTACCAAGCCATATTACAAACAAATGCATCACTTTGAGACATAAAATACAAGATTTGATAGAGGCCAACATCATTGATGTGGGCACACCTATAGAGGAACCTAAAGTTTAGAAAATAAAAGCTAGGGCACTAAAAATATTTTTGGATCCATTTCCTAAACAAATAACTAATTATGCTAGAGGCACTTTAGGTGTTCACTATACCTATTAGGCACATCCATCACTGGCATCCTATCACATTACTATACAGGATGTACACCCCTTATAGCATATCATTGGTGTGTATCATACTATAGTGCCATCTATACCACTCATCACTTTATTAGAATAGGAGATTATTGATGATGATTCATATTTATATGCACTCTTTTATGAGCCTACATTGATCATCATCCTATTTACATTGTTAAGGTTTACAATAGGTCAAGTATTAACATGTGTACTATCACACTTCTACAACATTTCAGTTATTTAGAGTAAGACATTTCTCCAACCAACACAGTTGTTTGTAGTTTTAGTGGCCATGTTCAGAGATCCATCGAGGATATTATACTTCCATTACAAGTTGGACCAGAACATATGGCCACTAGATTCTTATTAGTACCTATTGCAGGCATATTTTGACATGTTATTAGTTAGGCCATGGACACATTAGCTTCAAGCCTTTCCATCCACTATACATAGATACCTTAAGTATAGACATGATAATTATTTAGATAGAGTTGGGGGCCTTCTATATGAGTATGCTCTACTTATTTCATAGCTAGTTATAATTCTAAGCACATTTTCTATTAGTACGCTATAGATTTTAGTTGAGCCACCAATGCAAATGAGGTCTACCCCTATAGTGTTATGACATATGTATAATCTCCCACATATATTAACATTAGAGAGACCCCTATGTCAAAGATATGTTTTAGATTCTAGAGAACCCCTCTCTACACCTTTCATTCCTAGATTAGTATTATTGAGTTTTCAAGGTTCTTAGCATCGATCATCCATGGTAGTTATAGCATCTTCAACCATATGGGTCCCTAAGACCCCTACAGTTCACAAAATATCCTAGTTAGCTTCACAAATTCTTATCACCACTTCATAGGTAGTGCCAGCTATAGATCACTTAGTACAATAGGTTAAGGGAGATTAGTTACATTTTCACATAGCATGCATGATTACTAATCCTTTATTTGGCATAGGCCATATTGATAGTGAGTATCCCATAAGACTCATCAGTTAGTATGTTCCTCCCTACTTATACATAGTTTCCTTCTTTATTTCTCCTTTCATATAGTTTCATTTTCATGTTGCGTGTACATAGCTTATTTCTATAAAAATACAAAAATAATATAATATGTCAAAACACAAAAGCATTCAAATATTTAGCTTTAAAAACATAGATTATAGATTATATGCATTATCATGTTTACATTTCTTATACTTTTTAGGTACTACATATGATATTTATCTTAGTATAATCAATTTTATCATACATACATGATTTACTTATTCTTATCGATTAATTTTAGATAACTATAGGACTTAGGTCCATCACACATATCCAAATTTCCTACTATCTACCCATTGGGGACACATATAAAGGTTCCTTATTTGACACATTCACCCATTTTGGGGAATCCTATACATAGTTTCAATTGCCAAGTTACATCTTTCTATACTCTATATCATAGATATAGCATGGTTACATCTTGATATTGATCATTCAATACTACACTATTTTTTTTCCAACTATTACTACTTTAGACTCGGTTCATGTACATCAATGCTCTTATATAGACTTATACCACAAGTTTATTCATAATTTCATTTCTATCTTTCCTAGTTTAGACTTTATTATGTCTTTCTACTTCTACTTCTATTTAATGTCATTTGTATATACCATTTATTTGTATCTCTATGCCACTTTTTTCATTATATGTATGTTTTGGACATGTGCCCATGTCTTTGTGTGTGCCTTCCTAATTTTATATGTAGAAATTTTAACATGTCCTTCCATGTGTATCTACACCAACCTACCTATTGTTTGTATATGTGGACATTTGAACATGTCCTTGTATATCTTACTTTCTCCAATTTAGTGACATGTGCCCATGTCCCTTGTATTATGTCCCCTTTACCTACTTTACATGCCTCATGTGTTTTATATGTATGTTTTCATAAATGCATCATGGACATGACACTTATATCTTGATTGTTTCACATTGCAATTTTAGATACTATGAGAGACTCCATGCATCTCCCTTTCCTCCTTGGGTGCCTTGTTGGAAATCATGCCCCATCCCCCTAGGTAGCTACTTATCTTATTTCTCAAATTTTTTGATCATACACATGCTTAAATTACTATATTTATCTTAACAACCTTGTGAATGATAGATATAACATACATCATACACTATAAACTTATGTTCACATTATCTTACATTATTATGTCATGTATGCACATTATATTGGTTTATTACGTAGATATCATATATACTCTAGCTAACACACATTTTTTAGAGATTTTTATTTTGAGGATAGTTCTTGTATAGGTTTAATAGCTCCCTTCAAAAGAGGGGGTATTCATAGAGGTTTTTCATAGATATCAGGCTATCTGAATGCACTCAGAGTGTATTTTTCAACACACAAGCCCATAATATAGAAATCAATTTCAGGAAAATAAAGTGGGAAATAATCACACAAAGACCAGTTCTAATTGTATAGAGATTAGTATAGTTGGACATTAGCACCTAAAGTGGGACATTAGCACCATTGGTACTACTTTCTAGATATATCACTACTATTTAGTATCCTTGGTTTTAGAAAATTCTAGATTAGCCAAAAAATTATAACATGTACACTCTAGGTTTGCATAGGTTCAGTTATAGATTACCAATTTTCACTCAATTTTACATAGATTCATACTAGTTTTCTCAAACTGGGGGCATCATGTGTGGCATGATCACTCCCATTTCATTTTTAGATGTTCATATATAGATTATTACAAGTCAATCTAGACTTCTTATGCATAGATATTAGATTTAGGGGCATGTGAATGGTACATTATTTCTATATGCTCACTTTTTCTCTAGTTGATCATATGGAATGTCAAACTTTATGCCATTCTCTATGTCTTTAATCTAGACACCATTCATTCCAACACAATCCAAACACCAATACAATCTAGATTTGATGCCTTACTACATCTATAGTGATTGGTATTACTAAGTAATCCCTAAGCTACATACCTAAGTTTTCATAAAGCTAATAGACATAATTTTAATTATAGTTATACATCTTCATCTACATTACATAATTCAATTACAGATGCATATACTATATATGGGTAGGTAATGATGGAGTCAAGGCCAGCTCGAGTTATTGAGCCACCTACATGAGAGGGTTAGACACAGCATCAATCTAATATAAGCTATTCATAGGTTATGATTCACCAAATAGGGGTGGGCAATGATGGATTCAAAACTAGATTGAATTATTGATCCACCCACACATGAGGATTGAGCAATCCATTTTACTTAGTCCAAGTTATTCACATATTGATCACTATCTACATGCACACACACATGATGTCATAAGGCTTATGCATTAGTTCCCATACCTAATGAGGTGTACTCATTATTTTACTCTCTTATCCCTTTACTCAATTTTGTCTTTTACTTTTGATATCTCTTAAGTAAGGATTGATCTATCCATGATTCATTTATAGGACACATAATGGAGCACACTTCATACACTCAAACATAGATTCATATGCTTCACCTCTTAGGTAAGTCTAGGTATGCTTATTTTTCATTTATCTTAGTCATTTCACTTTGTTACATTTCTATAATAAAGGGGAGGTAAATGTAATCATTTAAAAATGACACTTGAGTGTTAAGAGTGTTACTTGAGGCCACCCACCCATAGCTTAGCCTTAGACCTATATTATGTCCTCTTTATACACTTATCTAGCCTTCATGCAACCCACATGCATCCCTAAACATCCCTAATGTAGTCCCAGACCCTCACTTTAGCATCTTGGCCCCTTATGCCTCAGTCTCTACCACTTATACACTAGTACCATAATTAGATAGTAGCACCAATGGTGCTAGTGTCCTCGTTTAGATGCTATTGTGCCTTCCTACCTTTGGTCTCCAATGGATGTCTTTTCAAATGATTAACCACCTAAGTTTAACCTAGACCTTTTTTAAAACTTGTAAAAGCACTATAATAGTATATATACATGACTTTTATCCCTTTATCCACTAGAAATAAATCATATGAAAATAATGAAAGTTAGCTCAAAATAAGTTGTGTACAATCAATCAATCCCTATACTTCCTTACTTCTATATATAATCATTCCAAACTCAAAATACATAGATATATAATCTAAAACATCACTCAAAGCACTCAAATTGGCATTCATACTAGCTTCAATTACACTTACATCGACACTTAGGTGGGGAGAAATACATCAAGCTTGATCCCTCCTCAAAGTATTGGTATGTAGGCAACTCTCATCACAATGGGGTGTTGAGGATGTCTATCTTACCCCACTAACATCACACTTTGTTACTTGTGCCAACTAGATGCCCTAGAAACATGGAGGCTTAGGTTTTACATATAAAATCAATCAAAATAGGTCATTGATAGGGAATCAAAACTTATGTACATAAGAATAGGATTGGTAGACTCAGACATAGGTGCACCCAAAAGTTTAGAATATCTCTGCATAGAGTACACTAGCATCATTGATGATACTATCCAATTAGTGTGATACTATCTAGTAAGGGTTTGGACATGTGGACCCTATCTATGACATTCAAATCTCTCTTGTCATAGTTTATAGCCTCTAGATCTCCTATTTCAGTGAATTTGTAGATAAGTACTTATTTACATCATTTATTACTATTTTTAGAAAGGTTAAACTAGGTAAATTTTATTAAAAATCAATGGATTTATTTATTGCATATTTTTACACTAATTCACTATACTTAAACCCTTTAACAATCTAAGGCTTACACTCCATAACCCTAAAAATTTAAATCACAAGTAATACTCAACCTCCCACTACCAACATTATTGAAACTTCTGTCAATCCTAATTCTCTCACTAATTATGATAATGTTGTTAATATGAATAATATGAGGAGATTAGTTTCCTATATTCCCTATCCACATTCTAGTTGTAAAAATTTCCCAACTTTTTTTTATATTCAAGACTTTAACATGTCTCATTTTAAAGAGCTTGGGTATATGGATATGATTAAAATTAATCTAACAACACAACCTATTCATTCATCCACTATCCCACATGTTCCTAATCAACTAACACATTTTGTTACTCACTCACTCTCCATTGACACAACTTCTAATCCTCACTTATCATCAACTTCACCTCAAGATGAATTATCTAAAACTCTAAATCAACCTATTTCTTGGATTTCTTCACCACCTACAAAATATTTAAAATACCCAAGCATCACCCCAACACAACACTAAAAACATTACCAATTTAAAATAATTAGACACACATGACAAACCCACATTAGCTAAACTTCAATCAACTACTCATCATCAACATCAATTTCTATACACTTTTGTTCCTCCTTTAACAAAACTACTTCACCATTATGCACCTCTATTTGATATAGTTCTAATTGGATATGATGAATGGGATCTTGTGACACAAATTTCGTATCTCACATCTCAAATTACTTTTCTATAAACATGAGGACTATTCCTCGTCATTTTGGTCATCTAATGCAACTCTTATTCAAAATTGACATCCCTCGACCTCCACATGTGGGGTAGGAAGCTACTTTATCTAGGTCTGAAGCTAGTATTCTTCAACAAAATAAATAAATTTTTATACATGTTGATAAAACTATAGACACTTTTTTCTCACTCAAATTTCCTATCACTTAAATGATTTTTGATGAAATATTATTGTGTGGATGATCCTCTATTATTTATCAGTGTCCAAACTATTGATATCTAAGTTAAGCATGCTTTGAGTAATGAAGGAATGCAGTCTTAAATCTACCAAAATTAAGTGTCAAGGTTATGATCAAAGACAAATGACTCCTTTAGGGTAAATTTGGATTCATATCATGGTTCCTCTTATCATTGTTCATATTAAAGTCATGATCTTCAAATTCCCATTATCATATAACATCTTTCTCGATCAACCTTGGACACATTGCATGAGAACTATAGCCTCATCAACATGACAAAGTGTCAATTTCCTTCACAATGGTGTTGTCTACAAGATTAAATGAGATACAAGCCCTTGTAATTTTGAACAATTCCAATAACATGTTATTTTTAAAATACCTCCCCTTGAGCCTTTATGTAGATTCCCTTTTTGTATCTTAGTGATTTAATAATGCCATCAACTCTACTAGAGGTCATAATGGCCACCCCAAACTTGTGGGTAATATACAACCTAGCCTATTAGATTTTGATGATGATGAACCAGATGATATCAATTTAAAAATCAAAACTTTTGATCTCCTTCCATACATAATTACTCAATTATCTCATTCTTTATAACCTTAGTCTCAACAAAAACCAATCGATGAGATTCTTGTTACTCTAAAAAACATTAAACAATCCATTCCTCATACTTCTTAGACTAATGATTTCATCTATGCTTGTACTATTGATCTTCATACTTCTATTATGATGATGTATATTAATTACAAGATTCATTTTTGGTTTGTTTTGCTCAAGATAAAAATGTAAAAATACCTAAATAGCATTATTCTTTACAACACTCTTTTCATAGTAGTAGTTATATTGAGGTAGTTTCTCCTTCTTCTATACCTAAAATTATCTATTCTTCACTTTATGTTCATAGGTCTGAGATGGAGTGCACACACACTACTTCTCACATAATTATAGTCAAGCATCTTTGGAATATGCTTCTTGATCTTCCCATTATGGGACCATATCAATTCACTATATTTTTTGATACTTCAAGTATGTTCCCTCCTTAGATGTTGGCTACACTACACTGACATTTATTATGATCTTATTTCATAGCTACTAATCTTAGTCTATATTATACTCTAATTTATCCTAATAATGGTGAAGGAATATTACCTTTACATAATATTGATATTTTACCTAAATTATGTGTAGATGATCCATATTGTTTCATAAGGTTTTTCAATCATTGGGCCAAGAATCATTAAGCACATCATAGATCCCTAGCATAGTAGCAAGCTTTAGGTTTCACCCTACTATAGATAGACAACTTCTATAGTCAGATACTCTTAGATGCATTTATTATTTTTATTAAATAAACATGCATTCCTGTACTCATTTTTAATATCTTCAATAATACATTGATGCACTTCATTTAGAGAAGACACAGTCGTTAATAAAAATCTACATCCTCTTAATATACTTCTAAAGTAATCCCTAAACATTGAGAGGTTTATTTTATTTTGAATTAATGTGTTATAAATAATTCAAATAGGTGTAGATTATTACAAAATAAAATTATGATTTTCCATGGCCTACACCATCACCTTCTCAGTTGCATAGTCTAAGTAGTTCATATACAAAGGTTCAACCTTCCTTGCATCCTACATCCTTTCATAGATATAAGTACATCACTCACATTGTAGTATGAACTCCTTGCATTGATTAATCTTTATAGGATATTCCACACACACATCTTTATTCTTATAGCATACCTAATTTATACATAGATATAGTGTGTCAAAAATTCTTTCCATGACTCTTTATGAAAATAGATAAGATTTTTCTCAAATTTAGACTATAGTTACACTAAGATGTATATGATGTTATTGATGATATATGTCATGAAATATATCAATATTTATGAACACATTATTATGTTTCATCAAATTATTATTTAAATTTTCATATTATTTGTATTTTATATTACACTACTACATTTTTATGCATTATTATTTTGATAATATTTCTCTCACCTATTTACTATTTTTTTAAATTCTTGTTTATACTTATTTTTTATCATTAGAACTTATTTTCCCATATCTTGGTATGATTATTCCTTATCTAAATTTTTATGTGATATCACTTATTTAATAGTATAGTTATTTTTTATTACTCTAAGATCCCTAAACATCCCAGAATGCATAAAAATCCTAGGAGTGGATGATAGCAAAATCACCACAAAAAAAGTTGCATCAAAAGATTTATTCAATAATTAGCCAAAAATTACAAATAATTTATATTATATAGTGACAAATTAGGTCATTAAAGAGGCAACAACTCCACTCACTATTAAAAAATACATTAAGTGCAATTTACCCTAATGACCGTAACAACCAAAAGCAAGCTAACTAACAACTACGTAGGTAAAACCCCAAGCAAAAAAAAGCCTACACCAATACCCCCCCTAAATTTTATCATAGGTGGGTAGAATAATTGGGCCCTGGTATTGAGGTATGATGAGGTACCTAAGCACAATGTAACTCACATAAAGCAGAGAAAAGGAGAAAACCTATAAGACAAAATTCCTCCCTAAAAGTGAGAAATTGTGCATCCTCTGAGGACATTGGGAATAGATGAGAATGAATCTAAAAGTGAGAGAAAATATATCACATATAGAGTATAAATAATAAGTCCCCATAGAAAATGTTGAATCTACCTACCATAAATTTCACATAATGATGAATGTTGTTGAAAAGATCCTTTGCCTAAATACTGAAGAAGATTTATCCGTATCGCATAATGTTTCTTCCCTTTTCCAAAGGAAGAACATAAATGGTGTACTAAAAATTTTCCCATTCCATGGTGGAAGATGAAGGAGGCATCAATACAAATATCTCTGAGTAGGGTCCAAAATAAAAGTGTGACATAGGTTTGGCAAAATCATGCACAAGCACTAATGTTAGAAGTAGGTGCAGTGAAGAGTGAATAATTATAGAATAATTAATGTGTCTACTAAGTGAGTGATGGATATTTAACTAAGGTGTGGTTCTTATACAAGTAATTGTGATCCTCATTCATTTTATATAAGCCAACTACTCTGCACAATAATGGTGCAATATAAGTAAAGGCTAAAATAGACTATGAAATGACATGTACCTATGGAATAGACTAATAATGTGTGATGAGTCTTGGATAAATATACCAACACCTTGTAATGTCAAAAATGGACTAAAGGTAATTAGATAAATAACTAACTCCTCAATTTATAGAATGTGATAAGGATATGGTGGAGGTGTGTCCCCATAACTATTAAAGTCAACTATGCTAGAAGAAGAGTCATCAATCTTAGAGATGTACACAAGCTTAGAAGTGTCATCGAGTACATGTGAGTCTAATAAAGAATAATGACATAGATAATTCACTAAAGTAATGACCATGTGAAGTAGAGATCATATCTCAATAACTCTCAAAGATAAATAAGAGACTATAAATGAAGCACATAGATTTGCAAACTAAATATCCACATGAAGATAAGAGTCATTAATGTTCTCACAAGGTGTACTCTCATAGTAAATAGTATCATCCTCTAAATTACCAATCTATGAGTGATATGAAATAATAACATCACACATAAGAACATAAGTAGAATATAAAATGGGATAACTAAGGTTAGGTATAATCTCATCCTATTATGGTGGATCGCATAAATATTAGCATTGTCCATCATGGATGTGTTGTCATGGGAAATAGGAGTAGGAGGAAAGAGTACAATAATCTCTAAAGATATGGTATGAAAAGGAGGAGGAGTGGTATAAATCTCAAGAGGATCTCTGAAAAGAGATTGAAGGATGCTCCAAATAGTGTTGGGGCACATGGTGAGCTACACATGGTGATGTAAATCCCATGAAATGCATAGCAATAAGGTACCACAAACCTTATCATAAGTGTTATCCCATATAATGTACTTTTCAAAATCAATGGGAGTATTAATTTATCCATATAAGATTAGAATACAATTATTTCCCTTTTTCATGGATAAGTGTTCCATGTAATCACACCAAGAAGCATAGTTTATATTTCTAAGAAGAACCGTTGGTGTAAAATCAACTTTATTCCATAGATATCTCTCAAGTGAAGTCAACATGACTAAGAGAAGACACTAAAGAAGTGAAAATTTTCACAAAACAACTGCAATAACCCCCTAGTTAAAAGAACAATGCACACTCATGAAGAGGACATCTATCACAACTAAAAATTCATCCAAATGAGAAGTAAGTTTAGGAATTAACATAATGTAGATAATGAGAATGTACAAAAGAGACACTGAATAATACACAACACCATATAATACCCATTTATAACTATCCACAGTGACCCCTAATAATGTTTCAAATAAAATTTTTACTTGTATATATATTTAGAATAATGAAGAATGTGTCTTAATAAAATTATGTAGATGTATGAAATAACTAGAGGGACATTTATATCTATCGATAATGCATCCAATAGGTATAATTTGTGAATAATACATTGTTATAAAGTGCCCAAAAATTTTACCAATGTGTAGAGCATGAAAAACATGCACTTTTGAAAAAAAAATAGCACTCAAAAAAGAGTTACTAATCAAAATTTATAACCATTTTAATATTTTATCTCACAAAAAAATCTTTTCCCAACATAAATTTGAAAATGTTTGGGTTGATTAGAGAATTATTTGGGTGATAAGGTTAAGCCCCCACTAGTAGGAATCAAAATTTAATCCCCCATCATGTGACCAAACCATATGACCAAGGGGTGAAGACATTTTGTGAATTTATAGCAATATAATTTCATATCAAAGATTAAGTTAGATCTAACATTTGTTAGGGTTTTAGACTACACTTATAGTCAAAAGTTTTGACATCAAGGTTGAGGGATGCACTGGCAATCAAAAATTTTGATGTTAGGGTTGAGGGTTTCACTGGTAAAAATAATTTATAATGTCAAGGTTGAGGGTTGTACTAGTGATTATAATTTCTAACATCAAGGTTTAAGGCTACATCAGTGGTTATAAGTTATGTCATTGGGATTTTGGGCTACATGAGTAGTCAAAAGTTCCACCATCATAGGTTTCAGTTGTGCCTATAAAAAAAATTACCACCATTAGATGTATTTACTACGAAATCACTATGAATTTATTTTTATAACCAAATATTTCACCTTAGGAGGAGGTGGTTTCAACCTCTCCAAATTTAGCCAATATGGGATTACCTCTAGGCCTGTGGGTTGCCTATAGTAGAGGTAAACCTCTAGATTATGGGCTAGCTACCTTGATCTATCTCTTAGTCTCACACACTACACTATAATAATCACTATTGGGGGTTAAAAGGGAATAAGGAAACATAATATTAACCTAAACTAATATAATTTATACACTAAAGATAACTCCACAAACATACTTGCATTTACACTAAGAAAGAAGACTTCTAAAACTGACCTCAACTCAATCTTCTTCTATCATAAATGTTTCTGCATAGAGATATATATTTATGCATATCCATAGGTGGGTGAAAATAAGGTCTAATCCTAGACACTTATAATCTCTCTCACACTTCAAATACACCTTAAAAAATGCATACACTTCATGAGACCTATTAAAAGAAAAGCTACTACTCACACAATACATGCAAAAGAAAAATGGAAGTAAGGAGAAGACATTCATCACTTGTATTAAAAATACACTACTTAAAATAATTAGGAAAGAGTTTTAGAGACAAAATAAACTTCAAAAAAAAAAATCAAAATAGGATCTCAAACCGCAAATATTTTCCATACCAATTATGGATTTTTTACAATGCCAAAATGGCTTGAATATATAGAGCATAGGAGAGGAGAGAGAATAAATAAATTTGAAGGGTCACAAGGCCAAGTTTTAAGATGTGAAGACCATTCATAATGAAATAAAATAGAGTTAGAGAAAAATTCATGAGGTCTTTAATGATAAGTGTCCATCTAAAACATAGCAACTTCTTGAGGTTGGCATAGAGATGTTCATTGTCTTACTTGAAATTGCCTTGTTGATAAGTAGTCCACTTGACTATAGATAAATATCTTAGAAGCCCTTAACACATATAATCTAAATTAATAAGGTGGAAATAATATTTTTACAATGATTATACCTTCCATAACTAATAGCCTCTCCTTGTCATTTATCATTCACTTCCTTACAACTGCTTACTTACCCTTTAGGCCTCAATATTCACACTTATCACTAGGGTGACCTATAGGTGTCCAAAGAGATTCATTATATAGGTTTTATACACCTAAAAAATAATTCCTTTTTCATCTCGTATATCATATACTTCAAGAATATTCAACATCATAACTCTCATCTCAAATTTAGGCAATCACATTGCTTCTTACTACCCTATACAAGATTGTCTACAAGAAACAGTTTAGCAGAGGTGTTTATAGGAATGACTAAGGTGAAAAATGAGTTTTATGAGTTATAATATATATACACACCTATCATAATGAATTTCACATATATGTTCCCTTTTTTTACCTCTAATTTAACTCAAATCTTGCAAAAACCCTAGATTTTTGTCATGTCTCTACACGTGATGGTATGGAACAACTGAGTGGTGAATAGATTGGGATAGTCCCAAATAGGTCCAAGTAATTTTATAAGTCAATTTACCCCTATTACATGCATAATTATTCATATCTTCTTTATCAATTTCATATAAGTGTTTTAAGAGGGTTTTTGGTCATTTAGGTTGTTAGTGATGATTCATAAAGGTTATATGTTCAACCTTCAAAATAATTACATTGAGATAAATTTAAAGACCCTCATCAAATATCCCCAATTTATTGAGTCACCATGCATGTTTTCCATGAATATATGAGCAAAATTAGTTGGCTCTCAAACTGTTAGCTTGCATTCTGGATAGGCTTGAGACAGATTTAGGCCAAAATGGTTAATTTGAGCTAAAAATTAATGGGTATCATCAACCCTAAACTCTCCCTTGAAGAATATAAAAGTTTTTTCAAATATATCATGATGATATGATTGAATTTTTAAATCCATTAGGGTTCATGTCCAATTTTAGGCCTAATAGGCCTAGACTGTGTATGTGAATATTTGACCAGTTTTGAGTGGTCTTAGTGATTTTAGGTTCCCTATACCTTTATTTACCTGCAAATTAACTCTATAAAACATCATAAAATCATTCCAATACTTTTCATTCATCTTTTTATCATTCATGTGTTGAGTCTGCAAGTTGTGGTTACTATTAAGTGCCCCTATTTAAGATAAAATAGAGGACATTTACCCTATTATTAAGACTAATATAAGACCATGGAGGTATTTCTCAAGTAATTAGGACCATATTTTAATTTTTAATGTTTTACTATGGCTCAATATCCTTCAACACTTGAAACTATCCAAACTAACTTCTTGAAACTTTGACTGTATGTAGTGTTTTTGGTTTAGGCCTAATAACCTTGAGTTATGATTGTCTCTGAGGTTATTGATAATTCAAATCACATGATAATTTGATATTACCATTATGATACTATTTTAAACATGACCATATTTCAACATACATCTATCCTTACCAACCAAGCATACATCTTTCTTTAGCATAGGCTAGTCTGTAGTATGAACCAAACTATAGGTGTACATATTAGGGAAACTGATAGGTTCATGTAGGTGTTGATTCATGTTTTAACACTATGTCTTACTCTTTTTATTCCTCCTAAGGTCATTGAGTTCATATCATACTTGGTTGAACTCAATCCTACCTTCAGACCATGGTATCATTCTCTATTCACCAAAGCACTATAGGTCTACATGTTACACTATTCATATGGTCTAATGGCACTATAACTTCTACATGTTTTTAGTAGGAACTTGGATAATTTGAATCCTTATTATATAATCATCTCTCTTGACCCAACCACCTCATTTTATGCTAAGGTGTGACTTCTAAGTCTAGGTTACAAGAATAAAACCATTTAGGCTCATAATGACCTCATTGACACTCACCAAGGAATGACATTATACAAAGCAAAGTCTCTTTTCAGAGAAGTTAAGGTAAACTTCCCACTTTTTAAGTTCTTCAATTCTAATAATTTAAACTCAAGTGTGGATTTAGGTAATGACATCACCACTCACACATTAATCTTCTCCTAATCCATGAACCCATTTGAGATGCTAATATAGTGTATGCAATCAAAAAAGCATCATCTTTATAAATCAATCTTGGATCAGAGAAGATAGAGCATACCTACACTTTCAATTGGGAATACATTTATTAAGTTGGAGCATGACCAATATGCAGATCTACTAGACCTGATTAGGGGAGTACTTATCATAATATACTAAGTTAAGGAGGGTTATAAAGCCTCTAGTCTAACACAATCATGCAATAACCCTAAGGGGGTCCTAGATTTTATATTTCACCTATGTTAATAACAAGAAAATAAATCTAATCTAGTGCTCACCAAATCTTGTGGCACAAATTGGGGGTTAGAAACAAAATAAAAACTAAACATGCATATAATACATATACTCACATCAATTTATATGGAATTCTAATGCATAGAAGAGAAGCACAATTACATTATCTATCTACTCTTATAAAAGGAGAAATAAAGCTAGGAATACTTACCTTGAATATGAACCCATTGAGCCTTAATTTATCCTTTGGAAAAGGTGATTCATAAGATATTATTATGATATGTAAGGATAGCAAATACAAATCAACTCTAGGTGACACAACCTATCAATGCATCTAAAAAACTTATCCATAAGACAAGATCTATATATCCAAATAAAGTATGAAACCCTAAGCTTTACTTCTCAAGTATAACAGACAATAATTAGATGTTAATTTACACTTACTTATTCTTAGCTTCTTTCTTATCAAATGGTGGGAAATGAACTTGTATATATAGGTGGATATTTTTCTAAACCTTCTAAAAATGTTAGCTGACAGAGACGACCTAGTTAACCTAGTATAATTTTGGGTAATAATTCACTAGGTCATGACCTAGGTTGGCCAAAGGTCAAATAGCTCTTAAGTGAAAAATACTGTGAAACTATATAGGGTTAACCTAGTACAGTAAATAGAGGTTGAAAACTCTACATGGGTGACCTAGTTAACCTAGTATAGCTGACAATCAAAAAGAGGATAAGGTTAGGAAAAGGAGGATATA
The DNA here is from genome assembly GCA_037957365.1 of Torreya grandis. Classification (NCBI taxonomy): domain Eukaryota; kingdom Viridiplantae; phylum Streptophyta; class Pinopsida; order Cupressales; family Taxaceae; genus Torreya; species Torreya grandis. The sequence goes on along the minus strand of JARHVA010005157.1, from coordinate 1,106,391 downwards.
AGGTATCAAAAGTTTATAATGGGTATGAAAAAGAAGAAAAAAATTAGGGTAAATTGTTTTAAGAGACAAGTGTATAGATAACAAGTGGCAAAAAAGACATCAATCTTGTGAAGCACTAATGGTCTACCCACCCCATTCTCAGTGCACCCCTTAAGGCATGCACTTAGAGAGATTGAGACTCGACAGGTTCCTACAAGATATAGAGTATCAATAATCAATAAAAGTTTGAGAATATTATGCATATATATATGCCCAACTTGAATCTCATCATGTATCAGGGGAGTGCAACATGGGATGGTGCTTCAAAAAATAGAACATGATAACACATAACACTGATGCTAAGTAAATTACAGTAAGTAGAAAATAAGATAAATGAAAAGATAGAATTGAAAAACACATACCTTTACTTACTTTAGTGTTGTAGATAAACAAGTAAACTGTAAGAGAAGTGAAGGCATCTAATGTGAAGAACATTAGGTGAGCCTATATAATTTAGTGCAAAAATAGCCAAAAATTGAAATTTTTGGAAGATAGGCATATAGTAGTGGAAAAGAATGAGTTAGTAGAGACATGAGCATATTAGGAAAAATTGGAAAATTAAGATTGTTAAGGCAAGGATAGAATATTGAAGGCAACTAAATAACAAAATGATGGTAAAAATTTTGACAAATGATTAAAGAACATAGTAAATCATATGGAAAACATAAATGGAAAAAAGGAATGTCACAGTGGATATGTATGACATATTATTTCATGGGCATAGTCTTAAATAATATTTTAATGATATCTCATCAAGTCTCATATTCTTCTAAATGTATTCAATAACTAAATTCAGCCCATTCTAAAAAAATTTATTAATAAAATTACTTTGATTTATTATTCCACATAACTACATTATGTCCTAATCCCATATCACAATGGGTATGTCAGGTAGCCATTTCACAGGTATAGGCTTAAATTTTTTTTCATATTTTAAATGGATATATAAACAAGTGGCATCCCATTCTTAAAAATATGGTTTAACCAACCTTTTTATAATATATGGCTGATGTTTATAGTGGATGGCCACCCATTTTAAACATTATCACTAATAATTTTGAAAAGTCCATTATTCTAGATTACTTTGATTTGTTATTCCACATAACTACATTGGGTCTTGATCCCATGTTTTAGTGAGTATGTATGTAATCTTATTTCATGGGTGCAAGCTTTTAAAATATTTTCATAGGGGCTTGTATCTAGGTTAAATTGTGATAATAAAATTGTTTGTAACCCATTATTCTCTTTTCCTACCTCTTCTTCACTTCCATATTCACCTAATGCATGCACAATAAATAATAATCTATTTCAACACTCTTCATATTCATTCTAATGGTGTCTCTCAACTCTCAAACATCTATAGTACTATAACCATACATAATTTAAAATGATTCATTTTTTTAATTATATTTCTTTAGTTGTTGTAATTAAAATCAAATTCCACTTGTTAACTTGTCTCCTACCAAACATATTTTAAAATTAATGAGGTTTTTATTCACTACATCTACTTTCCCATTTTCTTGAGAATGTTAGTTTTCATGGAAACATAACCTCATGCCCAACTTCCTTAACAAAGTTCTTCAAAAAAATTCATCATAATTTATATCTATATTTGATGTTATGTCCTTTAGAAACCCATGAAATTATACTATGTTTTTGAATAAATAATTTGTATTTTTTGTGGTATCACTTTTCCTCATGCATGAAATAAATACTTCCATATTTGAAAACATATCAACAATAATGAATAAATATTCAATACCTATTTTAATTATTCATATCCTAAAAATGAAATCCATTTTTATGTCTTGTCATGACATCTTTTGTGTAGATACAGATTGATATAACCATACATTATAATTTTTATATTTTTCCATGTTGGAAATCTCTACATCCTTATAAAGACTTTATCACATCTAGACAAATCATTTATGTATAATAAAAACTATGATTTGACTACTTTAAAATTTTATCTACACCAACATATTCATCTAGTCCTCCACTTTGATATTATCTTATCAAAATGTAATCCCTCATTCAACATTGAGGTATGCATAGCTATTATCCCTTGAATAAAAACCCATCTTGAAATAAATATTATATCCATGGAATTCTTACCATGCTCATTGGATTCATGCATTATTCATATCCATATAAAAATTCAAAATCTTCTTCATACAATTATTTAATTAAGTAAAACCAAATTTCTTCCACCCTCATCTCACTCAACATTTTTTATTATTTTGATTTTAACTGCTCCAAGAGGGTTGGGAACCAACAATCAAGGTGAATGGGATTTTTTAGAAGATTCAAATAGATCTTTATTTTTTTATTCATACACCTCAAGGCAATGCATTAGTTTGATAAATTTCATTCATGACTCTTTTCAATGAAAAAAATCATTTTTAATTCATGTTTTAATCTTGAAATAGAGACTCAGATTCCTGATGATATCATAAAATATTCAAACTTAGTATTGATATTTAGTCCAAAAATTTAAACATATTTCATAAATCCTAAGCATTTGATAATAAATGGGGCATTAATCAACTAGTTTGAGGGTGTCCATGGAATTTAATTTTATGGGGTGGTATCAAATGACACATATAATGTGAAAGATCTTTAAATCTAACAAAACTACCTAAAGAGAGAACTCCAAAAATAGACCAAAACATAAATGAAAAATGAAGTTAAAAAAATAGAGTAGAAAAAAAAATATGAAAACAAAAAAAAAACTCTACACTAAGCCTAAACAAAAAATAAACAATGAAAATTAGAATCAAGGCTCAAAAGATGAAGTTGAAGACTCTACATGAAACATTTAGTATTTATAGGTAGGATCATGATTCTAATATTCATAGTTATTAACCTTTCAAATACATCTTGTATTCCTTCAAAAATTTATTAAATTTAATCATTTCAAACATAAGGAGTCCCATAAGCAAAGGCTTCATATGGTGATACCAACCAAACATGAATTCTATAGAAGATTTGAGCTTAGGGATTTATACCTCAAAGTCACACCAAATGAATTTCTAGAATTCTTTTACCTAGATTGTTTTAGTATTCAAAATTGAAAGTTTAAAGGATACCAACTATCTGTGAGGTAGTTCAACTAGGAAATAGGATTCTATTCATTTATTTTACATAGACTCAATGAATATTTATATGGAATTAATATTCTCAGCCTTGAAAATACATCCTTGTATTCCTTCAAAAATTTATTATAATTAATCATTTCAAACACAAGGTTTCCCATAAGCAAAGGATTCACATGGTGATACTATCTAAACATCAATTCTATATAATATTTGAGCCCAAGGATGTATACATCAAATTCAAACCAAACAAATTCATGGAATTATTTTACCTAGCTATCATAGTATTCACAATTGAATGTGTATAGGATACCAACTCTCTATGTGGTGGTTTATCTAGGAAACAATATTATATTCCTTCATTTTACATAGAATCAATTAATATTTGTGGCATTGATATACTCTATTTATTCAGTTATGGAATTTTATTTTTGGAAATTAGATTCAGCAATATAACACTTTGTTGAATGAATTCAAAATAAGATACCACTTCTTCCTCTCTATATGTCTCCTCAATTTCGTCCTATAATTCCTTTATAGGAGTGTCCTCTACATCGCTTTCATAGTCATAATATGTATAAAATTTTCATGGTTAGTGTAGAAAATACTTTTAAATGATATATCACTTCAATCTTATATACATAGAAAATACATATCATGGATGTACCTTCTTCTTTTAGACCTTCTCATTATCGAAAGGCTCGCATACACTATCTCTTTATGGCTATTGTTTATCTCTTAGTTGTAATAATGTTATTATGATGACTCAAACCTTATATCATACCCATAGTACTACCAACATGCTTATCTTATATCTCTACAAGTTTTATAAATGTGCTTATTTTCTAGTTGCCTAGACACTTACGTCCTAGTCAGATACCTATGTCAATGCAAGTGTTTTAACCTAATGCAAGTATCTAGTTCCCTAAATTATTATTTATAAGTGAAAATATTCTTATGGTTAGCATAAATGTTTTAATAAGATATATTATCCAAAAGAATTGATATATACAAGATCAACCCTTATTCATTCCTCACCTAGAAACTTCTTACCTCTCACAAAGAAAATTACAAAAGGTATTCAATCAAGCACTCAAATGAGAAAAGATTCCCTATTTTACCCTATTTTCATATCAATCATAGGGATAGTATATATACAAATTTAAATTACTGAAGGATCATTTCAAGAGCCACATTTTCTAAGTTACAAGCTAGGTCACTTTATGTACTTATTAGATATTACATCTTTATACATATACAAAATAACACGTAAGGGATAAATACATGAGTATAAGGCCATATTCAAAGTATTGGCTATATAGGCAATGCTCATTCATAGAGGGGTATTTGGTATAGCTAGACATTGTGTGCCCACTAGCATATTTTTCCTATTCCCACTATAAACATGAAGAACTAGGGGTTTTATATTTGACAAGGAGTGACAACCCATGATCTATATTTAAGCACACCAAAGTGAAGGTGATAGAGAACTTAGAATATTCTAGGTGGTCATATCCAGATCTAGTAGGTATTCCATAATATAAACCTACATCTAGGGTAGATAAAAACATTGACATAACTTTCCAAAGTCGATGCAAGTGTCCAAGGTCATAAAATTTATTAATCTACAATCTGATGAGTGGTCTATAATCCATTTCTAGTATTATTCCTTCTTGTTTTATATCTATATTTATATTAACATCAGAACCAACTAAGTATCTTGTTTACATTATCATTACAATATCTAATATAGTTGTACTTTATATTTCTAGCATATCTCAGCATAATAAATTTAGCATATTTTTATTTGAGTTTGAAAATTTATTTCCCTAATTTTAGAGATAGTCTACCATCCTTTTGCTTGAATATATCTCTATCCCCTTTAACCCTATATTCCCTAATCTATATTTTAGGGTTAAACATTTTGTGAACCTGACCTATGATTTCATCTTTTTCCCCTAATTTTTTTTTACTTTATTTCCTTCATCAAGGATGATATAGATTGTTTTGATGAAAATGATTATGAAACTCTAAAAATCTCTATTAAGGAAGGAGTAAAATTTGATTATGTTTGCCTTCTGCCCAAAGCCCAAACATGTCATCTCAGATATTTGAATGGTGGTATGTACCATCCCTCTAAATAGGTTTATGCCACCACCATCCCAAGAGATGAGTTTAATAATGTTAAGGAAATTTACAACCTTTTCATTTACCTTATACAACCAAATTGAATATGCATGAGAAAAATGTTCCTTCAATCAATTATTCTAGCTTTCATCAAATCCATAAGGATATCATGGATGATTTATAAACTATTCAAAAAGGAGACTTTATTACAAGCACATAGATTCAAACTCCTATCATGCCCACCTTTCCAAATAATATCCTTCTTATTGAGGGTGATGATTCACTTTTTACTTCATTTGATATTGAAAAAAATTTGAAAGGTAAATAAATACATCATGAACTCTTTTCTTGATAACATTAAACCACCATGAAGAAGAGTTCATTATAAACTTAAAGTGGAAACAAACCCCAATGTTACAAAATATATTTTACCAAACCTACCTCAAATTTCATGTGTTATATCTTTACCAAAGGTATATAAACCCTAAAACAATATGTAAATATCAAATATTCCAAAACTTCTTAAATAAATATTGAAGGTTCCAACATTCAATGATCATCAATGTAGATTTGTTCTTCATAGATATGTTAATATTCCTGTGTCATGGAGAGAAAAATTTGTATCCTATAAGAAAATTTTCAACCTCCTTACCAACCTTTTCAAACAACATTTTATCCATGATGAATACCATAAATGATCTTCAACATCAAATACTTACTATAAAATTGCAAATTTCCTCACATGAGGCTACCTTTCATGATTATATCTTGATAGACCAACCCCTTACTAAAATTGTATTTGAACATATATCTCCCTCTAAATTTGTCTTTATTTTCTATCTTTAATGGAAAAGGAGATCCTAAAAATCATTTGAAACAATATATACACTCTTTTGGCCATTGGACAAAGGATGGTTATTTGTTATTAAAAAACTTTTCATAAGAATTTAATTAAATAAAATCTTGATCAACTCTATACCCTCCCTAATGGGTACATGTCATTTTTTTAAGAACTTGAGGATGTATTTTTATTGTATTTTCATAAGCACTTGATTCCCAAGTTATCATTGGAACATTTACAAGTGTTAAATTAACATGAGGATGAACCTATTCATGACTATGTTATAATATTCAAAGGTATTTTGTATTATTTACATTACATCCCCTCATATTTGGAACTAAAATTTATATTTATTAGGGGTATTATTTTTCCACTTAGAAAAATATCATTACATAATCCCTTTTTTCAGTCTATTTATTATATTGGGATGTGTACAGATATGCATGTTAATCTATAAATAATCATGATACCAATGTTTCTTAAAATAAGTAAGGTCCTCAAGATTAAAAAACTTCAAAATCATCTACACTAGCTAGATCTTACAATTAAATCATTTATGGGTGGTGCTCACTTTTGGCATAACCATGTTGATCCTACACAAATAAAAAATACTTGCAACATAAGACATTTTCAACATCTTGGCTTTGATCTAAAAGACTTATAAAATAGAGGTTGGAAAAACTCCTTGGGAAACATCACACTACCAATTGATTGTGGTCCTAAAGGTTTGGGTTATAACATAAAAATGTCCATATGCATTTAAATTGGATAATTTTTGTCTATATCAAATGAAACCAAAAATTGACCAAAATCAACAAGGTATGTCTTTTTTCATGAAGGAAAACTCTGACATATTCTAAATGATAGCATTAGTTCTTATGTTGCACATGTAAAATGTGAAGAATAACATGTTATGAACAAATTAAATTTATAAAATCATGATTAAAAATATGTAAAGGATCCAACTTAGTGTCACAAGGTGTCATATTCCAAAAATATGTAACAAATCAAAAAAGCTTCAAGAATTGAAAAATATTTTCAGCATTTACATGTTTTATTAGTTTCATGGCATATATGTTGTTGGTTCCATTTTGGTAGATAGTATGTTATTTATTTATACATACACATGTGTTTTATGCATATTTTGAGTTTGATTCAGGCATACACAGATACATGATCTATGTACTTTCAAACATTGGGCCTTCCCTCTACTCATGTCATGTGGACATTACAGGGATCTATTTCATTGATCATGATAAATCCAAGTTCTATTATTATATGATCACTTTAAATTATCATGTGTTAGCTTGTGTAATTACACATGCCTTTATCCATGCTTATATCTTTATTAGTGTACTTGATATGCTATGTACTTAACATTTTTTGTTATCACATATGATTCATGGGCTAGTATATTATGTTATGTTAGTTTCTTATTGTCTAAAATTTCCCTTTTACACTTCCTTGAGTGTGTTCCTTGATTTATATTATCATGCATTGTATTAATTATTTGGGTATTTGAATATGCTAGTTTGTTTGTCTCCCATGCCTATGTTTGCCTATCATGACATTTGTATATGCCATGTCTATTGTATGTTGACATTTGAATATGTCATTCCTTACATTATGGACATTTAACTAAGTCATATCCCTTTGATTGTGATTAATTTAAGCATGTATCTTCTTTGAGGTCTCCTTGTACAATTATCTTTCAATTTTCTTCTAAGTTATTTTGTGTGTATGCTTGATTACTTGTTGAGCTTGTATTATTACTATCTAGACATTGCCATGATTTACATCATGTATCTTAGGACTCGATGCTATCACATTCTTTATGCTTCAATGATATATCTACCTATAAATGTTCCTTATATATGTTACATCCTTCATAAAAAGATAATTTAGTTATCTTATTCTTTTGAGTAAGGTGACTACTAGTTTCTACTTCCCTTCACCTAAAAAAGGGGGGCTTATCATTGGGGGAATGACATAGAGCATGTCTTTCACATTTTTCATAGTTCACTAGATTCAGATATATAGTGGAGGCATGTTTTGGAAACATAAACTCCACTCTTAAACTAGTTTCAATTTTAGATATACATTGGGAGCATGTTATGGAAACATGTACCCCACACTTACATGATTTAAAAATTAGCCAAATTACATGGTTATATGATTCAAATACATAGTTATGGTAGAATTCTATGCATTGGTACCATTACTATCACCTAAATTGTAAAAGCAAAATCATTTTTATATTTCTACACACTTTTATGGACTGTCATCACCTACTATGTTGGACTTTTACAGACTATATTAAACCAATCTATTATAGTAGTTAGTTTTTTTTTTATATGGGTGAGATGATTAAATCACTCAATCTTACCAATTTTATAGGTTGGATTTGATTAAATCATCCAACCTCACTATATTTATAATGTGATTTGACTTGGGTCACTCACACTCACTAGATTATAAGTATGCTTGGGTTACACAATTGAACTAATCTCAACTATCAGATGGAAACTCACCTTTAGATCCAAGGTTGGGGGAAGTTTTTTCCTTCAATATCTCTATAGATATGCATTTTCCATATTTATATTTGTCCTAATATCATCTCTAATGATTTATAATGATACATATTTCTTCTTTTCAAATCAAATTACCAAAATGCAAAGTAGTTGCATTGATACACATGTAAACTCCTAAACCTTGATCTCTTTTATTTATATAATTTCAAATGATTTCAATTTTAGATTATATGCACCGATTATATAATATAACATGTTCTTGGATGCAATTCAATCACCATAAAAACATTCAAGTTGGACTCATGTGAAGTCAAGGTGTGTTTTACACACCCAAGTATGTATTTATTTTCCTTTAAACTAGTAATTTCATTATTAGATTAAAGGGGGGAAATGTAGAAATTATTTCTAAATTATATAACACCTCACCTTAGTACACAAAAAATATATATCATGGATGTACCTTCAGCTTATATACCTTTCTATTATCAAAAGGCTTATATACACTATCTATGTGTGCCTATTGCTTATCTCTTAGTCTAACCAATGTTATTCTGATGACTCAAACCTTATATCATACCCAGAATGCTAAAAACTTGCTTATTTTATAACTCATCAAGTTTTGGACCTGTGCTTATTTTTCATCTACCTAATACTTGCATCCCATTTAGATGCCTACACTGACACAAATGGCATATCCCAACACAAGTGTCCAGTTCCCTAAAGTCATATAATTTACAAATGAAATGTATTCTTATGATCAACCTAAGTGATTTAACATGAGATATTATGTTACATCTTGATTCTTTGCTAAGCAAACTATCAAATTATTCATGGACATTTATAGTTGACAAATTTTGATTTGGTTATTTTTAACTAAATTTTGAGATATATTTTGTTATGGGACAATAGGATATTGCTTAAGTTACATGATTACATTGCTATGAGTTAGTTGTAGTGCATATGTTTACATTACAAACATATTGATTTATTATTTTAACTATATTTTATGATGTTGTATATCATATTATTATGGTCTTACTACCTACTTGTTATGAGGTTGATGCAAGATAACGCATCCCTCAAATCATGATGGAGGGAGAGTATCATCAGAGAGGGTGACATACATGGAGATGTCAAAGGATTATAGAGAAACTGGCTAGAACCTTGCACACACCACATTGGCTAGCACATGTTAGAATACATAATAAAATGGTTAGCATAATGTGTTTTTATGTTTTTTGCATTATATAGTCATTTATACATGGAATGTTAGCATAATTCAATGGTTCTATAGAACTCATTTTGCATGATTCATGTGTGTGATCATTAGATGTTGGTAGAAACATGATTTGCATAGTTAAATTAAATTTGGGTTATTGATTTTATGAATTTACCATTAATTTATGGCATTAGAAGATCCTAATTTAATTAGTGTTAAAATAAATAAAATTTAGGATTTTTTAATTAAGATTAAAAAAATGGAAAAAAGGAAAATAAAGTCAAAAAAATTAATAAATTAAGAGAAATAGGAAAGTTTAAATATAATTAAAATAAAATTAGAAAGGTATTCATAAAAATAAAAATAAATAAAAAAAGATAAAAACAAAAACAAAGAGAAAAATCTAAAAAGATGAAAAGTTATGCTTTCCTCATAGAAGGAGAATGATAAAGAAGGGAGGCATAGAACAAAGAAAAAGAAGGTAGAGAGAAATATTAGCATGGAATTGGAAGAGACAAGAAGCCAAATAGAATGATAACATAGGTGACCAAGTAGGTGACCAAGTGTGTTATGTTTTGGTTGAAATCTATATATATATATAGAGAGAGAGAGAGAGAGATTTCAACCAAAACATAACACACTTGGTCACCTACTTGGTCACCTATGTTATCATTCTATTTGGCTTCTTTTCTCTTCCTATATATATATAAAAGAATACATAAGTACCAAATATATATATATATATACATGAAACTAAAAACAAATAAAGGTTAATCCATTTGTTAAGAGATACACATACTTGTAAGGTGTTTACAATAAAAATAGCAAACTAGGTAAAAATCAAGTTTAGGTGTTACATATAGCAACTTGTCTTCATATGTATATATGGAGCGATTCATATAACAATGGATATATTATATTATATATAATAGTTTATGTATGGTGATTTTTGTATATATATTCATGGTGATTTGATTGACTATGACAATTTTTATATGTACCCATCTGTATAGATGGCATCTATTCTCCCTATTAGCAACCTAGGCAACCTAAGCATAGAGATCAAACTCCTGCCTAGGCATGCACACAACAAATTTGATAGTTTATTTATAATGACTTGCTTAGTTGTGAAATTATATATTATAATAGATAATATGAATGTGCTAGTCCAACAATATTTTATTAAAGAGCATGGTGATCTAAATTTAGCATGATATACATGTAATCACAACATATAATAGCCAAAAATGTATAAACATATCACATTATCAAAAATAGTGAACTACACTATGCATATCTATATATGATGAAGTACACAATGATCATAGCTCATTATTGTGTTAAATAAAAATATTAATATAGTATTTATTGAGTTAAATATCAGTATGTTTGCACTTATATTATATATCTATATATTTATTATTATTATTATTATTATTGATAATATATTACACTAGACTATGCAAATATGCCTTAAAGCTAATTATTCCCAGTGATCTACGTGTTTAATCTTACAGATTGGTTCAACCTATCTAATAGAGTGATCTACATGTAATGATCTTAAGGTTAGTATAATTACTTAATAAGCAATAAGGATTCAATTTGATATGCAGTGATTATATTTAGATAGCAATGATTCAAGTTAGGAATAAGCAATGACTTAAATAGATTTATGATATTTTTACCTAGGATAGTGATCTACTTATAAATATAGTAAATCATAATGTTAGGTTGTGGAGCTAAAAGCTTCACTGATGCAAATAAGGAAGGAGGTTGTTGAGAGGTTGCTAAGTTGCAGGGCAATCGACGTCAGTCTAGTCAACTGATGTCAATCATATACAGTGGGAAAGGCAACTGACATTGGTCAGTTATCAGCCAACGTCGGTCATCTCTAGCTTGACAGGGACCGATGTCAGTCACCTGTGTGGTTTGAAACTACGAGTGTTACGGATAGTTCATTAACAAACTAGTTATTTGCATGAAGAAGGCTAATTTTAGCCTTGGAGCTGTGGATCTAATTATTGTAATTAGGTGTCTAATTATTGTTTGCATGAGATCTATATAATAGACGCATGGGCTGTATTGTAATTTGTGCTAGTTTGAGTTGAGAAAAGTTAGCTCCTTCTATGTGTGAAGTGAGCAAGGGTGTTCCTCCTAGTTCCACAGTAGTGCCAAGTGTGGGTGTTAGTTTTGGAGAATCAGAAGGGTTTTCCAAGTGTGTAGGATCTTGGTCGGTAGGTGTGCAAGGCCATGTTTAGAGATCTACATGGTGTGTGTGTGTGCGAGGTCAAAGGAGATCTGCAGGTGACAGCAGGATCAAAGGTGACAGCAACACATCTAGAGCAAATAGAGGAAGGCAAGGTAGATACTTCTAGGTAAGTAAGATCAGGTTGATCTACAGGTGTATGTGGGTGTGGGATATAGGTTTATAGGTGTGCAGAACCAGATTGATTTATAAGTGTGCAAGATCAAGGAGGATATCAACACAATAGGTAGTAAGATCAGGAGAGTTCTACTTAGAGTGCGTGGAGCACTTGTGGAGTGCATGGAGCACTTATGTACTGGCAGTAGTGGATACTGACTGGTTAGACGTGAACACCAACTCTGTGTTTGAGTTGTGTGTTGGGACTGTAAGAGAGAGCTTTGAGGAAAGAATTACTATACACTTGAGGTGTGGGAAGCCTCTAAGAGGTGTGAAGAAGAAGTGGCATCTTCTTTATTGTATTCTTTTCTAGATGAGTATTAATACAATTGGGTATTGTCTCTCATATTCTGTGTTGTTTCTGATTTCTAGTTACTTGTGATTCTGGTTGATTTTTGCATGTTTAGTTGCTTGGTAATCAATGGTGCTTCCATGGGGTTCCTAACAGTTGGTATCAAAGCTAAGGTTGCAGGGAGTAGGTTTGTGCTTGGTTATAGGTCACTCTCAAGGGTTCTTGATTGAGTGCGAGTATAGCAATGGCAGAAGAAAGTAAGCTAAGAATGGAGGAATTAAAAGGCACTAATGATCAATTACGGTGTTATGGAAAGAAAGAGCAGGTAAAGAAATATTATTGGTTGGTAGCAGATCAGCATGAAGAAGTAGATGTTGCAGGCGTTATTGCACAGAATGCTTTGGATAAAGTTGAATCTTGGTTAATAGATTATGTTGCCTCTTTCCATGCAGCCCCAAGTAGAGGGGTTGGTGAGCCTTGTCACATGGTTGGCAAAGGGAAAGTGTTGCTGAAATTATAGGTGGCCAACACATGGGTGTTGAAGGAGGTCATGCAAGTCCCAGTCTTGAAGATGCAGCTAATTGCTTTAGGAAAGTTGGGTGATGAGAGATGCACAAGAACTCTCATAGTGGATGCACTTGAATTAGCTAGTGGTAAGAAAGTAGGTATCCTTTATCTATCTACTTATATTACTGGTTCTTCTTTTGTTGTGAAGACGTGGCTTTGTAGGCTTGGTCACATGAGCAAGAAGGAGATGCATGTTCTTAACAGGAAGTTAGATGTCTTTGATAGACTTAAGAGTTGGAAAGCCTTCGTGTTCTTGGAGGAGATGACAGACAGAGTTTAGTGGATGGGGCTAGATACTTCTGAGTAGGGTAGTTTGGACATGGGATTGATTCAAAGGAGCTCACAAGTAAAAAAGTCATCACTCACAGGTGAACATAGGTACCGACATCAGTCAAGGGGAATCGATGTCGAATAGATAGGTACCAACATCGATCATGTGCAGACCAAAGGAGTCGATGGTGTCAGGTAGGTGGAGACCAATGTCAACAGAATAACAAGCATCGGTGACCTGGACAGTTGCATGAAATTGACGTCGATCGGATGCAAATTGTGTGATGACTGAGGTTGGTCACTGAGATGGATTTTGGGTGGACATCAAGTTGTCAAGGAGTCTCAAATGCCCATGGGGAGGACTAAAAGTGCAAGTAAGCCTCAAATTTGTTGTTCCTCTTCTTTATACTAGTTGCTAACTATAGAGCAGGAAGGATATAAGAAACAGTGGGAGCATGGCATGAATAAGATGCAAAACCAAAGGAGAGATTTGGTAGGGTTGCTTGCTGGTATGAAAAGCACTGAGATGAATGGATACCTTGGTTAAAGAATAGAGAGAATGGACATGTGAGACAGAAGGTCAGGTCATATGGTCTTGAGGAAGCTGTAGGATAGTGGTACAGGTTTTGATAGGTGGATGACAAAGCAGGGCTTTAGTCAATGTCAGTGTAACCATTGTGTTTGTCTTACCAGGTGGATGATGGTCGTAACATTATCTTGTTACTATATGTGGATGGTTTGCTAGGAGGTTTATACATACAGGGTTTTGCTGAGCTAAGGGTAAGATTAGTTTACTGGTTTGTCATGAAGGATTTGGAGTAGTGTAATTCTTTGGCATGAGTAATCCTAGAGACAGGTAGATCACATGTTGATGTTGTCACAGGATGATTGTGTGAAGGTAGTGCAGGATGTAGAACAAGGTAGCACACCTATGGATGGATAGTTCACAGAATAGGGTCCCCAATCACATGATGAGGTTGAGTACATGTTTGCTCCCTAAGTTTTCCCAAGTAGTGGGTGTTGTCAGAAAGTTTGGAGCCGATCTAAGAAAGAAGCACTAGAGGGCAGTTCAGTGGATTCTTAGGTATTTGAGAGGGACAAGTAGTAGGTCTACATGCTATGCAGGTTCAAGTTCTTTTCTACATGTGTTTGTAGATGTAGATGTGGCAGGTTACTTGGATGACAGGAGGTGCACCACAGGTTGTGTGGTGGTTGGTCTTCAGGATTGATCTTGAAGAGGGATACAAGCCAAGAAATAGATTAGACAGTGTACACGTACAGGTATAGTGTATCTGTTTATCTCCAAGTGGGAGATTGTTAGGTTGTGGAGCTAAAATCTTCACTAATGCAAATAGGGAAGGAGGTTGTTGAGAGGTTGCTAAGTTCCAAGGCAATCGACATCAGTCTGATCAGTTGACATCGGTAATATACAGTGGGAAAGGCAACTAACATCGGTCAGTTATCAGCCAACGTCAGTCATCTCCATCCTGATAGGGACCAACGTCGATCACTTGTGTGGTTTGAAATTGTGAGTGCTATGGATAGTTCGTTAACGAACTGATTGTTTGCATGAAGAAGGCTAATTTTAGCCTTAGAGCTGTAGATCTAATTATTGTAATTAGGTGTCTAATTATTGTTTGCATGAGATCTATATAATAGACTCATGGGCTGTATTGTAATTTGTGCTAGTTTGAGTTGAGCAAAGTTAACTCCTTCTGTGTGTGAAGTGAGCAAGGGTGTTCCTCCTAGTTCCATAGTAGTGCCAAGTGTGGGTGCTAGTTTTGGAGAATCAGAAGGGTTCTTCAAGTGTGTAGGATCTTGGTCGGTAGGTGTGCAAGGCCACATTTGGAGATCTACATGGTGTGTGTGTGTGTGAGGTCAAAGGAGATCTGCAGGTGATAGCAGGATCAAAGGTGACAGCAACACATCTAGAGAAAATAGAGGAAGGCAAGGTAGTTCCTTCTAGGTAAGTAAGATCAGGTTGATCTGTAGGTGTATGTGGGTGCAAGATCTAGGTTTGCAGGTGTGCAGAACCAGATTGATTTGCAAGTGTGCAAGATCAAGGAGGACAGCAACACAATAGGTAGCAAGATCAAGAGAGATCTACTTGGAGTGCGTGGAGCACTTGTGGAGTACATGGAGCACTTGTGTAATGGTAGTAGTGGATACTGACTGGTTGGAGGTGAACACCAACTCTGTGTTTGAGTTGTGTGTTGGGACCGTAAGAGAGAGAGCTTTGAGGAAAGAATTATTGTACACTTGAGGTGTGGGAAGCCTCTGAGAGGTGTGAAGAAGAAGTGGCATCTTCTTTATTGTATTATTTTATGGATGAGTATTAATACAATTGGGTATTGTCTCTCATATTCTGTGTTGTTTCTTATTTCTAGTTACTTGTGATTCTGGTTAATTTCTATATGTTTAGTTGCTTGGTAATCAATGGTGCTTCCGTGGGGTTCCTAACACATAATATACTATTAAAAAGTATATTTAATGTTATAGCAAGTAAATCATTGGTATATCAAGAGAAGTTTGGAATGGGATACCACTTAGAAAATTTGGAATGAGATATAAAGTATAGCTATAATATGTTTTATAATATAGTAAATCAAGATAAAGATATTGATTTACTCTGGTATAAATAATATTTTAATATATTATTAATATAGTATATGTGATCTACATATTTCTAAAATTTATTTTGCCAATGGATGTGTATAAGGCACTATATGCATAGCTAATTTATGTATTAATCATTAATTTTGTATCATTCAAACACATTATAGAACTATAATTATATCCTAGTGTACAATAAATGTAATTATTCATTCTAAAATATAGTGAATCGGTATATTATGGAATTTAGATAGTGATATGCATAAACAGTGAATCCCCGATGTAAGGGGCATAAAATTTTAGTATATTGAGTGTTATACTAAGCTCATAAATGAATTCATAGGTTATATTCAGTATTATGACTATTAAAAAACCTCATGAAAACCTTATTCAAAAATATTAGTGACTATAGGTGTATATATGATTAATATATCAAAATTCCTACAAATTAATTTAATGAGTCATGTGAATTATAAAGAGCTCAACGTAGTCTTCAATATGATATGCATGAGTTTACTTATCATATATAGCTTGTGAATCAAAATACATGGTGTGGATGTAACATTATAATAAGTTACATATTTATGAATTAATAATGGTATGTTTAGTGTGAAATATAGGTATACATGTACGTATTAGCATATACATGTATGTAGGGGTGTGTTATTCTAACTATAGTTCCATTTGTGGTTTAAAAATGTGTTTTGTATAATATAAATTTATGTATGCATGAATACAACCCCTTGAGAGTATAACAAATGCTAGAATGGAATATTATGTGTTTCGTGTGAACTTAGACTTTCTTTATTATGACTGGTTTTGGTATTTAGTAGTTATGCATAAGAACACTAGACTATGATAATATGGGTTATCATAGGGTGTAATATATTTGGAAAACTATTTTGGGTAGGGATTAAAACTATGAAGGAGTATTAGATTATTATATCCCTTATTTTATAAAGATCATCAATATATTTTATGAATAGGAAAGTATAATGATTATTAAAATCATATGGAATTCTTTAATTAGAGATACAGGTGACCATTGATATAGTATTTAAATATTATTTGTGTGCTTATATATGGTGTATATTATTTTGTACAATTATTCATATATAGGAAACATATTTATTCATGGATTTAAGTAACCATATGAAAATATTACATATATAAGTGAATTGGGTCATATGCATAAGTTTATAGTTAAATGGATGGTTATGTTGAGTCATAAGGTAAGTCTTAGGGACAAAAACTATAGCCATATGAAAGTAGTCCCTAAAAATAGAACTAAGTTTTTAGACACCTAAAACTAGTCACAACTGGCCTTTGACTGGACTTCTGATTGATTCCTACCAACCATTTCAAATTAAGCCTAAGAATCACTGAACATCCCAAATTCACTTACACATCATTCATCAAATCTCATAATCATGTTGAGACATCCCTAATTGGGGTATCCTATTATATGCAATAATAACCTCTCATTAATTCATTCCTAATCACCTTGCATCATCAAAACTATTAGTTTGGCCTATGGACCTATTAAGTGGGGTACTTGCACACTTAAATCAAATCTTGAAAGAGATAAAAGGTTAATCTAAATCAATTAACAATATAAACTAGATTAAATTCAAAGTTAAATTATCCATTTAAAATTAAATAATAACTAAAAAAATAAATTCAAATATTCAAATGTCCTAGCCTTTCATCATTACCTTTATGATTTGTCAAGCTCTTTGAAAATATCCTAAAACATTTAATTTTGAGAGCCATGCCTAGTAATTGCAAATTATAATTATTTGAAAACTATTAACTCTATTGGAGTTATTTTTACTCACATAGGTTTAGTTTGGACCCATTCCAAGCCTTAACTCAACCCTAATTTACCTTGGGTGAGAGTTAATTTTTAAAGTCTACAAATAGAAGGCCATACCTCTTCATTTCTAAGCTCTCATAAGCTAAAGTTATAGTGATAATTTGAAGAGAGAAAATTTTTGATATAGTTTCATAATTCCAAAATCATAATCCAAATCAATCACATGCCAATGGTGCCAAGTACAAGGAACCAACAATCTTCATTTCCCAAAGACTTCTTGAAGCACAAGCTGAACAAGCCACTCAACAAAGCATTTAGAACTCTCAAGGAATGTAAAAAGAGTTATTGTCTTTTATGTTTTTTTATTTAATTTATCTTTTGTTAATAAGCTCTCCCTAGTGTTTAGGCTAGGAGTGTAAGTGTTAGTGTGTTTATTTGAGTTTTTATTGCTTAAACTAACACTATACTAACCTCCCTTCTTGGATTCCTATGATCACAAATATCACTCCCGATGGGACTTACAAGCATATCATACAACCAAGGAGATTAATATGATACTATTAGTTTTTCTAATAAATGATTAATAATCTTCAAAATTTGAGTTTTAACTTTATTCTTCACATATTCTATTTTTTTAGTAACACACAGCTTACACAGAGACCAACGTAGATTCCCTTTGACTGACGTCAATCCTACCAAAACTAACATCGACCCCTATATGAATAATATATCATGGTAAAAACATGATGAATGAGTTTTTATTGAGATTTATGATTTTTTTTGTGTGTTTAAGGGCTTGAATATTATTTGACTTGCCATTTGTTTGCAGGATCTAGTGTTATTTGTTGGGTTTAAGTTCATTTGTTAATAAACACTTTTGTGAAAAAACATATTATGATTTTTTGTGTTTTTTAATAAATTTACATATATTTATGTCAATAAATGTTGATCCCTATGGATTGACTGATGTCTATCCCTGTAGATTGATATCAATCCCTATGTGGATCGATGTTAATCTTTGAGATAGAAAAATAAAGAAACCCAAGAATAAATCATGAAATGTTGTTTTCTCATTAACTTTTCAGCTTCTAAGTAGGCAAAAATCCTATAAAAATTTTAGGTCCTAAGATGGAAAACATAAATTTTTAACATAGTTATATCTTGCACACTTTTTCTTTGGTGTTTAAAAGGAACGTAGTTCTTTTTCACGCCTTGGTTGTTTTTGAAGTTTTTTCAAGTTATTCAACAAATGCCAAGGGGCTCAAATTTTCATAACACATCTCATTTTGGTACACTAAAATGAATTTCCACACTTAGTTACATGATACAAAGAGTTGTTTATTTCATGCTTATTTTTTCAAAGTTATTTATTTTAGTAAAATGATTGATGCGTGTATGTTCTCCTCCCATCTCCTTTAGGGAACTTAGGTGACAAAAAGCACTCATTTTTTTCCTTGGTTTCTTTAGTAAAAAGCATGAAAAGAACATAATTAAGGACCTCCTCAAATCCATATGATTTGGGTGACCCAAATGTAACCCTATAGTCTTTTCACTTTTCTTTATTTTTTAAGTATTTTAGCTTGTGAGCAAGAGTTCATAGCCTCCTCACAGGTTCTCTATAGAAGCATTGACTGAAGAATTCATCTCCAAACATTTCTTAACCTCACTCTATGGTGGGGTATATAAATTTAAGGTGACCCAATAGGATGCTTATTTTATCAGTTAAAACAAACTCTGTTAGTGGTACTCCATTTTGGACTATATGATCAACTCGGACATTGCACTACACTAAGCAAGTGATGGATGTAGTGGTTGTGAAAAGAACAATACCTTTTCATAACAAGATGATTGATGTGTATATAATTTATGTGATGATATATTATGTTATCCATGCTTAGGACCATCTATAAATACATAAAAATTGATAGATTAGAATAACCCCACTTATCGTGGACATATTGTTGATGCAGGGCAAGTAGCTTGAAGTTACATGTCATAGTACAAACTCTTGGGAGAATAGGGGGCCTAAAAACCTAATTTTCATGCATTTTTATTTTTGGATTAATAATTAAAATCCTCCCAAGAGTGATTATATTGATTAAATTTGAAAATATTGTATAACCTTATCAGTTTTAAGATTTAGGACATTACATTTAGGTGTTTATATTATTGTATCCTTTTCTTGCATGGTTTTTTGGAGTTTAAAGTTATTTATTTATCTTCCCATATCCAAATGAGTCTTGTCTTATACATTACTCCTTTGTTTAAGGAGGCATTATTCCATCCATTTTATGCCATACTTTTGCCTTAATCTTTTGACAAATCTTTATGTGTGTCATTTGATTGAAAAGGGTAATGTTACACTGCCCAATTTATTTCAAAATTTTGTGCCTTAGAGTTTTGAAACAAACCATTGATCATATGTTTAGATCATGATAACATTGTTATACTTTTTGAATCATTTCATAGACTTATTTTCCTTGTATCCAAATTCCAAGTTTTAAAACCAAAGCCACATGTGCCTTTTTGGATCTTTACCTAGTGTCGGTATGCCATTTGTTCTCATCTAGCTTGTTATTTGATTAAAGAAGCCTAGTTTTCCTAAGTTGAGTTTTTAATTAGCCTTAATAAGTTCAAATCTAAACTTTGATTGATTTATGCCTATGCCTCATGTAATTTTGGCCTAGATATTGATCTTTCTCTTTTGGTTTGTGCAACTTAGGTTAATTATTTATTCAATTTAAAAACTATTGTTTATGCCTATATTTGGGAGAAATAGCCTATCTTCCATATGTCTTTTGTCTCATGCCTTATGCTAATTGACCAAGTTCATGTCTAAAGTATAAGTCCTATTTTATGCCAAAGTGTTTTAGATTTTTTAGATTAAATCTCATACCTTATTATGTTTAAAGTCTAGCTTTTGTGCCTTTTCCAAAAGACCTAGCATATGCTTATTTTGAGCCTATATTTTGTGCCTTGTTTTTCCAAAAGACCTAGCAGCTTTTATTTTCTTAGATTAGACTTGTTTGAAACACTTTATACCTAGAGTTTGTCATTTTTATTTTTTTTCATCCACTTGACCTTTTTTGTGTAAGACATTTGATGTTAGACTATTTTATACCAAGTTTTAGCATAAAACTTTTGGAGATACAACTCCATTCCTTTGACCAAGTTAGACCAAATTCAAACCTTTTTGTCCTTTGGATATTTTTTTTAATATTTATTGAACTCTTAGCCTTTTTCATGAAACATTCATCATTGAATTGAATAAGTATCACTATACTCATAGTGGAGCCATGTACAATCTAGGATATGATAATATGATCACACAAGAAGAATTTGTTCAAGACCCATATAGTGATGATGTAGTTTGTGAGATGGATCCTTATCCACCTTAAAATAATCATATAATGAAAAAAACTGGTATCTTTTGGCTTACTATTTGGTCAACATGCCTCTATATTTGGAGTAGTTTCAAGAACAAATAGCACACTACTTAGTTAATATACCATCGATTGTAGACCAAGATCAACAATAAATATACTATGTTATGATGCCATTGATGTATGATCCCTATTTTTTATCATCAATTAATTTCAAACAAGGAGTAAGTTTTAATCAAAGTTGTGGAGGTAGGGGCCAAGTTTCCAACAGACTTCCCCCATAAAAATTTTTCAAGTCTAGCTAGAATGCCTTATAACATACCTTATAATAAACACATTGAATAGGTCTATTCTATAAATCCTCAATCTCTAGTGTCAATGTTTTATCAATACCCACATATTCTTGTCATAGGAAAGGGCCTCATGTAGGACCACTTTATATAGATGTAGAAAGCATACCAAACCTATTTAAATTTATCACATAATTTTAATAACATGACCATGTCAAATGCTCCATTTATTAAGATATATCCTTAAACAAAAGCTTTAATCAAATTTATAGGCCAATATAATTCATGTATAGACTCATTTATGAAAACCACTTTAGTTGGAGACATGTTCAGTTCCCTAGCTATCAAAGAAGTGTATACTAATTTTACATAGACAAATATGCCAAATATAATAGATAATATGTGTCATCTAATACAAACCAAAGTGGTTTAAATTCATAAATAATTATTTTTAAAAAAGTGCCTTTAGTTAACACCACAATTCTTTCACAATAGTATGAGGTAGGAACTTCTACCTCCCAACTATAATAAGCTACCTCTAATCCTCCACCAACTGCTTCTTCGAGTATGCAACTATAAGGATTAAGTAGTCAAGCAACAACCAGTGCCTTACCTAAACAAAACATGATGAATGTTACTCTACCATAATAGGTGATGACTACCATTCCAAAACAAAATTTATAATCTAATATACCATTGAATTAGAGGCAAAACATTCCACCACCTCAATAAGGGGCAACCAATGTTCTACCTCATTAGGTAGTGTCAAGTATACCTCAACAGTCATATACCAACATGCATTCACAAATATTGTCTAGTCAATAATGTATGTCTATTGGTTAATGACAAATTTTCAATGTTCAACAAGTATCTAATTCATAACAAGTGTTTGCATAACCAAGGGGTACCATTATCTAGCAAGTATCAATTAGGCAAATTTTACCTTTCATTCCAAACATGTCATAGATTCAATGATAGGGCCTTGTTTCATAACAAGTTCCCCTTATTCAATTAGGTTTGACTAGTCGGTATTAAGTCCTTATTCAACCTCAATAGGCATAGTACTTCACTCAAATCCATATCATTCCATCTCAGCCATAATTCCCCTAAAACTAGGCCTATATATTGAATCCAAACCAAAATATCATACCTCAATATGTACATTTCCAATAATCATATCTTAATCTAAATATGCATATTCCTGGTCAATTCCCTAACTAAACCAACATTCCATAACAAATTATGCCTCCATTATACCTAGGTAAAGATAATCCATTCTTGACCACCCAGCCTCCACCTCAGACTGATATCCCATCTAGTTTCCTGG
Organism: Torreya grandis; assembly: GCA_037957365.1. Lineage (NCBI taxonomy): Eukaryota > Viridiplantae > Streptophyta > Pinopsida > Cupressales > Taxaceae > Torreya > Torreya grandis. The sequence goes on along the minus strand of JARHVA010005157.1, from coordinate 1,083,556 downwards.
CACAAGAACTATAGGAAATGAAGGATGGATGCAATTATCACCATCCAAGCCAAGAAATAGACCAAGAATTTTAAGTTGGATGATATGTGTTCTTACCCATTCAACATGGAGTATCTATAGATACCATTTCCTCTACGGTACAAACCATTAAAGTTTAACAAATACAAATGTAAAAGAGACCTAAAGGCCCATATTATTGAATTCTTTGTTGTTTTCCAACCAGTGGCTTACAGTGACATATACCTCCTACTTTTTTTCACTTAGATTCTAGCAAGACAAGCCTTGGAATGGTTTTTTAATTTGTTGAATAGCTTAGTATCTAATTTTGATTACCTTTGAAACAAAATTGTGCAAAATTTTTCCTATAATCTCAAACATGAGTTTTCATTGGTAGATTTGACCCAAGCCAAACAGAAGCCTAGTGAAAGATTTACCAATTATCTAAAATTATGGAGAGCACTTTTTATTCATTTCACCCATATTTTACCAAACAAGTAATTAGTCTCTATGTTTACCAAGAATTTGCATAATATCTTACCATCTGGAGCTACAGTATGCACACACTTTTAAGTAAATTATCAATAATTTTTTATTAATCAAAAGGGCCCTTTTAATAAATGTATTATCAATCTTACCTCATAAAATCATAACAAAACTAAAACCAAATAAATATCCAAAATCAAAACCATAACCAAGTCCAAGTGCAAGCATCAGCACCAGCCTAGACTAATAATTATGAAAAATACAAATAATTTAAATACAACAAGAATGTTTTGGAAATGTAATAAGTAATTCATGACATGTCAAAATGGTGTAAACATTATCTACTCATCCTATTCTATAAATACAAATTACTTCTCACCAATAACCTATTCAACAAGCATAGCCTTCAAAACAACCTAGACCAATTCAACAAATGCAACAACCTTTACCTTTGTAAAACCCTCCTCTACAGCAAAATGTGCCCACTCATCATGTCTTTAGTGACCTTCAAGAGCTAATTTAAGTCATGTTTCAAAAATTATCCATCACTAATATAATTAGTTGGCCCATTCTGAAGCACTATCCTGATGGAATTCATTATCTAGATTGGTATAGAGAAAATGAATTTGATGAATATTATCAAGTTAATGGACATAATTTATGCTATTGTGTGTAGATAAAGCACCTCATTCAAAATATGTTGGAAAATGAGGAGATAACATTGGAAAATAGAGCTTTTACATCCAATCAAAACCTAGTTATTTATCAAAAACCCTTTTCCACAACATATCAATAACAACCAATAATAGTAGCTATAAAGGCTAGAATAATAACAACAACAATATCAATACTAGGAGTAATATAACCAATGTTAGCCTAATGGATGGAACTAAGGCCATAATGATTCCAACAACCAATAGACTTACCATGTAGTTACACATGACTACAACAAATTTGTAGGTCATATTGTAGTAGGTTGCATTTCTACCATCTCCATCAATCCAATACCAAGTATCAATTGAATATGACCATTATTAATCAATCCCAACCAACCAACTTATGCCAGTGATCCTTCCTTTACCTCAGACTACATATAGGCTTACCATCAAGTAGGGATTACTAATTTTGGATCTTATATTGATAACTCACCACTGTGACCACATACAAGTGCACCAAAAACTAAGACTTATCCTCTCTGGTTCCCCTCCACCATCATTTTATAGAAATAATGGTCTTGTCTCTAATCTTGATTATGTAATCATAACTTAGTAGTTAAATATTATTATTCCAAGCCCACAACCATCTTCCACTCCACCCATACAACCCACCATTTTGGCTAGGAAAAATCCATATATCTTTTTTTTAAAGAAGTTTGATATTCTAGAACAGCTTTAAAAGACATCCACACAAAGTTTTATTTTGTATTTATTGCATACATCAACTATCCAAAAGAATATATTAACATAGTTCCTAGGCCAATCTCAAGTTTAAAATGACATAAGCCTAGATAAATTCTAATATTTGGTTGGACATCTATCCCTAGGCCATCAATTATCCTTTGACCGAAGTGATATGTTATCCCTTGTTCATCTTCATAGAAATCCATTATACATCAAAGTTGTCATTATATATCACAAAGTGAAATGTGTGCTCATAGACAATAGATCGAGCCTCAAAATTGTGTCTCTAAAGCTCATCAATCTTATTAGATACATAATAGTTAATATCCATCTAGAAAAGGTCAAAATAAAAGCCTATGATAATGAAGAGTGGGAATCACAAGGCACCATCAACTTGTCAATTATCATTGGGCCTTTGACCCATGATACATTATGCCATGTGTTAGAGCTAGATTTGTCATACAATTTTCTATTGAGTAGACTTTGGATACATGAAATTCTTGAAATCCCTTCAACATTACATTATTTTATCAAGTTCTCTCATTGTGGCATTGAGGTCATCATTCATGGATATTTGTAGCCTTATGAACATTGCAAGCATTTGGAGGCTGAGTAGGAAAGTTATAACTACCATTTTGGCTTGAATATAGTTCCTAAAAAGGACAAGGGGAAGAAATTCTTGTTAACCTTTTAGAGGCCAATTATATAGACATTTATACCCTTGATTCATCTTCCCACATGCCACCTCCTCAAATGTCCAATAATTTTACCTAAGAGAATATTTGACCCATAATACATTCCACATTACCAAGCTTCCACAAAACCCTAAGTCCTATGGAAGATCTAAATCCAAGCCCCCTTGTATGGAATGACATTAAAAAAGAAAGGGAAAACTACATAGTCCAACTCCTATCATTTTCACATTTCCCACTGGACAAGAACAAGACCCTCTTGTAGATTATGAATCTTGGTTATACAATGACAAACTAGTCAATTGTTATAAAAATTCCAAGTATCCTATTTCTAATAGGATCATGGAAATTCACACCTATGAATGAGGAGACCTTGGACCAAATCATCAAGGAACACTTGAGATAATATCCATGACTCGATATAAAGGAACCTATGGTCTTGGATTTAAACCACCTAGGGGTGACCCCATCTATCTTATTCATATTCTAATGTCAATGACTAGTGATGATAATGTTGATAGTGAAGTAGAGTCTGATCATAGCCCTTATGAAGACCTAACTAGTACTAATGTGTTTAAAACTTATGCCATTTGTACCCTTAGACTAGTTATTCACCACAATCCACTTCATCTATATCATCCTCAACTTATATCCTAGGACCAATAAAAATCCATAGTGCCTATAGACAAGTTTGAGAATGATGAAGACTTTTACAATTTTTTAGGCCTAAGATACAATGTTTTTTTGGGAAAATATAAACAAGTGTTCTCAATCAAAATGTATCTTTCAACCTATTTTGGAGAATTGGGGAACACCCTTAGCCACAAATAATAAAACATTGAGGTCCCAAATTGAAAACCTCTTTGAGGCACTTTTGGGCTAGGGTAAAAGTAAAGAGAAATTCCAATCTTTTGGTGAAAACCTATTTTAGGGGCCATTAGATGAAGGTGTTCACCTTTCCCCTAATGAAACATATAAGACCACCAATGATGAACTTGCCTATGGGTCTGAGTTTAGTTTTGAATAACAAAAATCCTTCGAATGAATCATCCAAGAGTTTCCAATAATTTTTTTCTCATGGCCATACTTACCATTAGGATATTTTGATTTATCTTGCCTAGGGAAACTTGAAAATCTAATCCAAATAGAGGAAATGTCATTTTAGGAAAATTCCAATCTTTGCCAACTAATCTAGAAGATGGTTCAATTTTCTTATGGAAGACACTATAGAATTCAATATTTAGGCTCAAGATGACCCGAAATGGATCAAATTAGATGCATCCCTCACTAAAGAGGAATATGACATCTTTACAACCCTTCTAAGGGAATTTGTTGATATCTTTCCTTGGGCCTACTCAAACATACCAAGTTTGAACCCCACCTTGTTGTACATCCTAATGCCAAGCATGTGAAATATAAATTGTATAATATTAATCCTTGTATTATTAAATAAATAGTTGGAAAAACTCTTAGAAGTGAGATTTATTTGATTGATTTACTATTCAAAGTGGATCTTGAATGTTGTGCCAGTCAATAAGAAGCTAGAAGGAATCAAAATCTACACTGATTTCAAAGACATAAACAAGGCCTACCCCAAAGATGAATTTACTCTACCAAATATTGACATGATAGTTAACTCCATAGAGGACTAGGACAATTCCAATCTTTGCCAACTAATCTATAATATGGTTCGATTCTTCTTGTGGAAGACACTACAAAATTTAATATTTGGGCTCAATATGACCCAAAATGGATCAAATTAGATACATCCCTCACTAAAGAGGAATATGACATCTTTACAACCCTTTTGAGGGAAGTTTTTGATATCTTGGCTTGTGCCCACTCAGATATACTAGGTATAAACCCCACCTTGGTTGTACACCACCTTGTTTTACATCTTAATGTCAAGCCTGTGAAATATAAATTGTATAAGATGCATCCTCACATTATTGTATAAGTAAAGAAATAGTTGGAAAAACTCTTAGAAATGAGATGTATTCTATTGATCAACTATTCAAAGTGGATCTTGAATATTGTGTCAGTCAATAAGAATCCAAAAGGAGTCAACATCTACACTAATTTCAAAGACATAGACAAGGCCTACCCCAAAGATGAATTTCCTCTACCAAATATTGACATGATAGTTGACTCCATAGTTGGGTATGAAATGATCTCATTGATGGATGGAATTTTAGGATATAACCAAATCTATATTGTGTCAAAATACCAACATAGAATAGCATTCACCACCCCATAGGAAATTTTTTGTTATCAAGTTATGCCATTTGGTCTCAATAATTTTGGGGACATATACCAAAGGGCCATTACCATCATATTTTATGATATAATTCATAACATTGTTGAATGCTATGTCAATGACATACTAGGTAAATCAAAGACCAAGTTTGATCATCCAACCACACTAAGAAAGATATTTGAGAGGCTACATGAATACAAAATCAAATTTAATCCCAATAAGTGTGTTTTTGGAGTTACTTTAGGAAAATTATTAGGCTTCATTTTGTATTAATGAGGAATTAAAGTTGATGCAACCAAAGTACAAGCCATTAATAGGATGCCACCACCTTCCAATTTAAAGTAGTTCCATATTTATAGGGAAAAATTTAGTCTATAAAATGCCTCATTTCTTTATTATTTGATAGATGATATCCATTTACACACATACTAAAGAAGGGTATCACATTTAATTGGGATTGTGAATGCCAAAAATCCTTCTAGCACCTCAAGGACTGTCTTGTAAATCTATTTATTTTGTTGCCTCCTATGTCAAGAAAGTTATTCCTAATATACTTGTCATCCATAGACAAAGCCCTAGGGGCACTTTTAGCTCATGATGATGATAATGGAAAATAACATGTTGTGTATGATCTAAGCCATATGTTGGTCGTGTATGATCATAACTATATACCCATTTAAAAGGCTTATTTAGATATGATCTTTAAAACTCAAAAACTATGACATTGCATGTTAAACAATAAGATTATGGTCATTTTAAAATTAGATCCACTCAAGTATCTAATATCCAAGATAACTTTACAAGGTTGTATGGCCAAATGGATCATGCTTCTCAGTAAATTTAAGATTGAATACATCAACTAGAATGTCATCAAAGGAATAGTTCTTGTAAATTAGCTTGCTAAAGCTCCCTTTGTAGATACAAAACCTCTTAACTTTTTTGTTCTCAAATGAGTCCATTATCACCATCATTAAAATACCTCTTTAGGATTAGCACTATAAGTTGTATTTTGATGGATCATTCATGGCATATGAATTAGGGGTAGGCCTATTATTTATTATACCATAGGGGGATCTTATCCCTAAATCATTATATATCATCTTTTTTTATACTAACAACATGGTCAAATATGAAGCACTTGTTGTAAGGATTTGATAGTTAGTATAATGGAATATTCAACATCTCAAGGTTTATATTGATTCTCAGTTAATCATCAATTAGGTTACGAACCACTTTCAAACCAAGGATGAAAATTTGGTGCCATATAAGGCCATGATTGACACTCTCAAACAATAGATTACTAATGTATAGTTTGAACACATACCAATGGATAGTAATAGAATAGTAGATGCCATGGCCATCATTGGCTCTTTGATTTTTCATCTAGACAAGGTGAAATAAAATCAATTCCTCATTGAAAACTTACTAGTGCCAACTCATAAACCTTCAACCATCATAATGATCTATGATATTATTGGTTCCAACTCTATATAGTATTCAGACCTTTATACCTATCTTCATGACCACATTATGCCACTAGACTTATCCTAAAAATAATCTAAGGCCTTTATCCATTATTCCATATTATATACCTTACCTAGACCAACCCTTTACCATTATAGCTTTGATATAACTCTACTTCATTGTTCAACTTTGGAAAAATCAATATTAGAATTATGGGAATTTCATGGAGTATGTGGAGCCCACACCAGCAAGGCCATCTTAGCCAAAAAGTTCCTATGTATGGGGTACTGTTAGCCAAATATGGATGCATATGCATCTATGTATGTTAAAAGGTGTGATAAATCTCAATGGCATGCTAATCTAATTCATACCCTAGCCAAGACTTTAAAAATAATGCTTATACCATGGTAGTTTTCCAAATGGGCCTCAAATTCATTAGGAATATAAACCCAACCTCGTCTGGTGGCCATAAACACATCCTTACCATTATATAATATTTCACTAAGTGGGTTGAAGCTATACCCCTCACTTACATGACTATAAAACAAATTTTCAAATTCATATTCGATGATCTCATCTATTGTTACGGTATCCCATCTAACATTATATCTAATAATGATAGATCATTCAAGAATAAGGATATCAAATCACTATGTGTCGAAAACAAAATTATTCAAAATTTTTCTATGGCATATTACCCACAAGGTAATGGCTAAGCAGAAGCATTCAATAAAACCATTGTCAACATTTTTTAAAATATTTTCAATGATTTTGGTCATGATTGGCACCTCCAAATATTCCATGCCCTCTAAGCATACCATACCAATTACCAAACCCTAATCGGATCCACTCCATATTCCCTAGTTTATGGCATTAAGGCCATTTTTCCCATTTAGGTTGACTTAATTTATTTATGCATCTCACTGAAACATGTCATAGATGATGAATATTATTGAGTAGCTCACTTGAAAGATCTAGAGTTACTTGACAAAAAATGCATGGCCACAATCAATAGCCTTCAAGCATACTATAACTAACTCGATAGACACTATAATTGATGGTTCAAACACAAATAATTTGAACTTAGTGATCTTATACTCAAAAAAAACCAACAAAATACCACAATAAAAATTAAACACAAGGTTAATTTCAAACCTAACTAGATAGGCCCTTACATCATTATTACAAATTATGGCATTGGGGTATATAGGCTTACTACGCTAGATGGGGATAAAATTGATGTTTTGATGAACATTATAGACCTCAAGCATTACATCACTTGAGACTTGAAGCATTGTTAATGAGGCCCATTTCCATTATACCATAATATCGATAGTCTTTTTTGTACCATATCATTCTACCATACCTTTCCTATTGACCAAGTTGTTTTTACCCTCCCTACCCAACCCATTTGACCTTGGTTTCAATCATTTATCTCTGAAGGAATTTTACTCAAGATGATTTTGATCAATTTTTAGTATTTTATTCAACATTATAGATAGAGGCCATCATTTGGAGTAGTATGATAATGGTTTGGCAATTGCACCCTTCATTCCTTGTTTCATTCATTTTTAAGTACTATTGATTCTAACTACCTTTGGTCAAATTAAATTACCAACATCATGCTAATAATTATAAATTATTATGGATAAATTAGTTTCGTTGACCTATGTCATTATTTCATAATTATAACTACCTATGGGCAAATTCATAATAACACATTTCATCATGCCTTAAAGTACCACCTTGTCATTCCTATGTTTATTGTCATTTGCCTATTTTACATAGTTTATAAATTTGCTACTACCTAGTTAGGTTCCTCTAATTTAACGTATAAATATAGTGAGTTAAGGTCCTAATGGGACTATGTAAGCATCAGTTAATTCATTTTGAGTTCATCTCAATCACCCATTTGCCATGCTCTTGCCATTTCATGAGTAATTTTAGTTTGAATGCTCTCACCATTTTGTGAACTTGGACCATTTAGTATCTCATTATTATTGATCGAGTTGATATGATTTGAAATTTTAAAAAAATTAAAATAGACCAAGAAAATCAGAAACATCAACCACTTCTTTTCCTTAAGGATTCTAGGATCCCTAGCTATATCATAAGAAACCACTTGTTATTTAGTTTCCCCATCCTTACTAGCCTGTTGTCCCATGCACTCACCATTTTGCAAGCCCATTTTAATATTTCTTCTATAAAATCAATCATGTTTTCCTTCTCATCAATTTATTCTATCTTGTTTCTTTAGATAACTACATTTGGCCTAAAGTTTTTATTGGAAATCACATCCATGGAACTATGTAGGCAGAGTCCACTTGCCTAATGCATCTAGAGCCAGCTCGACTACCCCCTTCCTTTTCCTCTATTCCCCCATTTTGGTTTATTTCATTGTCTCCTATATCCTAAGGGAAATGTTCATCATTTTTTTTCCACTAATATTGTGATTAACCATTATTTGTGTTTTCTATTTTTTCTTATTTTGTTTGTTGTTTATTTGTTGTTTTGTTTTGTTTGTTTGTTTGTTTGCCTATTTGTTTGATTTCATTGTTGTGCCTTAATTTAGTCTATGTGCATTCATTAGGTGATTCCTTGTGCATTCTTCTTAAATCCATCCATATTTTCATCATGGTTTTTATCATTAGTGTATTCTTTTGTATTATGTATTGGAACACGTGTTAGTATTTATGCATATTTTGGCCAAGTTCTCATGGTGTTTTATATCATGATGCCTACCATCACATGTTATAATAAAAATTAGCTTAAGAATTTATACAAGCAATGTGGCCATGATATATCTCCTTGGCACCTAAAAATTTTCCAATCTATCCCACATCATTCCCTCATACAGAGTAAATAAATCATGAAAGAATTTTAACCCTTACTAGTTTGTATGAGTATCTCCATACTAGCAAGTTTCCCAAATTCATATTTATTATCTATTCCAATTTTTCATCATATTTTATATCATCAAGATAATAATGATTATAACTACCTCTTGGAAAATCATTGTATACCACCCCACTTGCACTACCAATGATTATAACTACCTCTAGGTAATTTATTGCGTATCATCCCACCCACAAAGCTAATGATTATAACTACCTTTGGGCAAATCATTATATTATTAACCTAAACCTTTTTCAATGATTATAACCACATTTGGGAAAATTTTTACCTTTTTGGTCCCACCTATGTCGATGATTATAACCACCTTTGGGAAAATAATTCTCTTGTTACCCTAAGCCTTTTTTGATGATTATAACCTCCTTTAGGCAAATCATTACCTTTTCAATCTTACCTATGTCAATTATTATAACTGCCTATGGGTAAATCATCTTGTTTGTCTTCCCACCTAAGGCAACTCCATATGCTATTGATTATAACTTCATGTGAGTAAATTAATCTCTTCCACCCCATTTTACCTTTTTTTCCCATCCTTTCCTTTTTCTGATGGGACTAATTACTGACCCTTTTTTTGACCACTCCCTTAATGAGGCATCTATAATTCATCTATTATTGTTGAATTCATGGGCATACAAGATATTTTCATTATTTTAGAATACATTACTATGCCTATATCTTTCAATGTCTTTCTAAACAGGGGTAAACTATAGATACCTAAAATTGGCCACAACTAGCCTTCAACTAGACTTCAGACTAATTCCTACCAACCATTGCAAATTAAGCCTAAGAATCACTAAACATTGAAAATTTTCTTGTGCATAATTTATCAAATCTTATAAGCATGTTGATACATCCCTAATTGTGGTATATTATCATATACAATAATAACCTCTCACTGATTCATCCCTAATCACCTTGTGATATCACAACTACCAGTTTGGCCTATTGACCTATTAAGTGGGGCACTTGCACACTTAAATAAAATATTAAAAGAGATAAAAGGATGATTTAAATCAATTAACAAGCTAAACTATATTAAATGCCTATTTGAATTATCCATTTGAAATTAATAAATATCTAAAAAAGGAAATTCAAAATATCCTAGCCTTTCATCACTACCTTTATGAGTTGTCAAGATCTTTGAAAATAACCTAAAATATCTAATTTTGAGATCCATGCTTAGTAATTACAAATCATAATTAGTTGAATACTATTAACTCTACTTGAGTTAGATTTGACTCACCTAGGTTTAGTTTTAACATATTCCAAGCCTTAACTCAACCCTAACTCACCTTGGGTGAGAGTTAATTTCTAAAGGCTATAAATACAAGGCCATACCCCTTCATTTCTAATCTCTCATAAGACAAATTTATAATTCTAATTTGGAGAGAGATGAGCTTTGAAATAGTGTTATAATGCCAAAATCTTAAGCCAAGCTACATCAAATTCCATGGTGCCAATGAGAGAAGGAGCTAATAAAATTTATTTTTCAAAAACTTCTTGATGTACAAGCTGAGAAAACCACTCAACAAAGAAATTTGGAGCTTCCAAGGAATGTAAAATAGTGATTGTCTTTTATGTTTTAATTTTGCTTTCATTTATCTTTTGTTACTAATCTCTCCCTAAGATCTAGGCTAGGAGTGTAAGTGTTAGTGTGTTTATTTGAAGTTTTTATTGCTTAAACTAACACTATACTAACCTCCCCTCTTTGATTCCTATGATCACAAAATTATTTAAATGAAAGTATATGGTATAAATTGGTTATGTGTTATCTGACTCTTTCAAAATAGAATGACTGACTGTTGATATATTTTCATACAGTAGTGAAAACTAGTGAGTGGTACATATTATGAGTAGATATAAAGGTATAAGTGTTTAGATATATAGAATATACTAATACCTCATAATGTGTGCCTATAAGTTATTATATTATATTGTTTAATCATTGGATATACCCAGTTGGTATAAATTATACCATTTTAACTAATATTTATGATTATGGACATTTAATTATTGAAATTATACGACTGATTGTTCGTGATTAAGTAGTGTGCTCATGTAAAATGAACTATAATATTATGGGATGTCATAGAGTGTATTATCTTTGAAAACTATAATTTAAATGTATGTTATACTTGAATGGTACAAACTATAATTCATATGTCTAGATCCCTTCATACATTTGACAGTATAAATGTATGCATGTTGGACATTTTTAAGAATAGCATGTTTTATGATAGTTAGTAAATAGTATTGTATTGTGTTTGCTTAAAAAAAATAGAGTGTGCATCCTAATATATATTATACTTAGGTGGTATAATTTAAACTTATTCACTTAATATATTTTTAGTATGGGATAGATATATTTGTTAAATTCATTTATATGTTTAATGGAATAAATGTATGCTTTTTTATTATTTATATTCTTAGCATGTTATGTGATTATTAGTAGGATATATTATGTATGAAATTATTGGTTATACTATGTTAACCACATATTGCATTGGTGTTATTGAGTAATTAGTGAGATACATTTCACTAGCTTACTATCATCACAATGTCAGATGAAGGTAATCTGATCAAGTGGTGTGTATGAAATTGATTGATCCTTAGATCATTATTTATTATTTAAAACCTTTACCAAGTAATTTTTAGTGAGACATTGTCATTTCATGAGTATAATTTACATGTTTGTGTGATATCTTGTAATAGAGATAGTTTCTATGATATACCGCATGTTTAGTTTTAGAAATCATATAACACATGGGTATTAGCTTGTCTTTTTAGATTCTCACACCATAACTATCTACTCATCCATGAAGGGAGGGTCATTTCCTAATGATATTAGTGTGGGGATCATTGGTCTATGGTTGGTGTGGAAAATTACTCAGATGATGCTCTCCCTCCCCATACTCTAAGGATCTAAGTATCTTATATATATGTATTGTATTATTTTTATTATCAAAACATTATCATGATGAGTTATAATTACTTATTTATTGTACATTGACAGCAGTGGCTATGTGCATGTATTAGTCATGGTTGGTTAATTTTAATTACTTTCCATATTTATATTATTATATATTTTTTATGATGATAATGATCAGTGGTGTATGATGTAATAGATTTCATTATATTTATCACACTTAGAGTATTTATATGATTATTGGTTAGATTATTGTGGCATAATCTATTTATAGTATATGTGTTTAAATTTAAAAAAATCATATATTTCTAGGTAGATCCCAGTGGGGATATTACATGTGGTATCAAATTTTTGGCTCAAACTCTAGGACCTAACGAGTCCATTAGTGTTTTTTCACCCTTATATTTAACAAAAAGGATAATAGTCAAATATGTGTGGTATTTTGAGCATGTACTCTTAGGAGCACTTGTGACCTTTTAGATTTGCTAAAGGATTGGCTTATAAAAATTATCAATGGTGATGGTTGTGTAATATGTTTGGGTAGGTAAGTTTATAGCATATTTCATGAGTTGTGAAAAATATATTCCTATCATATTTTGATTATTTAGATCGAACACCTCAAGAATGATTACATCCTTACTTGTTAATTTAAGTCACCTCAGTCATTTATGTTTTGTGTTGTGAGTGTTCAAAAAACATGGGATTATTCTCACTTAAATATATTTACATTATCTTTGTGCCTTATATACACTAATCCTAAGAGTAGGAATCATATAAGACCATTTTAGATTGGCACCACTGAGTGCAATGGGAATTCTCCTTATAGTAGAGTTTAGTTATCTAGTAGAGAATTCCTATGTGGAAGGTGTTGTAAGTATAGCTACTGAGAGGGTGGGGGTGGATCAATTGTCTTAAATAATTCCTCCAATTTTACTTAACATTAATGAATCATTCATTCACTTACATACAGCAATCAATGTATACACAAGCATCTATGAAAGTAAACAACATAAGAATATGAGATATATGTGGGAAACCCTATATGGGAATAAAACCCACTAAAACACCACTTGGAATACTATCATATAATTAGTCGATCAAAATTTTAGTGAGGAACCAACTCCACAAGGAACACTAACCCCTCACAAGTCAAAGACCAATTCAACTAGTCCTTTAGCAAGCTTCAAGCTGTAAGGAGGCTTCAACCCCCTAGGTAACTCAACACCAACTCAGCTACCTTGAATATCTAATCACTCTTGGAAACTTTTTTCTCACTAAATTTAAGATGACATCCTTATTTTTTCTTCTCACATTTCTTTCTTTCTCAAACAACCTATTAGGCCTTCTCGCTCAACTATCTCTTTTCTTGGTAGAATTAGGTCAAATGACCTTGTTCAACACTTTTAGACACATAGTTAGATATTTATGTCATATTTAACACACTTATATGATTATAATAAATCCCTTTACCTATTTTTCAAAACTTTAATTCCTTTTCTTGCTAGCTCAATTCTCTAACTAGTCAAAATAGGCCTATTAGGCCTTGTCTTTGTACTTGACTCTTGATCATACCCATATTGGTCAAAAAAAATTAATACACTTGGATAAAACTTGAAATAAATAAATACACATGTTTAAAAATTTAAAATATCACTAAATATGTGGGTCATTACCCTTTAGGACCAAAACCACCATTAGGCTTAATAGAGACCTAATGCAATTAGGTCTTCTCTAAGCACACGTTTCACTTAGACCTCCTTAGAGCACTTTGAGCATCCAAAATTGGGTGAAACACTTCAAATTTAAATTTAATATATCCTTTATAATCTCACCTTATTTCCCCAACACCATTTGTCTCTTTTCATTCCTTGAACCACCTAATTAGGTCTACTCATAAATAGGCCTTCTTACTACCAAAAAGTCTATCTAGCAAATCTGAAGATTAAAACCAACTTTTCCACATAACCCAACCAAAAAAATACATTTATATAATATTAATTACCTTAGGTTAAACATCATGTTCATTAAAATTTTTCAAATAAGTAAAAAGACCCCAAACTAATCAACTTCATAAGCTTACTCATAATTGCACATAGGCCTTAAGGACCCAGTCAAAAGCCTTTGAATTTTCATACCTTTATAAGAGTATCTCATGCATAAATATGTATTTAAATTAAATTATGAGACCTATAAAAAACTTTAATTGTAATTGGATCCTAAAAATTAGTGCAAAATGACTCAATAACATCATTTTCACTCACACAGAAAATTGTCTGTAGCACCAAAAACATAGTCATGGAAACTAAGCCTTAGAACACCTATGTAAACACTTTTGTGATATTTAAATGGGTTTAAATTAACCTTAATAAACCTTATATAATATTTTAAAATATATATTTCATGTTTATATATCAATATTGGTCTTATAGACCAATCTCACAACTTCATTGTACACAGACTTCACTATGTTAGACAAACCATTTTGATGAGAACTTTTTGATTTTCTATTACTAATATTTATTTAATAATTAACCCATTAATTTATATCCATCCCTATTCCTTTTAAACCAATCCCTAATCACATTCTAATTCTTGCCTAGTTTTCTCAATATCTTTCTAATTAGGCATGTTTAGTGATAGGTTATCTTTTATGACCAATTTAGAAAATTTTAGGTCTAAAACCTGATAATAAAATTTCATTGGCATAAAATAAAAATTTTACACATCATCCTCCATCCATTTGCATATTTTGACTTGGTCAACCTTGCCTATTACATCAAAAATTTTAGAAATAAGGGGTTTCTTATAGCTTTTACTCACTATCAAGACAAAGAAAAACCACTTAGAAAAAATTGTAATAGTCCTTTACATGTTTAAAAAATCAAACTATGTCAAAAAAAAATTGAGTCATAATCAACAAGATCTTTCCTATCAAGTCATTATGAGGGTTTTTCCTAGTTTCCCTTGGTAATCATTCATAAAGAATTTCCCCTCAACTCTAAAACCAATGCCAAGAAAATAAATCTAGGCACCTTCCCCACCTTCCATTAAGTGATTAGGATCTCATGTAAAGGTTTCACATGCCAACGATCATAATAAATTTATTCTCAAGTCTACAACACCCCATTTTGTGTACACAAAGGACCTTATAACCAATTTTCATGCTTTATTATTCAATAAATGATCTCAAAAAAATTCAACACACATAAAATAACATATAATACCTATTTAAATTCTCTTAAGAGCTATGGCACCTTTGAAGATGATCTTGATGCCTAATTAGGCCACTATAGGTCATTTTGTACACTAGGCCTTATACTGTCAGTCATGCTTAGATCATGATTATGCATTGAAACTTATTTCACTACTCATAATTTCTCATCCACATATCAAATACACTCATAACATACTCACATATTTCCTTCCATCAACTCCCAAGTCCCATACTCCTCACCTCATCATGCTATCAGGCCTATGCCTTATTACTAGGTCTCTATGTGAGGCTTAAACATCAAGACTTGACCTTGAGACTCATCTAAAGGATTATTTGCCTATTAATCATGTTTACATAGATTTTTATACTCTCTCATTCATGTAATAACATAAATCATCGAGCTTTACTATGGTTTTTATGTAAACAACTAATCTTAGGTTTAGACTAGGCTTCTCAAGACACCTAGTACACAATAGTAACTTACCTTGTACTATGATCCTGACCTTGACATTCCAAAAAACTCAAGTAAATTACCAAGTTTCTTTCAATTTTTCTCTTATCATGAGACTTATTTGACACATATCATCTCACAATGCATGACCTCAACTCTGATCTTGACAAAATTGACATTTGTCTTGACTTTGACTTCAATGACAACAATAATGCTTCAAAGACAACAACAGGAATCATACCTTTAAAATATCCCCCTTTGTCATTGATGTAAAACACTCTAATATATCATATAATTTTTATTACCTCAATCTGAATCTTATTTGATACTTGGTCTTTCTACCAAATAAAAACTTTCTCCCCCTTTGACATTAATGACAAAGGGTCATGTTCTTGGTAACTTATCTGATACTTGGACCTAATCTAATAAACCTTATATTTTTAAAATATATTTAAAAATATCATTATTACATACATAAACTTGGAACATGATTAGATCCCCTTATCTCTATGATAATTTAAGATATTTTCAAAATTGTGGCTTGGTTTGATCTAATCATCATGCAAACTCTTTGTGACCTATCTCTTGTGATCACAGATGCATTAAAATATTGTCTAAACCTTAAATTTGAAAGTTACCAAAGACCATAAAAATCCCCTTATGACCAAGAAAACTACATGTTTCTTTCTTAATAGCTGAGTGCTTCCATGAAGCCTAATGGAGTCACCTTTGCTCTAGTGAACTAGAATAGCATAAACTTAGGAGATTCTTAGAACTCCATGTCCTTACTAGGCTAAACTTTCTTTATGATCCTCTTAGGTTTGAATAGTTATTTTGAATTTAATTCCATAATCTCAATTTGAGTTGATAGGGATAATTCTTGGCACTCCTTTGCATCTTTACTAGGCTCCACCATGGTGAATAGTCCACTTGGGCTTGCAGACTAGTATCAACTTTAGCTACATTGGGCTTCCACTTACTATCTTGTCTTATTTATTATACTCTAAGAGCCTCAACTTGCTTGTTTTGTCTTGATAATTCATGCTTATAGTATTTTTAAATATGACCAACCTTATGACAATTGAAACATATTATTCCTCTTGATGGAAACACATCATGACCCATACCTCTTGACTAATGACTTTCCTCATAGTTATGTGCATATTCATTCTTGGAGAGCCTCTACAATCCCTTACTTTATGACCAAATTGGTTACATGAATAATAATAATAGACATTGAAAGTATTATCATACATTATGGTATTATATTTCCTAATAATATTAGCCTTCATTCTATCATCACCCTTATTCTTGGGTTGATCATTAACCTTTTTTATCACATTAGTATTCTTCTTTTGGTCTTCATTGAAAGCAAGGCCTATTTTGTCATTAGCAGTATTTTGACTACTCATAATGTTATCTTGGTCATTGGTACTCTTTTCAAACCTCACAAATAAATTCACCCTATTTGATGCTTATTTCAATTAAGCTTTCAAGGAATTCACTTTAGCTACATACCTTGCACATCCATCTTATTTGGCCTCTAGTCCTATAATCATAATTTCAAGTTGACTCTCCACTTATTTGACTATTTCATCTTATTTCTTAGAATTTTTACTCAATCTAGTTTCAAAAAAGTTAATTTTATCCTCATAATATTTGATAAGAGACCTCATCATCCTATTCTTCTTCTTTACCATATTCAATTCTTATAGAGTATTCATTAACTCAACCTCAAAGTCCACCTGATCTCCTCTTCATTTAAATAACCAATAGCACCTCCAATCCATATGAACTCTTCTTGATTTGAGTAGTTTAAATTTTTAGCTTGAAGATAAATTTGTTGATATCAGGGCCATCATCTTCATGGTCACTATTAGAATCACTTCTCTCACTCTCATTAGATGAGTCACAATCTTCTTTTGTGTAGAAACTTCTTTTGTTTTTGGAGTACTTCTTATCATCATATCTTCTAAAGATTTTCTTGTTCTTATTAGACCTGTATGAACTTTTATCATCATCATGACCTTCATCATGCTATTCACCACCCTATCCTTATGCTTATGAGGGAACTTTTTATCAAAGTGTCCAATATGTACATAATTAAAACATTTAAAAGGCAATTTTCCCTTATATCTACCTAAGCTTATCTTCAACTTTCTTGCAAACATCACTATCAACTCATCATCATCAATATCAGATTCATCATTATCTTTGACTTTATTATCTTGTGTCTTCTTCTCTTTTAGATTATTTTCTACCTTAAATGCATATTCTTTCTTTTTAAGTCTTCCTTCACTTGTCCTCATCTTATAGACTGTTAAGGTGCCATGAAGTCCATCCATCTCTAGCTTATCTAGATCTTGCATTTTTCAACAGCATATACCTTATAATAAAATTTTACAGTTAGAGACCTCAATGCATTTTTAACAATAGTATACTCTTTCAAATCTTTACGTAGACCTCTTATGATGTTGACCACTTCATCAACCCTTAGCAAGTAGGCTACAATGGTCTCATCTTCATTCATTTTTAGACTTTCAAATTATCTTCTATGGGTCTATAGTTTGGAAATTTTGACCTTGGATTCTCCCTCATAAATATTATTTAACTTGTCCCACATCTATTTTGAATACATAAAATGCATCACTTTCACAAGTTCTACCTCTGATAGACCACATATAATACCATTCATTACTTTTGAGTTATTATCATTAGCCTTCTTGCTTGTTACATCTTTAGGAGGAGTAGGGGGTGTAGTATATCCATCCAAGACTAATTTCCAAATATAATGACCTTGATACATCAGGTATTTCCTCATCCTGACACTCCAAAAATCATAATTTTATCCATTAAATAGTGGATCTTTTCTTGTAAAGAAACCACCTTACTTGATTAGCCATCTTTACTTGCTTAGAATATCCTTTAGGTTGTAAGATCTCCTTTAAAAGGATTTATCTACTACTAAATTTTTGAATTATAGATACTAATATTTGGTTTGAATCATTTAACTTAAAATATTCCTCAAATTTTACTTAACATTCGTGAAGCATTCATTCACTTACATATATCAATCAATGCATACACAGGCATCTATGAAAGTAAACAACATAATAACATGAGATATATGTGAGAAAATATATAGGGGAATAAAACCCACTAAAAAACCACTTTTAATACTCTTATATAATCAATGGATCAAAATTTTAGTGAGGTACCAACCCCACAAGGATCAACAGCCCCTCACTAGTTAAGCACCAACTCAACTAGTCCTTTAGCAAGCTTCAACGTATAAGAAGGTTATAATCCCCTAGGTAACAAACCACAAACTTATCTACCTTGAATATATTATAAATATTGGACACTTTTTTCTCACTCAATTGAATATTACCTCCTTTTATCCTTCTCACATTTCTTTCTTTCTCAAATAGCTTATTAGGCCTTCTCGCTCAACTAGCCCTTTCCTTGGTAGAATTAGGTCAAATGACTTTTCTCAACACCTATAAACACATGGTAATATCTTCATGGAATATTAAAAACACATATATAATTATATTAAATCCCTTTACCTATTCTTTTAAAATTTATATCCTTCACTTACTAGCTCAATTATCTAACTAGTCAAAATAGGCCTATTAGGCCTTGTCTTTATACTTGACTCTTGCTCATACCCATCTTGGTCAAATAATAACATTAATACACTTGTATAAAAATATAAATAAATAAATAGACATGTTTCTCAAGTGAAAAAATCAGTACACAGGTTGGTCATTACCCTTAAGGACCAAAACCACTGTTAGGCCTAATAGAGACCTAATGCAATTAGACCTTCTCTAAGCACATGTTTCACTTAGACCTCCTTGGAAAAATTTGAGCCTCAAAAAATGGGTTAAAAAATTAAAATTTTATTTTAATATACCCATAATAATATAACCTTATTTTATTAACACCATTTGGATCTTTTCACTCCTTAAACCACCTAATTAGGTTTACTCGTAAATAGGCCTTCTTACGGCCAAAAAGTCTATCTTCTAAATATAAAGAATACTAAAAATTTTCCACATAAAACAGCCAAAAAAACACATTTATATAATATCCATTACCTCATGTTGAACATCATGTTCATTATAATTCATCAAATAGGGAAAAATACCTCAAATTGATCAACTTCATAAGCTTACTCAGAATTACACATAGGCCTTAAGAACCCAGTCAAAAGCCTTTGACTTTTTATACTTTAATATGAGTATATATCATATAAATATGTGTTAAAATTAAACTATGAGACATATATAATACTTTCATGGTTATTTTATCCTTTAACTCACTGCAAAATGACTCAGTAACATTATTTTCACTCACACATAGAAAATTGCCTGTAGCACCAAAACCATAATCATGGAAACTATGTATTAAAAAAATTATTTAAAAACTTTTTTGATATTAAAATTATTTTAAATTAACCTTAATAATATTTATATAATATTTTAAAATATATATTTCATGTTTATATATCAATATTGGTCTTATAGACCAATCTCACAACTTCACTCTACACAGACTTCACTATGTTAGATATACCATTTTTATGACAACTTTTTATTTGTGTATGAGAATAATCAACTATTATAAACTAATTTTATATTATTGATATTTATTTAATAATTACCTCATGAATTTTTATCCATCCCTAGTCCTTTGCAACCAATCCCTAATCTCATTCTCATTCTTGCCTAGTTTTCTCATTCTCTTGCCTATTAGGCATGTTTAGAAATAGGTCATCTTATATTACCAATTTATCACATTTTAGGTATGAATAATGCTCATAAAATTTAATTTACATAAAATACAAGTATTACAAATCATCTTCCATCCATTTTCATGATTTGACCTAGTCAAATCTCCTTATTATATAAAAATTCCTAGAAATAAGGGGTTTCCTGTAGCTTTTACTCACTATCAAGACAAAATAAAACCACATGGAGAAACTTGGAAGAGTAATTTACATGTTAAAACATAAAAATAGGTTAAAGAATTATTTTTATCTATAACCAACAAGATATTTCCTATCAGGCCATGATGAGTGTTTTAGGAGGGTTTTAGGAGGGTTTTGACTAGTTTCCCTTATTAGAAATCATTCATAAAGGATTGTCCCTCAAATCCAAAAAAAATTATAGTAAAATAAAGATAGGGAAATTACCCACCTTCCATTAAGTTATTAGTGTCTCATGAAAATTTTTCATGTGACCACAAGAAATTTCTTCTCGGGTCTGCAATACCACATTTTGTGTATATAGAGGACCTTATCACCAATTTTCATGCTTTATTATTCAATAAATAACATAAAACTTTTTTAAAAAACTTAAAATAACCTATCATACCTTTATCAATTCTCTTAATATATCTATCACCTTTGAATATGATGTTTAGCCCTCATTAGGCCACTATATGTCACTTTATACATTAGGTTGTATACTTATATTCATGCTTATATCATGATTATGCCTTAAAACCTATTTCATTGCTCATAATACCTCATCCACATATCAAATTCATTCATACCATGCTCACATATTGCCTTCCATTAACTCCCAAGTCTCATACTCCTCACCTCATCATGCTACCAGGCGTATGCCTTCTTATTAGGTCTCCGTGTGAGGCCTAAACCTCAAGACTTGACCTTGAAACTCATCTGAAGGATTTTTTACCTCTTTCTCATGTTACACACATTTTTATACTCTCTTATGCATGTATTCACATAAATCATCAAGATTTACTATGTTTTTTATGCAAACACCTCTTCTTAGGTTTAGACTAGGCTTCTCAAGACACCTAGTACACAATAGTAGCTTACCTTGTATCATGATCCTAAATTTGACATGCCAAAAACCTCAAATAAATTACCAGGCTTCCTTAAAATTATCTATCATCAGAGAGACAAGAGGTTTCCTTCAAATTTTATCTTTTCATAAGACTTCTTTGACACATATCATCTCACCATGCATGACCTCAACTCTAACCTTGACAAAACTAACATTTGTCTTGACTTTGAAATCAATTGCAATAAGAATGATTCAAAGACAACAATATGAATCATACCTAAATAGTAGGATTTTGTTCATGGTTTGGAACCCATATGTTTATATGGAATGGGAAGAGGTGTCATCTCCCATAGTTATCATAAAGGTGAGTTATTACTCTCTCAATGTCCTTTGACATCATTATAAAATACTGAGAGGTTTATATTTTCATGATTTTGATTTAGTGTTCCCTTAAATGGAAACTTATTTCTAAAATGTTGCTTTGACCATATTTCCTAGAGTTTGTGGGATAGTGTGTTTTACTTCTTATTGAGAGAGAATTTATAGGATTAAATGGATTGATGCATCTTTGTGGTTAGTATTTTCCTTATAATTATATAAGTAGGCTATGATACTACTCTTATAAGTTTGGTAAGTAGGTAGTGATTATGTCAACTTGGGTTGTGATGTTTTATTTATACCATGTGAGGGTATTTAAAAGTGTTTTGTTGAGATGTTAGTTATCTACTTTCCACTTGTCACTTTTTAGAGTCATACTTTCCAGTGCTACTTTATCTAATCTTGTTAACTTTGACCACATGGAATGGCAAACCTTGAATTTATATTGGTTCTAGATAAGAATTATAAGTTAATTATAATTGTTATATATTATTTACCTTGATTAGAGATATATTATTCTTATCTTTCTTAAAAATAGGTTATTTTGATGAGACATTTATGTGTCTTTCACTGGAAGTGAGTAGGGTATAGGATATATGTAACATCTTCTTAGTCTAAAAGGGTTGAGATAAACTTTTAACTTATTGTGTACTAGTCGAGAAAGTAGGGAGACATTGTCTTACTTGTTATCTTTATAAGGTTTTAAGGATGGTGTGATCATTGGGCCTTTGTATGTTATGATAAATTTAATATTGTTTCTTCTTAAATATGAATATAACACTATAGGTTAAGATATGAAATATGATACTAGTTATTTTTTGATAGTAGTAACTTTATATAATTATGGAATATTGTATGCTTTTTCTTGTAATGTATATTGGTACATCTAAATTATTTAGCATATGGCATTGCTTTCTAGGATCTATTAGTATGGATTTTTGATTCATTAAACCTTATGCACATTTTAGACATCATTAAGTCATGAAGATCTAAGAGATGAGTTGTGAATTAGGAATGTGAGTACTAAAAGATGGGAGTGTATCCCACTTAGTGTCACATTGACTTAGTGGTTACTGAGTTTAGATCTGATAAGAGGAGCTTATCAAATCTAAGATTTGATAGATGGACTTGTTAAATTTAGTCATATAGCCATATGCATGTATACTTTAAAATGTGTATTCCTTAATTTTGAAATGTAGTATACATTGGAAATGAAATATTTTTAGTTCCTATTCATCATCATATTTTTAGGAGCTATGTGGAGTAGCGTTAATATTGACATGTTATACTTATCAAGATATATGTAGAGTAATGATAGTATTAACTTATATGCATCATTCTTACTAGGTTTCATAAGCACTTTTCTCCAAAATGAGAAAAACAATCTCTAGGTTATAGAGATGTGCAGAGGGATGGAAGATATTGTGGAACTCTCCCTGGCCATTTTTTTTTAGATTTTATGATAATCTCATATGCTTTTGAAAAGTTAGTGAAACTTTCACTAAAATATGTGGGACCCTTCAAGGTATTAGAATTGGTTAGTCTTATAGTATATAGATGTGTCTTGCTAGTTCTGGACCCTAGGTGGTCATGATAGAAATAGCCAAAGTAAGTGACACTTGCAAACTTTGTTGCATAATAGGGAGATGTCATACTGTAGGGTCTTCTGGGACCAATACTCTAGGAATAGTAATACTTGGGAAGACTATGATGAGTTATACAAGTTAATTTAGTATTTATTTACTTGATTTGATACTTTATACTATGTTATTTCTCTGTTGAATAATGTTTTTAATTCAAAACTTATATTTGAATAAGAGTCATTTAGGATGATGACTAGCTTTATGGGGAAGGATGTTACATCATGATTCCTTGCTAAGCAAACTATCTAATTATCTATGGATATTTATAGTTGAAAAATTTAGATTTGGTTATTTTTAAATAAGATTTTAGATATATGTTATTTTTAGATAATAAGATATTGTTTAAGTTACATGGTTACATTATTATGAGTTAATTGTAGTGTATATGTTTATATTATAAACATGTTGATTTGTTATTTAAATTATATTTTATGATGTATGTATATCATGTTGTTATGGTCTAACTACCTACTTGTTATGAGGTTGACATAGGAGAACTCATCCCTCATAGTGTGATGGAGGGAGATCATCATCAAAGAGGGTGACATAGATGGATATGTCAGAGGATGATAGAGAAACTAACTAGAACCCTACACAAACTACATTAACTAGCACATGTTAGAATACATAATAAAATGGTTAGCATAATGTTTTTTTATGTAATTTACATTAGATAGTCATTTATACATGGATTTCTATGCTAGTAAAAATGTGTTTAGCATAGTTAAATTAAATTCAAGTTATTGATTTATGAATTTATCATAAAGTTATTATGGCATTAGGATATATTAATTTAATTAGTGTTAAAATAAATAAAATTTTATAATTTCTAATTAAGAGAAAAAAAGGAAAAAAAGTCAAAAATAATAATAAATTAAGAGAAATAGGAAAGTTTAAATATAGGAAAAATAAATGTAGAAAGATATTCATAGAAATAATAAAAAGAGAAAAATAAAAACAAATAAAAAAATCCAAAAAGATTAAAAGTTATGCTTTCCTCATAGAAGGAGAAAGATAAAGAAGAAAGGGAGGTGTAGAACAAAGGAGAAGAAGGTAGAAAGAGAAACACTAGCATGGAAGTAGAAGACATAAGAAGCCAAATAGAATGATAACATAGGTAGTCAGGTAGGTGATGCAATTTGATTCTTGTTGGTATTCAATTTTGGTTGAAATATGTTTGTATATATATTTATTTATGAACTATATAAAATAATAAATAAGTACCAGATATATATGTACGTGAAACTAAAAATGAATAGAGGTCAATACATATCTTAAGAGATATATAAACTTGTATAATGTTTACAATAATAACAAAAAATTGGGTAAAAACTGAGTTTAGGTGTTACATATAATAACTTGTTTTCATATGTATATATGGAGCAATTCATATAATAGTGGATATATTATATTATATATAATAGTTTATGTATGGTGATTTCTATATATATTCATGGAAATTTAATTGACTATGATAATTTTTATATGTGTCCATCTGTATATGTGGTGTCTATTTTCCCTATTATTGACCTAGGTAACCTAAGTGTATAGATCGAACTTCTACCTAGGTGTGTACACAACAAATTTGATAATTTATTTACAATAACTTGCTTAGTTATGAAATTGTATATTATAATAGATAATATGAATGTGTTAGTCTATCAATATACTATTAAGGAGCATGATGATCTATATTTATCATGATATATATGTAATCACAACATATAATAGCCATAAACATATAAACATATTATATTATCAAAAATAATGAACTACAGTATGCATATCTCCATATGACTAAGTACACAATGATCATAGTTCATTACAATGTTAAATATAAATATTAGTATAGTCTTTACTATGTTAAATATCATTATGTTTGTGCTTTATATTATATATCTACATATATATTACTATTTTTGATAATATATTACACTAGACTATGCATATCTACCTTAAAGCTAACTATGCCCACTGATCTGCATGTTCAATCTTACATAATGGTTTAACCTATCTAATGGATTAATTTTATGGAGTGATCTACATGTAATTATCTTAAGGTCACTATAAATACTTAATAAACAATAAGGATTCAATTTTATATGCATTGATACCATTTAGAGAGCAGCGATTCAAGTTAGGCATAAGCAATGACTTAAATAGATTTTTGATATTTTCACTTAGGACAGCGATCTGATTATAAATATAGTAAATCAAAATATACTATTAATAAAGTATATTTAATGTTAGAAAAATTAAATCATTGGTATATCAATAAAAAATTGGAATGGGATACGAGTTAGAAGATCTGGAATGGGATATAAAGTATAGCTATGATATACTTTATAATATAGTAAATCAAGATAAAGATAGTGATTTACTCTAGTATAAATCATATTTTAATATATTATTGATATAGTTTATGTGATCTACATATTTCTAAGATTTACTTTGCCAATGGGTATGTATAAGTAAGGCGGTTAACTATATGCATAGCTAATGTATATATTAATCATTAATCTGGTATTGTTTACACATATTAACAAAACTATAACTATATTATAGTGTATGATAAATTTAATAATTCATGCTAAATTATAGTGAATTGGTATATTATTGAACCTAGATAGTGATCTGTATAAATAGTGAATCCCCTTATATTTGGTATTATGACTATTGAAAAACATCAAGAAAACCTTATTTAGAAGTATTACTGACTATAGGTGTATAAATGTGATTATTATATCAAAATTCCTACAATTTTTTTAATGAGGCGTGTGAAGTATAAAGAGCTAAACATAGTCTTCATTATGATATGCATGAGTTTACTTACCATATATAGCTTGTGAAGAAAAACATGTGATGTGGATGTAGCATTATAATAATATATGTATTTATAAATTAATAATGGTATGCTTAATGTGAAATATAAGTATACATGTGCCTTTTAGCATATATATGTATGTACGGGTGTGTTCTTATAACTATAGTTATATTGGTGGTTTAAAACTATATTTTGTATAATAGAACCTTATGTATGCATACATACAACCCCCTGAGAGTATAAAAAATTCTAGAATGGAATATTATGTGTTTCTTATTAACTTAGACTCTCTTTATTATGACTGGTTGTGGTATTTAGTAGTTATACATAAAAAACTAGACTATGATAATATGGGTTATCATAGGATGTAGTGAATTAGGAAATTTATTTTTGGTAGGGATAAAAACTATGGAGTATTATATTATTGTATCCCTTATCTTATAAATATTTTCAATATATTTTGTGAAAATAAAAGTATAACAATTGTTAAAATTGTATGGAGTTCTTACCTTAGAGATATACTTGACCATTGATATAGTATTTATATATCATTTGTGTGCTTATATATGGTATATATTATATCATATGATTATTCATATATAGGAAACATATTTATTCATGTAATTAAGCAACCATATTAAAATATTACATATATAAGTGTATTAGGTCATATACCTTAGCTTATAGCTAAATTGATGGTTATATTGAGTCATAAGGTGCATCTGAGGGACCAAAACTATAACCATATGAAAGCAGTCCCTAGAAATAGAATTAAGTTATTTACATGAAATTCTATGGTATAACTTGGCTATGGGTTATCTAACTCTTTGAAAATAGCATGACTGACTAGTGATATATATATATATATATATATATATATATATAAGTTATTTACATGAAATTCTATGGTATAACTTGGCTATGGGTTATCTAACTCTTTGAAAATAGCATGGCTGACTAGTGATATATATATATATATATATATATATATATATATATATATATATATATATATATATATATATATAATGAAAACTAATGAGTGGTACATATTATGAGTAGATCTAAAGGTATAAGTATTTAGATATATATATATATATATATATATATATATACTAGTGCATCATGATGTGTGCCTATAAGGTATGCTAGTATACTATTTAATCATTAGATATACCTAGTTGGTATAGACTATACTTATTTTCCTAATATTTAATATTATAAACATTTGATTCTTGAAATTATAAGACCAATTGTTCATGATTGCATAGTGTGCTCATGTACAATGAACTATGATATTATGGGATGTCATAGAGTGTATTATATTTAAAAACTATAGTTTAAATGTATGTTATACTTGGGTGGTACAAACTATAATTAATATGTCTATATCCTTTCATATGTTTCATGGAATAAATGTATGCATGTTGGAGATTTCTAAGAATAACATGTTTTATGGTAGTTAGTAGAGAGTATTGTATTGTGTCTAATTATGAAAAATATAGTGTGTAGACTAATATATATTATACTTGGGTGGAATAATTTATAATTTTTTTCTTAATATATTTATATTTTGGGATAGATATAATTATGAAATTCATTTATACATTTAATGGAATAAATGTATGATTTTTTATTAATCTTATTCTTAGCATGTTATGTGATTGTTAGTAGGATGTAGTCAATATGAAACTATTGGCTATACTATGTTAACAACATCTCGTATTGGTGTTACTAAGTAATTAGTGAGACATATTTCACTAGCTTATTAGCATCATAATATCAGATGAAGGTAATCTGATGAAGTGGGGTGTATGAAATTGACTGATCATTATTTATTATTGAAAACTTTGGATAGGTAATGTTTAGTGAGACATTATCATTTCATGAGTATTATTTACATGTTTGTGTGATATCTTGTAATAGAATAGGTTTCTATGATACACCACATGTTTAGTTTTATAAATCATATGATACACAGGTACTATCTTATCTCTCTGGATTCACATGCCATCACTATCCACTCATCCATGAATGGAGGGCCATTCCCTAATGGGATTAGTGTGGGGGATCATTGGTCTATGGTTGGTGTAAAAATAACTTGGATGATGATCTCCCTACCCATAGTAGTACTATTTTTGACATGACACTTGAGATTACCATAGATACTAGAGTCTAGAGAACTATACTCCAAGGAGCCAAGTATCTTATATATATAAATTGTATTGTATTGTGTTTATTATTAAAAAATTATCATGATGATCTGTAATTTATTATTTATTGTATATTGATAACAATGGTTGTAGGCATGTATCAGCCATGGTTGGTTAATTATAATTACTTTCTATATTTTTATTATGATGAGTTTCTTATGATGATAGTGATCAGTGGTGTATGATGTAGTATACTTCATTACAGTTATCACACTTATAGTATTGATATGATCATTGGTTAGATTCTTTTAGTGTAATCTATTTATATTATATGTGTTTAAATTTAAAAAAATCATGTATTTCTAGGCAGATTCTAGTGCAGATGTTACATATTCTCTAAATGATTGACATATACAAGATCAACCATCATTCATTTTTCATCTATCAAATTCTTACCTCTCATAAGGAAAATTATAAAAGGCATTAAATCAAGCAATCAAGTGATCAAAGCTTCCCTATATTCTCATATTCGCATATCAGTCATAGGGATAACACATCTATAGGTCTGAGGTATTGAAAGAGCATCCCATGAGCCATATATGTCAAGTCATATGTTAGGTCATTATATGTACTTTATTATCACATATTTTATCCTTATACACACACAAGTCAACACATAAGGAAGAAATACATAGGTCTAAGGCCCTCCTCAGAGTATTATCTATGTAGGCAGTGTTCATTCATAGAGGGATCTTTGGGGTAGCTCGACATTATGTTCCCACTAACTCATTTCTACCATATCCACTATGAAGATAAATACCTAGGGTTTTGCTATTTGACAAGGAGTGACATCCCATGATCTATATATGAACATACCAAAGCTAAGGTGAAATAAAACCTAGAATATTCTAGGAAGTTCCATCTAGATCTAGAAGGTATTTTATATGAGACACCTATGTATAGGTACATAGAAGTGTTGAAGTAACTATCCAAATTTGAGGTAAGCATTTCAGGTCACAGAAGTGTTTAATCTAGAATCTAATGACTGGTCTAGAATCTACTTTCAGATTATTCCTTCATGTTTTAGATCCAGATCTATATAAGCATTAAAACCATCTAAATATCTTGTTTTCATTATCATTACAATATTTAGCATAGATGTGATTTATATTTTTAGCATATCTTAGCATAATAAACTTAATATTTATTTATCTAAGTTTTTAAATTAATTATCCTACTTTTAATATAGTCTACCATACTTGTGTCCTAGGTTATCTCTATCCCCTTTAACCCTAGATTTCCCAATCTATATTTTAGGGTTAAATAGTTATCATATTTATCAATAACATATTTAGGTTATGATTATTTATAAAAGAAGACCTGAATGAAAATATTCATATTTCATCATTACCATAGACAATAACTCTATATCCAAATTGATAGCTCCTGTATATGCAATAATTAAGATATTTGTTGTAGATGTTATTAAGATCATGGCTATGAGCGAATTTAGATATTTGGTGTATAGATATATCATGGTGTATTTTTTAAGCCTATAACTGCTAAGAATGCCACTATAGATCTCTCAAAACTTGAGATTAAATTTCTTGATTGGTTCATTAGGTTACTTCTTAAGTACTAGTAACTAGTTTAACAAAATAGAAGGGTAAACTAACCATCTAAATTATAGAATAAATGCATCTTATAACTCTTCCTAACAATGAATTTAATTATGCATTAAACTCAAAAACCATTGATGCTCAAATTTATCTAATGTGAATGGGAAAAATATACATGCTACATATTCATGTTGGATATTTAGGAATCTCATTGTACTTTTAAAGGCATGGATATGTTTTTCCATAATTTCACTATTCCAAAATTTTGGAATATATTTTAAAGCATTCACAATAATTTTTTAATGAACTTCGGAGGTGTCAAAGGTTGTCTTTCCTATCCAAGACACAATTTACCTCTTTTAATTTTATGAATTTCTATTTTTTAAGGATTTCAAGGGTGAAGTTGTGTGATATTGAGTGTGCATAGAGAGATCACATTATGAAGTGTAAATATATAAATGGAAAACAAGAAGTATATCATTCCTTACTAGACATGTTATGTCTAAAAAAATAATGTACAAAAGCTAGGTAAAAGAGAGAGGAAGAGAAAGGAATGAATACACCTCATCGGGTATGTGAACCAATACACATCTTATTACAATATTGAGTGATGTTGAGTGATGTTAGATATATGTTGTACTAAAAGTAATATCATGAATGGATTTAAGTTCTCAATTCCCTAAGAGTGGCTCAATAATACAAAGTCTGGTGCTTTGGCTCCATTATCTCCCACTAAGTGAATTTATGTAATCATATGTGTGTTAATTGATGTTTGGACTATGTGTCCAATCCCTCTGAGTAGGTGGAACAAGAATACAAAGGTTAGCTATTCCTTTGGCTCCATTATTTCCCACTAAGTGAAGATATAAACTAATACCAGTATGAAATGTGTATCATATGAGATGGCTCCTGAATCCCATGAATGCTCTGAAATATGACAATGTGGCCTAGATAGCCAAATGTGTACTAGAAACTAGGCCAATCTTGGCCACTTTGAGAGGTGGAGATTAGGCTTGTATGAAAGCCACTCTAAAACTAGGAACTAAGCTTATGTGGAAGACACTTGAGAAAGATTCCAACCACATATAGATGTAATAAGGCACGTAACTACTGAGAATACATGGGCAATGTACTAAAATTGAAAAGAAAAGAAGTCAAATGTGCCATGTACATTACACCTATCCATTGATGTTCGTAACATGGATTCTGATCTAGAATTTATACCAACTACCCTATCTAAAATTATAAGTGAGAGCCATCATATCATGCATGATGATCCTTATATCTAGATTCTTTGAGGAAAACTATACTAAAGCTATTGAATCTGATTTGAACTATAGGTGACAAAACTATAATTGAACTTACCTTTCTATCTGTTTCTAGAAAATCTAGGTTTTTCATTATTTGGATAGGAGTATCAAAAATAGGACACTTTGGTATCCAATGCTATTATCTAGGTCTAGTGTTCTTATCCTTTATTTATTATCATCACTATTTTTCTAGTCTCTTTTCCCTAGTTTTAACATTAATTATTGTTTTGATTGTTTTAAAATTTGATTTTTGACTAGTAGAGGATTATAATCTCTATGACAAAACCCCTATTTATTGCCCCCTCTTTCGAGGGTAGGAATAAAGACCCTGTAATGACTACCCTTAGAATAAAGAGCCCTACAAGTGTGTTATGTTACAAAATACATGATATAGCAATGATAATTGAAAATAAGTCTCAAGATATAGCATAGTTTATTTTGAAGATTGTTACATCAATAGTTGTATGCCTAAAAAGATGTAACAATGTAATAGCATGTGCAATGTATTGAACTAAAATTGAAAAGTTTAGTTAGTTGTTAGTTTTCAAGGAGGGATGGAGCATGATGTCCATCATGGCATCCAAGAAATCAAGATAATAAATGATGTGGATCATGGCATTACAAATAATGAGAAGTAAACAAGCAATTAAGAATGCAAGGAAAGAAGCAAGAAGCATATAAGAGTGTCCAAGGGGCTAAGAAAATAAGGGACATGGGCACATGTCACTCAAATTGGGAAAGCAAGCATACAATGCATGTTCAAATTCCACACACATATACAATTAAAAACAAGCAAGGTTGGTATGAGGGCCACAGGAATATAGAAGAGTACAAGCAAAAGACATTGGTAAATATCCTAAGGTACACATAAGAGACAAAAAAGGAACTAAGAAATACAATCACATCTAACTACACAAATAAAGAAAAGAAGGCATGTAAATTTTGGAAATACAATCACATCTAACTAATCAAAGCAAGAAGTGAAAGTATACAACACATGGAGTACAAGACTAGGTATATGCTAAGAAATACACAAGTGTTATATACTAGTGAATGTTGATAGAGTAATCTATGTAAGCTAGTAAGTAATGTACATCAACATGATAAATAGAGTGTGTGATATAAGAATGGCATAGCCTAGATGGTGTAGTCATGTAGAAGATACCTGTGATGGGTAGATGTGTTGATGTATGTCTCAAATGTAGAAGTAGGATGTCCCCTCAATGGTTAGAGTGAAGTAATCAAGGATTTGGGTGTCACTACACACACTCAAAGAAGATCAAGTGAAGCATGGTAATGTAGACAAATTTACAAACAATAGCATAGAACAACAAAATATAAGTTTGGCATGGTATTAGAAATGTAAAGCATGGATAATGCATAGATTTAAAAAAAATTGGTATTTTTGATTTATTTGAATGTTTTTGTATTTTGATATATTTGAATATTTTTGAATTTTGACATATTTGAATGTTTTTGTAGTTTGACATATCTGAATGTTTTTTTATTTAGAAATATTTGAATGTCTTTGTATTTTTGAAATAAGTTATGTACAAGCAATCATAAAGAAACTATGTACAAGTAAACAAAAGGAAGTTATATACAATTAAGCATTAAAAAAATCATGTACAATTAAGCATAAGGAAACTATGTACAAGTAAGATGAGAAGAAAATATATTAACTGATGAGTCTCATAAGAGACTCCCTATCATGGTGTCATATATCAAGGAGAAGGATCATGTGTGATCATGAAGCATGATGGAAGGGCTAAGATTGTGCCTCTAAAAGTTATGTATGGTGTAAGTGCTCTAAAATATTTGTAGTGGAAATCAATTATGGGTTCCCCCTGTAACTCTAAGAAGTGGATGTAACTATAGGGCTCTTAGCGACCCATCTAGTGGTAGGAGAAGCTCTTTGAAGATATATTTTATGTGCAGAGGTATGAGACTTCAATGATACTACCCTAGGTGTGAACATTATAGATAGAAACCCTCTAGAGCCTTGAAAATATCATTGTTGTAGTGGTTTCTATAAAATAGGCCTTCATGGAAGTGTATAAACTCTCTATGCTAGTGAAGGAGGCCTTGATTGTGTCTAAATCTCAACTAGAGGAAGAATTATAACTGGTGGAAAAGCTAAAAATGGTGACTATAGAGTAGTATATGGCTCTGAAGTGGGGAGTGGTAACTCATGTGGAACTTCACCAACTATAGCAACCTAATTAGCATGCATTAATTTCATGCATTTATGAAATATATAAGGCATTATCCAAAGTTTATAAATCCATGGTTGACTAAGTAACATACCGAAGACTCCTTCACTGGGAATAATAGTAAATGGTGTGGCCACATGTGTTGGACCAACCTATATAGGAAGTACAATCTCACCCAATGAACTTTGTATGTACCCACTGAATTCACTAATAACTATGTCCATCGAGGTAATATCCTACTCTAAATATCCCAAATACTAAAGTAATGTCATAGTATACATGTTCACATTGGATACATTGTCTATGAAGACACCATGAATGGGATGATGATTAATGTAATCTCTAATAAAGAGTGCATGGGAATTTTAATCATCCTCAACTATCTCTTGTTTTGATAAGAAGATTGAAGGTCTAGCTGAAACTCTAGAATTATACACACTAATCATGTTGCTCAAAGGATGTGACTCAACTAAAGGTGCCTGGTATGTAGCTAGTGGAATGTGTACATGATATGCATGGTAAACACCTGATGTATCCCCTATTTCTTGATTATAATTCTATGGGAAAGGATCAAAAAAAAATTATATCTTTGTCTTGTGTTTGTTTTGCCTAAGGAGGCTTAAATGGAGTGCCAAGATCAATAGAGTTACCATCTATCAAATCTTGTATCTTGTGTTTAAATTCATGCATCTATTTATTGTTTGGCCTAGTGCCCTATGAAAATCACTAAATTAATTTTGATCATATCCCCATGGAAGAGGCTTTGTTGGATCAACTTCCTAAATAGGAGGGAGAGATATGATGTTACATTTTAGTAGCTATTGTAAGACTCTGGCTGGAGATACTAGTAGATTGGTAAAAGTTCAACGAGGAGACATGGATAAAACCACTCACTAAGGGGGATTTGAAGCTACATTAACTATTGGTTGATTTTGAATTTTTCTATCATTGACCTTTACTTTATATGGGACTTTATTGTTACTCTTATTTAATGTTTTTGATATACTTGTGTACTTGATTTTGCCCATTGAAATTAGTTTGACTTCCCTTTCCTTTAGGGTATGACATAACTCAGTGAAGGAAGAGAACCTTTTAAACATTATTGAGTCATGAAAAACTAGTAGAAGACTCTATTTGAATAGATCTTATAGCTCTTGATCAACCATAGGATAGTCATTTTATCCAAGATAGTCTTATATCTAAGAACATAATCTATGAGATGCTCATTTGACCTTTGTTTCTATTATACAACTTGGGCATACTAAACCTTGTCACCTATGTTAATGTTAAAATGAGCTAGGAACATGTTGGCTAAAGGATTGAATGCATTGACTGACTAATTTGGTAGACTATAGAACCATTATAAAGCATAATCATTTAAACTTCATGGAAATAGCTTAGTTAGTAACCAGTCATTTGGCACATAGTCCAAGCATATTATATGAAAAGTTCTCAAGTGTGTCTCTGGATCACCTTTTCCATCATATAGAGTGAGATTGGGTTAATAAAATCCTAGTGTAGAATTAATATGGCATGTTAATGGTGTATGAAGTAGAGAAAAAGAATCCAAAACCTATATTAGTCTAGAGGCACCTTGCTCAAGATGTAGCACCTTGAATTGAAGATATTTTATTTCTTTCACAAGGGTAGCCATATCAGGAGACAAAGATTTACTAGCCATAATTGGTGGTGCCTCATAATAAGGTTGGAGTACTATAGGCGGTTGTTGAGACATAGTTTCCCCCGTAGTGTCATTTGAAACTGGTTGCTCTAAAGGAATAAAAGACTCAACTTGATTAGCCTTTTTAATTTCCATGATAGATTATAGGATAAGGGTATGATCTTAGGGTTATTCCCTAAGTTTTTCTCTAAAACTTTGTAGAATCAAATCTTTGTTGATGACCACATCATTATCAACAATAGGTAAAAGTGGATCAAGAGTCTAATGTGGTGGGTCATGAACACCAGTGTGTGTATCATCATTATTATTCTCATATTGCTTATTGTTGAAATTATCTTCATGGAAATTAGTGTAATTTGTATGTGTAAGATCTATAACAAGATGTTGAGCTAGTTTTTTATCCATGGTATATGGATGGGTTGAAGAGATATGGGTGAATTTAGGAGGGTTGCCACTAAGTCTTGCACTTCATCTCAAATGAAGGGATATAAGGAGATTAGATGACATAAGAAAAATAACGTGAATCATGAAAGAGAAGATTAAATAAATATAATCTAAATAATGAACTGGAATATGCATAAAAAGGATACAAAGCTCACAAACATGTAAGGTGATGCCTCAAAAGCATGGGACCTAGTATATTCAACTAGGGTTTGAAATAAACAATTTGTAAAATTAATATGATTAATTTTGAAAATTTAATGCAAAATTTTGATTTAAATATGCAGGAAGAATTATAAAAATATTTCTAAAATCAACAAGAAATGTTCCCTAGGGTTTCTAGGGTTTGTGTGCACAAATAGACCTAGTAAATTCAATTAGGGTTTGGAATAAATGATTTTAAAATTATTATGGTAAATTTAAAAATTTAAATGTATAATTCTAATTTAAATATTTAGAAAAAAATCAAAAAAAATACATATGTAAGGTGATACCTCAAAATGCAGAGGGACTTAGTATATGCAACTAGGGTTTGAGAGAAAATGATTTTTAAAATTACTATGGTAAATTTTAAAAATTTAATGTGAAATTTTTATTTAAATATTTAGAAAAAATCATAAAAATTCTAGAAAAAATTGAATGAAATTTTCCCTAGGGTTGCTAGGGTTTTTATGCACAAATGAAGTAAGTCAGGTTCACCAAATGATACAACTTATTTAGGAGTAATGGAGTTTTATTCCTAATTTAAGATAAAGGTATGGAATAATAAATGAGTAAATAATATTGAAATAATTACATTATTGATATGTATAATTTATTATGTCTTTTATACCTTTCTAAAAATAGCAATAAATAAGGATAAATACAACTTAGCTTAAAACTGGACTGAGACGACTAGATAGACACTGAAACTAGTTGTGCAGGACTAGGATAGTGTCACAAATTAGAATCTAGATTTTGTTTAGTGAGAGGATAGGAGAATTCAAAATAAGACACTTTGAGGTTCGATGCTATAGTCCACTCCTACCACTTTTGTCCAAACTAGTCATAGAGATCTGAGTTTTCTTGGTTTTATTTTTTATCCCAATATGATTAATGTGTGTAAGATGCATTGAATGTGTGATCTACACCCCTTATGTGATAAAATTGCCTACATACCAATACTCTGAAGAGGGATCAATCCATATGTATTTTTCCCACCTAAATGTGCTTTGTACAATAGTGTTTTGTAAATGCAAAAATTCTAAATTAAGAGTGCTTGAGGTAGATAGGGACTGGTATGAGATTTTTAATATGTTTGTAGTTGTTTTGGGTGACTATATATAGAGAATATGAAAATTTACCTTATTATTTTGCTTGTATTCTTGCTTGTTTTGTAAGATTTTGTCACCTCCCATTGTAAATGACCTTTTGATGGACTTTTATAGAGAACTATTGATCATGGGTTAGATGTGTTTGCATTAGGCCAACATGATGAAGGATAGGAATCAGATGAAAATGATCATTTGGGCTCAAAATGTGATTATATAGGAGCACCAAAAATGGGACATCTTAGGGTCCAGTGCTATATTCCAGATATGGTGCTCCTATCATATAGGTTCAAGACCTAGGGAGATAGAATTGGCCTATGAAATAGAGTTTGGATGAGTTAGAATGATCATTTATAAGGCTATGGATGACTGGGAATAAGCAAAAAGGTACCTAGGAGGGTCATAAGAGCATGCAAAGAGGAGCTATGGATAGGAGGTCACAAACCACACTCAAACTACCAATTTGAACATTCTATATGACTACAAACTACATGGCATCAATGTTCTCCAGATTTAGCTTAATTTCACATATTTTAAGAGACATAGAATAAGAGTCTAAGGGAAGTGGTTTTGATCATCAGTCAATACCAAAATCACCTCTATGTAAGATAAATTAATTTCACCAAATAGTTATAGAACATAAGACTATAATAACTTTATAAATATCAAGTTTATGGCATCAAATATCTATAGCACATTTAAATGATGCAAATCAAGATCAAAGGCTAACTAATAAAATAATTAGAATAACTAAGATTGCACATTAAAATATATTCATGATAAAACATGTGAATCCTTAAGTAATTTCTTAAATCTCCAAAATATACTCAATATTAGTCTAAAAATGAGAAAGAATATATAAGTAGACACACAAAGACAAGTTTCTAAACATTCCACATAATTCTATAGCTCTCTCATTATATTCCTATCAAATTATCTTCCTCAGGGAAACAACTAGAAAAGCGGACCAACTAGTAATGTAGTTCAATCAAAATACCATAAAGTTGACCCTTTTATCATGTTTTATATATGTATTTATAGATTCATAAGGGGCCTTTCCCACATGATGGTAGAGTTTGTTACAACCAAAATAATGTGCATAAAATATAGAATAAGAGTGGTCACAGGAGATCAAAATTAAATATTCTTCCTTACTATATCCACCTTAAATTATGATTATTTGATTAGGATATGTTGTGGGTACCAGCACAAACCATTAAGATCCTTTGTCACCTTGAACTTTTTATTATTTTTCATCTAGCAATGTTGATGGTATGATGTCACCATGTGTTCATTAGTATGGATAGTACTATGTAATATTAATTTCAAAACTAAGGGGACTACCACCAAGGTAATGATATGTCACCAAGTATTTGATATGATTCACAAAAAATTGGCATGAAGAGATGAATTTCCATGGAGAAGTCCCAATGTCACCATTATGGCAAATGTTGAAGGGTTTAAGAGATGACACAACTAAAGTGGATGATGTGGATGAAACCATAGAGGGATGAAAAAAATTTGTATGTTATAAACACCATTGAGGTTAATATGCCATAGAAAAGAGGGTTCTAGCAAGGTTAGATAAGGAACTATAAAATATTACGATCAAGAAAAATTTCATGGGTGAAAGTCATGAATACCAAAAAATAATCATCAATTTATTTGAAAGCTTCATATGACTATGAAGGCATGATGATAATCCATGAGGGAATATGAAGTGATATGAAATATGTTTTCAAGAGAGGGACACAAAATTAATGGCCAAACATTAAATAAATGGCTACTCAAAGAGACTAAGAATACTTCAGAAGAAACAACTAAATCTATTACAAAGCCATGTGAATATATTAACATAAAATTTTCCCATATATTATAAGAACAAGCCAAAACATAGTAAGGAATCTTGCATGAATAAGTCCTTAACAAGACTAATATACTAATTTATCTACATGGACAAGTTTTTCTTATTCTATTATTTTAGATGTGGACCCCTACTCTAAGAAAAGTGGAGTGTTTTGACCACAAAAATGGTCCCATTCTAAAATTAATTATTTCTAGGATGAGATGTATTTAAATTCAAAAAAAAAACATATTCATATATTCAAGTATGTATTTCTACTTCACTTGTAAATAATAAAGATCTTGAAGAATGGATTGGGTCTACTGATCATGTGTTCTTTAATTCCCTAGAGATTTTCTCAATACCATTAGAGATTCACATTTAGGGTGTTGATATAGGAAAATTTGAATATTTAATTTAGGAAATGGTGACCAAACCAACATATAAATAAATTCATTATTTTGCATAACTATAGTGGGCCTTGATCCTATGTCACAGTGGGTATGTATGGTATCCTATTTCACAAGAGTAGGCTTAAAACATTTTTTGAAGAGGGTGAGAATATATTCACAAAGGTCTATGGTGGAAAGTAATTGATTTGATATGTGAAATTCTAATTAATTTGAATCCATTTGAGAAACGTCAAACTATGATAAGCAAACTTAAGAAATGGGATTCTCTATCTTGTAAATGAAAGTAATGTAAACTTTTCAAGTCATAGTTTTCATTGTGGAAGAGCTTCCTTTAATTTTTGGAGAGGGTGGTCTCATTCTAAATTAATTATTTTTAAGATGAAATGTATTCAAGTCATATAATAAAAACATATTGACACATTCATGTATTTATTTATAATTCGCTTACAAATACAAAAGATATTGAAGAATGGATTGGGTTTACTACTCATGGTTTATTCAATTTTCCACTTTGATTCCATCAATACCATTAGAGATTCACATTTAGGATGTTGATATAAGAAATTATAAATCTTGAACATATGAAATAACTAAGACAACATACACACCAATTTATTTTTCTATGGAACTACATTAGTACATGATCCCATATTGCAGTATGTATGGTATCTTATTTTATGTGTGTGAGTTTAAAACATTTTTTGATGGGGGATGGAATCAAGTCAGAAAGGTCTAGAATGGAAAGTAGTTATTTTTATAGGTGAAATTTTAATTAATTTTAATCTCCTTATGAAAGGTGAAATTATGATAAGTAAACCTAAAAAATGGGATCCTATGTCTTACAGATGGAAGTAATGTAAAATTATCTAATAAATCAACATTTTCATTGTGGATACGATTCATCTAACTGTTGGAGATGGTGGTCCCGTCTTAAAATTATTTTTTTCTATAATTTGTTGTATTCCAATTCAAATAAATAAAACATATTGACACATTCAATTATGTCTTTCTGCTTCACTCACATATGATAAAGATATTAAAGAATGGATTGGGTCTACTAATGGGTTATTTAATTTTCCACCTAGAATCCATCAATACCATAAGAGATTCACATTCAGGGTGTTGATATAGGCAACTCTGAATCTTGAATGTAGGAAATGACTAATCTAACATACACATAAATAATTATATTAAATAAACTTAACACTTAAGTTTCATTTGAAAAGTTAAATATATTACTTTGAACCATTATCCATGTATTATATAATGGAACTAGGTATCTACATGAAGGTCTCAGCTTAATGGAATAGGATTGTTACATTAGTTATGTGTTGTATAATTGAACTGGGTACCTACATGAAGGTATTAATTTATATTAATAGAAGCATACATCATAATTATATGAATGTGTTAGGTTTTTTAAATGTATGCAAATTATAGAAAGCATGCTTCACTAAATATTTGAATTGTTTAACTTCTTTCTTAGAACATAGTTATTACAAAATATTTATTCATGTGTGTTATATAAACAACCATGAAGTTGTAGTGAGTGAGAGATGTAAGATACTTCAATAAGAAGCAAAAAAAATGTATGAATGAGATTTAGTCCCATGGAATATAATGAATGTAGGATATCATTTTGTGTTTTATTTACATGCAATTATTCATCTGTAGTGGATTAGGGATATAAATGGATAGCTCTATGCTTCAACCTAACTTCTTTAGAGTGGGAAGTCATGCACTCTATAATACCAATAATTTTAGGATATCACTTTGTGTTATATCTATGAGCATGCATGTAGATATAGTGGATGAGGGATGTAAATGCTTCAAGAGGATGGTTGACACTTATTCACACTATACATGCAATGGTTCACATTTGAAATTTATGGTCACCCAATCTAATAACGTTTACATGGTTGATTCATTTTGAATGTGAAGTTTAGTTATACTTACAAATAAATTCAACTATAAATGTGAACCATTACATGCATAGTGAAAATAAGTGTCAATCTATTTAAAGTGGGTAGTCTCATGTTCTAAATTTGAACCATTACAAACATAGTGCAAATAAATTTCAATCATAGTGGATGAGAGATCCAAATGCTTCAGTAAGATGATAGAAAATTATTTTCACTATGCTTGAAATGGTTCACATTTAGAGTTGGTGGCCTTCACTCAAATAACTTTTGCATATTGGATTCATTTTAAATGTGAAGATTAGGTTTACCAAAAAATAAATTTAATAATACATGTGAATCATTGTAAGCATAGTGAAAATAAGTGTCAATTGTAGTGGATGAGGGATGTAATTTCTTCAAATAGGATGATTGACACTTATTTACACTATGTCTATACTAGTTCACATTTATAGTGGGAAGCTACCCATTTTAAGAACTTTCACATGTTGGAATTATCTTGAATGTGAAGCCTAGGTCTACTAACAAACAAATTTAACAATACATGTGAACCATTATAGGCATAGTGAAAATAAGTGTCAATCTATTTGCATCCATTATCCACTATGATTGACATCTATTTGCACTATGCCTATAATAGTTCATAGTTAGAGTAAGCAACCACCCACTCTACATAAATTGACACATATTTTCATTATGCTTGAAATGATTCACATATATTTCTAAATTTATTTATTAGTAGACTTAAGATTCACCTTCAAAATGAATCTAACCTATGAAAGTTATTAGAGTCTGAAACCACCAACTCTAAATTTGAACCATTATAATAATACTAAAAATAAGTGTCAATCATCCTATTAAATCATTTGCATCCATCATCCACTATAATTGACACATATTTTAATTATACTTCCAATGTGAACCATTACAGCCATAATGCAAATAAGTGTCAATTTTCATATTTGCTTAAATAAATAGATTATAAGCCTATGTAAATGTGTTGCAACATGAAACCATGAATGTAAATTACATTTCACATAAATATGAGTTTTATGCCAAAGAACAATTAAAACTTCAAAACATAACACCAAACCATAATAAACATAGCAACAAGAATAAACAATTCAGCAAAAGACAAGTAAAAACCAACAGGTGATGGATTAAAAATATCCTGACATGCATTTGAAAAGGATATAATAAATTGGGATGAAACATAAATTTAATTTGCATTCCCATATGTAACTTTCAAAATTATCAAAATTGAAAACTAAATACAAAAAAACTATATATCTTACCTGATTTTTTAGAGTGGGTGGTCACCCACTATGAATAGATTGACACTTATTTGCACTATGCCTATAATGGTTCACATTTAGAGTGGATAACCACCTAATATAAGAATTTTTTCAATCTATTTTCATTTTTAATGTGAAGATTAGGTTTACAAACAAATAAATTCAATAATACATGTGAACCATTATAGGCATAGTAAAAATTAGTGTTAATTGTAGTGGATGAGGTATGTAAATGCTTCAATAGGATGATTGACACTTATTTTTACTATTATTTCAATGGTTCACATTTTGTTGTTCCCAAAATTAGCTATGCTCATTTTGTGGACAACCCCTATGAAACTTATCCATTTCGTAATCTACACTCTAAGTTCATCGTTCGAGACAAGATTCTCTTGATCCCAAGTGAAGTTGTTTGAACTCCTAGGAAAGTTTACAACATTCCCTCGCCACAATTTCTCAAAAATCATGAAACTTGTTATAGTCTTTAACTGATCAAAATGTCAATTTTGGTCATTTTGAAGGTATTAGTGAATTTTTATTTTGGTTATGTAAGGTCAAAAAAAAAATTCCCTTACATGGATTTTGTTTTTTACATGCATCAATGGCACTTTTTACCACCATTGCATGTTCTTGTCACCGGCAGTGTCAGGGTGTTAGGGTGGCAAATTTCGCCACCTGAGCAAAGATATTCAAAATATTGAACTTTGAGTGGCATTAATGGCCATGTGTGTTGAGTTTTAAAGGCTTGTTTGGATCTTTTGACTTCATTTTGTTTGTCATTTCTCTTATCAGAGTTTTATTTACCCCTTTTTGCAACCATTCAACCATGATAATGAAGGAAGAGTTTGAATTCACCGCTACCAAGCTTAGGATTTTGAACTTGCCAGGTAAGTTATTTTCTACTTCTAGGGTTTCATTTTTTGAGTGTTTTCTACTATAGATTGATTTTTTATTTTCTTTTTCCTTTGTCTTGTGTGTTGCCACCTTTTTTTCTTAATTTTTGCCTTAGTGAACTTAGCAAGCCAAATCTATCGATCTTTCATGCCCTAGGTTTTCATTAAAGTGTCATCGGTGTTTTAATCTGACCAGGTTTTACCCCCCCCCACCATGTTGGTTGAAAATCAGCGTCCAACCCCATTGTGATGATGTCTATATTATCCTCTCACACTTGTTCCAAATCCTACCTAGTTAAAGGCAAAAATGGTGGTTTTCATTGCTTGTGATTTAACTTATCAAGTGAAATTAGCCGCTCAAACATCAGAACTTTGGTTTCCTTTTCACATGTAGTGTTGGCAATTTTTGTCGCTCGTACATGAAAATGACATGTAACAGTGATAAATTTCACCACCAATGCAAATGGTAAATATCCCTCACATGTAAGGGCAAAAAATTTTGCCACCCATGTAGACATTTTCTTGAATTTTCCTAACTCTAGGATATTTTCAATTTTGCTTTTCTAAGCCCACTTTCCTCTAGTTTTTTTGGCCTGCTCACACTTTAGCCCTTTCAAGTGCATCCCCATAGTCATGATCATCAACATGTAGTTTTCCTAGATTGCCAGTATTTTCCCTAATTGCAATATCATGACTTTTTGTTGTAGTTTCTTCTGTGGATCTTCTTTCTTTATCAACATCTTTTTAGTAAAAACTCATTCAAATAACTGAGTTGTCTCTGAATAAGTTGAAAGTGATGAAGTACAAATATCAAGGTGTTTTTCCAATCACCTCAATTACTTCTAATGTCGATGACATTAGAGATACAAAGATTGGTCATGTGGACATGGCTGAGTTTATGGAGAGAACCAAGTCAAGAAATCCTAGCTCTGAAATAAAGAAAATAATTGACAGTAATATTCATTTAGTATCTTCTTTCTCGATGGTAGCTCACAACATGGAATTTATTCTTTAGTGTGCTCAGTTTTATAACAAAGATACTAGGGTTATGTTGGATGCTAGTGGCAATGTGATAATCAGACTAGATCCTGAATTCATTGATAAGGTGTTTATGTGCCCTCCTACTACAGAAGTG
The DNA here is from genome assembly GCA_037957365.1 of Torreya grandis. NCBI lineage: Eukaryota > Viridiplantae > Streptophyta > Pinopsida > Cupressales > Taxaceae > Torreya > Torreya grandis. The sequence goes on along the minus strand of JARHVA010005157.1, from coordinate 1,038,864 downwards.
ATAAATCTTGATTTTGTTGAAGCACAAAAAGAGTATGACAAAAATCCTAAAAAAGCAAAAAAGGTAATCAATAATAAATGGCTTAAGATGTCAAGGGCAAACTTGTCAAGGTCGCCATAGAGTTTTCCTATAAGTGACTTTATAAAATAAGTTAGTGATCTGATAACTCTTCTCAGTAGGATAAGAGGTTTGTCCTCTTCCTCACAATTTAATGAATGGATGTATCCCTTCATCAAGGTAATACTCCAAGGCAAACAAACCATCTTCTGGGGAGAACAAATCAGTAATGTTTTGTATGAACAATTGATGAAGGTATCCACTACCTTCAAGTTCTATATGACTTCTTATTTTTTGTATATTATAGCTTCAATGAGAATCTTTCTAGGTCTAACATCAGAAGGAGATGGGAGAGTAAACCCAGTGTAACAATATTACTCTCAATTAACACTAAAGGGTTTTATTCATCATTTCAAGAGAGTAAATGATGTTTTCTTTACAGTATTCTTATATCTTTTTGATCCTCAACTAGAACAAAGAAGAGTGTCAGATGAGGCTTGGATAGTGGTAAATGATTTTGGATACATGTTCTTACAGTTTCCTTCTTTCTCATACCTGAGGGTTGGCTTTTTCCAAGGTTATCCTTATATGATTCCAAGATTCCCCTCAGAAAAATTGATCTTAACAGAGCTATGCAGACAAATGATTGTCATGCATAATAAACAAATTGAGCTCAAGAAGCCTTGTTTCAAGTTTCTAGTTAAAATTGGAAGGTATTCAGTATTAACTACTGTGAAGGCTAGGGTCATGGAAACTATGATGCAACTTGTAACTATGAAGCAATTCAAGAGAAGACCAAATTTTGACTATAAGGGTGTGAAAGACATAATCAAGAGGAAAAAACAATTCCATGAACCTATGATTTAAGATATTTGGGTAGATTTGAGAACAGAAAAAGATGTCAGGAAAATGGACTATAGGAGGTTATCTCTTGAACAGATTGAATATCTAGGACTTGTTGATATCTTTGAGAATCTAGTGGATGATGGAGATTTGATTAATGATAGATATAATACTAAACAGATTTCTAATGCCCCTCTCCCTCTAATCCAATGGTCCAAAAAGGAGCTAACCTCTTTGAGGAAAAGATGTGAGCCTATAATGGCAAACACCAATAATTGGCTGACAAACAAGGAAATTGCTTTGAAATAATTCCTCATAGGATCAAAAGCTGAGATTCAAAAGGAAACAAGAAGAAAGGTAGAGAATAGGATGAAGAACAAAATTGATGTTTGTTCTTCTTCTAAGCCACATAATCCTAAGATCATATTTGTGATGAAGAAGTCAAAAGCTATGGAAAAAGAATTTGAAATAGAAGATATAGAAGTTGAGAAATAGATCACTAAAGAATCAATGACGGAAGAGATGGAGATTGAAGATAGGCCAACAAATCAATAAAAGGAGGAAACCTTGTCCCTACAAGAGAATGTACAACATTAAATGGGAGTCTCTTCTCCCCTACCTTACACACCTGTTGTAGCTCCTTTGTCTATTTCTCCTATTAATGTTCCCTCTTCTGAATCTCCCTCTCCTTCCAAAATAATGTATGACAACCCTCAAAACACTTTTGAATATATTATCCATTCCTCAAAGTCTATTCCTAGTTTGTCATACCCATCTTTTGATATTGTAGATACTTCTATTTTTTATCACTTAGTAAAAGGTGAAATTTTTACTAACACTCCACCTATTATTTCCACTACCTATGCAAGTGCAGCTCTAGTGATGGCAACAATGCAGATAGATCCTAATGTGAGTACTTTTGTGCTTCCACCATGGTTGTAGCTTATACACCAAAAATGAAGAAATAAGCCATCTCTCCAAATGACTTTGATTTTAATAAGCTGGTGCCTGTAAAATCCAAGACTCCAAAGAAGCCAAAGATTATTTCAAAAATACTTGGGGGCAAGGGACACAAATTTCTAGAGATTTCAAGACCTCCACAGGATGCAACCATGGATAATTTTGATATAAATGATTACTCTATCTCTAGAGTTGAGTTAGGTAAGATAACTCATGAAAGTGTCAAGAATGATATGCAGTCAGCCATGGATATCCTAATTTATAAATTTGATAGGGAGAAAGAAATGAAGGATCACTCCAAAGCAATGGTGGAACAGTTAATGGAAGTGGTAAGGAAAATCACTTTGAGTTAAAAAGTAGTAACTCTTGAGGTCATTTCTATAGAATACCCCGTTATTCAAAAATTAGAAAAGACTTATCTCAAAGGAAAATTACTTAAAGAGTAATTAGATAGGATGCGTGCATAAGGAATTCCCCTGCTTACAAGGCTATCTGAGAAAATAGATAAAATGAGGAAAATAAGAGTAGAACTTGATGATCTCATTGAAGTTGTTTCTCAAGATATTGAGAGCATAGAAAAGAATCATGATAAATGGGTGGAGATGAGAAAACTAAAAATAAGCACTCTAATATCAATTGGCATCATTATTGATAGGGATTCTTATAGCAAAACTAAAGAGGCATTGACATATAGGATTCATGTGCTTAAATATTTGATCAGTGACCTTGAATCTACAAGGAAACTTAGTGAACAAAGTGATGTCGGTATTTTGCATAAATTGGAGGAGCTACCTTGCAAGCTTATGTCACAAGATAATCAATTTCTCTCTACAGAAGAAATGATTCAATAATTTGAAGATATGTTCTAGAAAAAATTTGAAGATAAAACATTTTCTATAGCCTATGTGGATAATATCCTAGACAATTAGTTGACTCTAGATAATTTGAAAACCAAGTTAACTAGTCATGAAAAATCAGTCACCATAGTAAGAGATGCCATAGTTAGAGCTAAGATAATTTTCAAGAACATTGTTAGTCCAGATAGTATCAGGATGCAAGCAGATTTCACTATGTATGATGATCACATGAAGAAAGATGGAGATATAAATTGAATCAGTTTTTTCCCTTATTTTATTTTCCATTTTTTAGATGTACTTTTTAAACAACTTTGGACATTTTTACATGTACTTTTTTCATATTTAATTACATGTAAAAACATAGGAAGTCCCAAGTCAATAAGGAATCCTATTTTTGAATAGGTCAAAGTAATTAGGTTTTTCCTAAATTTTCTCAAGGCCTCTCCCTATAAATAAATAGGGCCTCTATTGTAATAGGGATCATCTTTTAGTTATTGAAATAAAACTCTGCCAAAATTGAAAGGCATTTTGAGACTTTGAACTCAAATTGTAAATCAAATTTTATCAAGTGAATGAGAAAGCAAGTGATCTTTAAAACTTTGTGTTGAAATAAATTGTGTTGTATTGGAAATTGTTCTTATGTCCTTTTCCTAATACAATATTATCTATTTGATTAAATAAGTAGTGTGAGTGAAAATAATCTGGGAGATGTTCTAAAGTTGATTACAGAGACTTTGTGCTACGATAATTATCTTTAGTTTATGTTTTAATGTTTTAAATTAAAGGATATTGGAAAGGCTTTGAACTAATATTATCTTTTGTGATCATATATTTTGTTTTATTTTTTAGCAAAGACTTTGGGTTGTACCTCATTCTACTATGTTCTAAGTTATAAATTAGCAAAAGAATCAATGATAGACTTTGTGCTCTCGTGGGTTTCTTAGTTTTTCAATTAATATCAAGAAAGTGTTATTTTATTTTGTAAACATCATTTATAAAAAAAGATAAATGGATGATATGGGCTCACCCCTAAATTAAAATTTAGTTTAGATTAGTTTGTGATAATTTATAGGGAACCTTCCCTTGTTGAGAGGAGAGATTTATCTCATTGCATTGTGGCTGATATAACCATTTTGACTTTAGTTAGTTGAAGACAAAATATTCACCCAACACATTTATATTGGGTGGTCATCCACTCAAATAAATTTTGTAGGTTAGATTCATTTTGAATGTGAAGTCTAGATCTACTAGCAAAGAAATTTAGTAATACATGTGAGTTATTATAGGCATAGTGTAATTAAGTGTAAATCATATGAAATGAGGGATGAAAATAATTCAAATAGAGATATTGAAACTTATTTTCATTGTGTCTACAATGGTTCACATTTAGAGTGGGTGGATACCCACTCTAAGAACATTCACAGGTTGGATTCATTATAAATGTGAATTCTTGATCCACCAACAAAGAAAATCAAAAATGCATGCGAACCATTAAAAGCATAGTGAAAATAGGTGTCAATATGTTTACATCCATCATCCAATATGATTGAAACTTATTTTCACTATACCTACAGTGGTTTAAATTTATAGCTAATGGACACCCACTCTAAACAAATTGACACTTATTTTCACTATGCTTAAAATGGTTCACATATTGTTGAAGTTTTTGTTGATAGACCTAAGCTTCACATTCAAAATGAATCCAAAAATAAAAAATTATTATATTGGCTATTCACCCACTCTAAATATGAATCATTTCATGAATAGTGAAAATAATTGTCAATCATCTTATTAAAATATTTGCATCCATCATCAACTACGATTGACACCTATTTACATTATGTTTGTTGATCTAGGAGGATCCACATTCACTCTAAAATATAAGTCATAAAGTTTAATATTTATCATTTTCATAATGTAGATCTCATCGAGAGCTTTCCAACAGTAGGTGGGACTTCAGAAATAGAGCTCGTATGCTTCTTATATAGTTGGTCAAAGTTCCAGTCAAAGCCAATCAATAGGTGGTCAAAGATAGTCAAACTAAAAAAATTGAACATCATTAAATATTTAAAATCTAGTTCCATTATATAAATCTATTTGTAAGCTTTTTATCATATTTTACAATTTGAAAAATGGAGTCTGTATTTGAAAGTTATGACCAGTCAAAGTTATGGTCAAACTCGATGATGTGGCAATAAAGTGATGTGGCAATATGGCTTGACCCAAGTCATTAATATTTTTAAATTCCACCTTATTAAAGGGGGATAAACATAAACCATTTTAAATTGTGTAATAATTATCACCCCATATTTTTAAATGTAATGGATAATTTAAAATCCCATAAAAATAGGGTATGGGATAATTATGAAATTTATTAAAATAGATTGAGGATAATCATCCCAATCGGAAAAAGTGGACCTCCCAAAAGTATATAAAGGGGTGAGGGGTTATTTTTAAATCATTTTAAATTTGAGTTGAAATTTAGTGAATTCATTCCAAAGTCTCAAAGCTCTTATGGTAGAGTCGAGAGCCAAGAGCCGAGAGCTAGAGCAAGAGATGATTCCAGCCATATGTTGAGTGTCTAGATTTGAGTTCATTTTATGCCTCAAAGTTAAGCTCTTTATATTTTGTAATGGCTAATATATAGACCAATCTAGATATATCCTAAGTTTTAAAGAACTTAAAGAGCTTTTCAGACTTCAGTGTAAACTAAGAAAATGTCCTAAACTCTGAGATAATTTCAATGGTATGTTAAAATCCTTGTGATGATTTTTGTAAGACCATTTTATAAGTATATTTTCAAACCCTTTGGAAAAAATACATATAATTGTGATATTGCATTCACGCAATAGTAAGGTGGAAGGTCTATTCGTGGGTATACCAGGACTTTCTGAAGCTCTATTTTTTTAGTTGTGTGCAATCTTAAAGTATCCATTTGACAATCATGAGGAATTGGATATGTACTCACTTTTAAATTAAATGGATTGGTTCATACTATAAGAAAACTCAGAGATGTAGGCATTTTCAAACTCCATTATCATGTGCTTGTCATGATTAGATTATATTTTTGCATTCTTTTTCCGTATTTTGATTAATCTTGTTTATTAATCACTATTGAATGCATAAATAACTAAAATAAGATAAAATATCAAATTTAGTTTAATTTCTATGAATTTTTCATGAAATTATGTGATTTGACTAAAGGATCCATGGTAAAAAAAAATTGCATGGAAATAAGTGCCAGTTTAGGGATCATTTGCAATATGAACTATTGTAAGCATAGTGCAAATGCATGTCAAACATCTTATTTTCTTAACTCAACTAAATTCAAGCCTCTATAAATGTGTTGAAAATTTCAACCATGATCATAAATTCCATCTTCACACAAATATGAGTTTTATGCCCCAAAAAATTGAAACTTCAAAACATAACACCAAATAATAACAAGCATAGTAATAAGAACAAACATTCCAATGAAAGGCAAAGAAAACACAATAGTGATGGATAAAAACATGTTGAATTAAATTTTAAAGGGACATATTCAATGTACATGAAACATAAAATGTAATATTCATTCCCATATGTTGTTAAATTCTCAAAACTAAAAATTAAATATTAAAAAAAATTACATGTCTTACCTTCTTTTTTTAAGGTGGACAGCCTCCCACTCTAAACAAATTGATACATATTTACATTATGCATACATTTTTTCACATATGTTGTTGAATTTATTCATTGGTATACCTAAGTTTCACATTCAAAATGAATATAACCTAATAAAATTCTTAGAGTGGGAAGTCATCAGCTCTAAATGTGAACCATTGTTGGCATAGTGTAAATAAGTGTCAATCATCCTATCTAAAGCATTGCATCGCTCATCCACTATGATTAAAACTTATTTTAATTATGTCTAAAATGGGTCACATTTATAGTGGGTATCCACACACTATATATATTGAAACTTATTTTCACTATAGTTACAATGGTTTGCATTTATTTTTAGATTTATTTATTGATAGACCTATGCTTCACATTCAAAATGAATCCAATCTATGAAATTTCATAAAGTGAGTAGCTGCCCACTCTAAATTTGAACCATTTCAAGCATATTGAAAATTGGCTATATCATAGTTGATGATGGATTTTCTACAATTGAGGTTGGTGAAATCATAGTTGATGATGGATGTTCTTTGATCGACATCTATTTATAGTATGTCTCTAATGAGTGAGTAGTCATCAACTCTAAACATATTGACACATATTTTAACTATGTCTATAATGGTTCACATGTATTTTTAAATTTATTTATTGGTAGACCTAAGATTCACATTCAAAATTATTCGAACCTATGAAATTTATTAGAGTGCAAAGCAGCCCACTATAAATATGAACCATTATGTAACTAGTGCAAATAAGTTTCAATATTATTATTGAAGCATTTACATCCATCATCCTTTATGAGTGAAAATTATTTTCACTATTCTTGTAATGGTTCACATTTAGATTGGGTGGATGCCCATTATAAATAGATTGACACTTATTTTCATTATGCCTACAATGGTTCACATGTATTATTGAAATTATTTATTGGTAGACCTAAACTTCACGCTAAAAATGAATCCAACCTATGAAAGTTATTAGAATGGAAAATCACCTACTCTAAATGTGAACCATTGCAGGCATAGTACAAATAATTGTCAAGGACAATTGACATTTATTTGTACTATGATTTTAAGGGTTCACATTTAGAGTGGGTGGCCACCCACCATAAACATATTGATACTTATTATTACTATGTCTAACATGGCTCACATGTATTTTTAAATTTATTTATTGGTATACCTAAGATTCACATTTAAAATGAATCCAGCCTTTGAAAGTTCTCAGAGTGGGTGACTACCCACTTAAATGTGAAGCATTGTAGGAATAGTGAAAATAAGTTTCAAAATTCCTATTGAAACATTTACATACCTCATCTAATATAGTTTCATGCATGCTCATAAATAGTACATAAAATGATATCATGTAATCATTGCATTTCATGAAACCACATCCCATTCATACATTTTATTGGACAATCCACATGACTCAACTGAATGTTGTCTTATTTCACAATTTTCATGCATTTTTTTGGATAATTTGCATGCCTTATGTATTCTTAAACATTTTAGAGTGGGTGGTCAGCCATTCTAAAATGTCAACACATGCAAAAACTATGTGAATTGTCTAGCTCAATGTATCCAAAAATTTTAACCATACAAAATTCAAATGATTTATTCAAAAAAAAATTGAATAAGATGTATTTTTATGTAATATATCATTTTGTGTACTATTTTTAAACCTGAATGCAACTATAGTGGATGAGAGATGTAAGATATTTCAATAGGACTATTGATACTTATTTGAAATTCTATGAAATGGATCATCAATTATTAGAGAGAATTAAATCAAAAAGGATCATTTTCAAAATGATTATCTATCATTTTTAATTTAAAAGAATTTTTCTTACAGAATTAGGATGGCAAGGATTAATTTTAGAATGAGCAGTTGCCTACTCTTAACCGATATAAGAATGTGGAAATAAAATTGTCTAATTTATTATTATTGAAGAGTTTTTTCCCTTATTTTATTATTATTAAAATTAAATTAACAAAGTGTATACACATAATATTTTCAAACTTTTATCAAATACTGATGCTTTACATCTTTCAGGAACCTGTCAAGACTCAATCTTTCTAAGTATATGACTTAAGGGGAGCATCAAGAAAGGGGTAGGTAGACCTTTAGTGATTTGTAGGATTATTGACCCTTATCACCACATTATTACCAATCCAACCAGCTCTTAAAACCATTCCCTAAGATATTACTCCTCCCTTGCACATTCCTCCAATCTTTTTCCTCTTTATGTCCCTCTTTTCCTCACATTGATCCCCTTTCACCAGTTAACTGTACTAGGTCGACTAAGTTGACCCTATATAATTTCTAGCCTTTTATTACTATACAGGGTGGACTAGGTTGACCATGTACTATTTTTGGGTATTTTTCCTTCAAAACTTTGTTAGTCCTTCAGTTGACCTAGCTCAGGACCTAGTGATTTATCTCCTAAAAACATACAGGGTCGATTGGGTCGACCCCATATAGTCAACATATTTAGAAGGATTTAAGGTGATATCCACCTATAAATACAAGATCATTTCATCATTATTTAAATACACAATCAAGAGTTATAATTTACTCATACTTCTTTACAATTTGATCTTCCACCATTCTACTTGAGGAGTCTTAGCTTAGGGTTTCTACTTGAATCTAATCTTGTGGATAAGTCCTGGATGCTTTGGATTTTATTAGTTATCCTTACAAACCACAATCACCTATTATGATTATCCTTTTTCCAAGGGAGAGATTGAGTCTTGAGGAGTTCACACTCACGGAAGTATATTCTAACTTTGATCCTCTCTTTAGTAGATAGAACTAGCAAAAGTATTGGCTCGAATAATATTACTCTTCATATTCCATGTAATAGGGTCTTAGTCACACTTAGCTTAATTGAGATTCTCTTCTACATGTTTTGATTTTCTTACTAACCCATCATGTTGTGTCACAAGCTTTGGTGTACACTAAATTAGATTTACTTTCTTATCATTAGAATAGAGTGAACATTAAACCTAGGACTCTTTTAGGGTTGTCACATGATTGTGTTAGACAATACACTTTAAAAACCTTCCTATTATGGTGTATTATGACAAGTGATCCCCTAACTAGGTCTAGTGGATCCTCATATTGGTCATGCCCTCACATAACAAGTGTATTCCTAATTAAAAGTGTAGGTACGTTATATCTTCTCTGAGCTAAGATTGATTTATAGACATGATGCATTTCTAATTGCATACATTATGATGAATATGATATGAACTAACCCTTGTAGGATTTATTCACCTTATTTCACTCTTTCATCATTATTTTTATCATATAATTTCCATACTAGATTGACTCTATTAACCCAACTCTAATTTTTATGCATAGGATTTTTGGTACAGGCTACTGGAACAACCTTGTCAACCCAGTACAATTTTTTATCTTTTCATACATCCAATCTAAACTACTAGGTCAACCCAATCAACCCTTTACATTCCAATTACTCAACAGCAAGTTTTTACAAAGCTTGATTGACCCAGTTAGCAAAATTTTCAAGTGTATATCAAGGTTCTTGAATAGAAATATTCTTTCCTTACATCTCTTGTTGAGGTGTGGAGCTAAAAGCTTCACTAAATGAGCAAATGCAAGGTTGTTGTATTTACATAATCACCAACATCGGTCAGGGATCAACTGGAGGCTATCGACGTTAGTTATAGATTGGCTGATGTCGGTCATATGCAGGCAGATAGGGACCGACATCGGTCACCTATGCATTCCAAAAGTCTATTTTTGAGGCAGAACAGATTGTTTGCATGATAAGTTTAACTGTTAGTATTGAGTCTGCATTTCTATTTTTGGTAGGACTGATTTGAACCTTTGATTAGGAGGTGTATCTGACAGTGGAGAATGTATAGCTCATGATCCCTAATTCTATATAATAGGGATAGATCTTCATAGCTTGGGTATGAGAAAAAGGGTGAATCAATTCAAGTAGCTAAATTGTGTTTGTAATTGTGAGAGAGAACTCTTGAGGGAAAGAGATCTATACATCTGAGAGGTGTGGAAGAAAGAGAGATTTCTTCAATTGTATTTTCTTTTGAAAGAGTTTAATACAAGTTTTCATTATTTCTTTTATCTCTTATTCTTTGCTGATTTTGATTTCTAGTTACTTATTATTCTGGTTTAATTTTGTGTTTAGTTGCTTACACAAAAGTAATCAATTATATCTGTAAGATTTTAACAAGTGGTATCAGAGCCAGGTTCACTAACAGGTGGTATCAAATCTATTTAGTGTGTGTTGATTATAGGTCACTCATAGGGGTTTCTGTTTGAGTGGGAGTATAGCAATGGGAAAAGAAAGTAAACTAAGAATAGAGAAGTTTAACGGCAAGAATTATCAATTATAGAGGATGCAGATAGAAGATTATTTGTATCAAAAAGATCTGTACTTACCATTGGGTGGGGTTTCATGCAAGCCCATAAATATGCAAGATGAAGAATGGAATGTTCTTGATAAAAATGCTCTAGGATCTATAAGGTTGAGTCTGGCATCTTCTGTGATTTCCAACTTATCACAGGCAAAGACAACAGTAAAGTTAATGGATACTTTGGCAAATTTATATGAAAAGCCCTCAGCTTCGAATAAGGTATATCTTATGAAGCAATTATTTAATTTGAAAATGCAAGAAGGTGGATCTATATCTAGTCATCTTAATGATTTCCATGCAATAGTAAATCAATTAAATTCAATCAAAATAGTTTTTGATGATGAAATTAAGGCTCTCTTAATTTTATGCTCTTTACCTGAAATTTGGCATAGTTTGGTAATGGCAGTTAGTAATACTGCATTTGCTACAAATATTTTGAAAGTTGATGATGTTTTTAGTGTAATCTTGAATGAAGAAACTCGTAGGAAAATCACAGGGGAAACATCAGGTAATGCTTTAAGTATTAAAAGCAGGGGAAGGCAAAAAGAGAAGGGCAAGCAAAGGAGATCAAGGTCTAAGTCAAAGATGAGAAGTAGATCCAAATTTAGAAATGGAAGAAAAATAACCTGCTAGAATTATGAAAAGATAGGGCATGCAAAGAAAGATTGTTGGTTGAAGGTTAAAGAAGAAAATCAGCATGAAGGTAAAGAAGAAGCAAAAGTTGCAGGTATTGTTGCACAAGACGCTCTTATTTTTTCTTTGGATAATAAAATAGATTCTTGGGTTTTAGATTCTGGTGCCTCTTTCCATGCAACCCCAAATAGATAATTTTTCAATGATTATGTCCATGGAGATTTTGGAATAGTCTATTTAGGGGATGATGAGCCTTGTAAAATTGTTGGCAAAGGAAAAGTGCAGCTAAAATTGCAGAATGGCAACACATGGGTGTTGAAGGATGTCATGCATGTACCCATCCTGAAGAGGAATCTGATTTTTATAGGAAAGTTAGGGGATGAGGGTTGCACAGTAACTCTTACAGCTTAATCTTGGAAGGTTTCCAAGGGTGCACTTGTATTAGCTAGAGGTAAGAGAGTAGGTACTCTCTATTTATGTAATTGTATTACTGATCATTCTCCTTCTGTATTATCTACTTCAGATGTAGATGCAAAGTTGTGGCACTATAGGCTTGGCCACATGAGTGAGAAGGGAATGAGTGTTCTTAAGTCAAAAGGTAAGCTTTCAAATTTGAAAAGCATACATCTAGATTTCTGTGAGCATTGTATTTTTGGGAAATAAAAAAGAGTGAGATTTCTCAAAATTGGGTCAACAAAGAAGAAGCACAAGTTGGAGCTTATTCACAAAGACGTGTGGGGACTAGCTTAGGTAGCTTCTATTGGAGGATGATAGTATTATGTTTTTTTCATTGATGATGCTACAATAAAGGTATGGTTTTATTACATAAGGAAGAAATTTGATATTTTTGATACATTTAAGAAATGGAAAGCTTTGGTTGAGAATGAAATAGGTTTGAGATTGAAGTGCCTTAGATCTGACAATGGTGGTGAGTACTACAACAATAAATTCAAAAGTTACTATTCTATGAGTGGAATACATAGGGAAAGGATGGTTCCAAGGACACCTCAGCAAAATGGAGTTGATGAAAGGATGAATAGAACAATATTGGAGTGTGCACGGAGTATGAGGTTGCATGTTGGTTTGCCCTTACAATTTAGGGCAAAAGCTGTAGATACTATAGTTTACCTGATTAATAGAGGACCCTCTACTACTCTAGATGGTAGAATTCTAGAAGAGGCTTGGACAGGTAAAAAGGTAGATCTTTCATTTCTCAAAGTTTTTGGTTCTGAAGCTTTTGTGCACGTTGATAAAGAAAATAGAAAGAAGATGGATGATAAATCTATGAGGTGCACTTTTATTGGTTATGGCTCTAGAGATTTTGGATTCCAGTTGTGGAATCTAGGAACTAAAAAAATAATTAGAAGCCATGATGTTGTTTTCAATGAGAAGGTGATGTACAGTGATTAGCTCAAGAAGCTGAATAATACTGAGTAGAGCAATGTTGATTTGGATGAGGTGATGATCCAAAATGAGCTCATAGGAATGAATAATCACTTATAGGAAAACATAGACACCGACGTCAGTTAGGCAAGAACTAACATTGGTCATATAGGAATTGACGTCGGTCAGAAAGTAACTGACGTCAATCACATAGGAACCGACGTCGATCAGGTACAGACCTAGAGATGACTGAGATCAGTCACTGACAGAGAATTTGGGTGAATAGCAATTAGTGAATGAGTCTCATAAGCCCATGAGGAGGTTAGAAAGGGTAAGTAAACCTCCAATTCAATATTCTCCTTCTTTATTCTACTTGTTGCTCACTGATAGTGGAGAACCAGAGAGTTTTGATGAGGCAATGCAGGTAGAATCCTAGAAACAATGGGAGCTTGGCATGAAAGAGGAAATTAATTCCTTGAAAGAGAACCAAATGTGGGATTTGGTTGAGTTGCCAGCTAGAAAGAGAGCACTAAAAAATAAATGGGTTTATAGGTTAAAGGAAGGTGAGAATGGACAAATGAGACATAAGGCCAGGTTGGTAGTAAAGGGATTTGCATAGAAAGTAGGTATTGATTTTGGTGAAATTTTTTCTCCTTTAGTAAAGATGACTTCTATTCGGATTGTATTGTCTTTAGTTGCTATTGAGGATTTGCATCTTGAGCAGCTTGATGTTAAGATAGTGTTTCTTCATGGAGATTTGGATGAAGAAATATATATGGATCAGCCAGAAGGTTTTGAGGTCAAAAGTAAGGAGAAACTTGTGTGCAGGTTGAAGAAAAGCTTATATGGTCTTAAGCAAGCTCCTAGACAACGGTATTTGAGGTTTGACAGGTTTATGACTGAGCATGGTTTTAGTAGATGTCAATCTGACCATTGTGTTTATTTTAAGAGATTGGATGATGGTAGATATATTATCCTGTTGTTGTATGTAGATGATATGTTGGTTACAGGTTCACACATGCAGGATATTTCTGAGCTTAAGGTAAAAGTAGCTCACATATTTTCCATGAAGGATTTGGGAGTATAAAGAAAATCCTTGGCATGAGTATCAAGAGAGATAGGAAAAATCACAGTTTGATTTTGTCTCAAGAGGATTATGTGAACAAGGTGTTGAAAAGGTTCAATATGCAGGATGCAAAACCGGTAAGCACACCTATGGCTAGACACTTCAAGTTGAGCAAAGAAAAGTGTCCTAATTCACATGATGGGGTAGAGTACATGAGTATAATTCCATATGCTTCTATAGTTGGGAGTTTAATGTATGTAATGGTATGTACTAGACCTGATATTGCCCAAGCAGTGGGAGTTGTCAGCAGGTTTATGGCCAATCCAGGAAAGGAACACTGGAAAGTAGTTCAATGGATTCTTAGATATCTGAGAGGGACTAGTAGTAGGCATTTGTGTTATGGAGGGTCAAACACTTCTCTATATGGATATTTAGATTCAGATATGGTAGGTGACTTGGATGGTAGGAGAAGCACATTAGGTTATGTTTTCACTATTGGTGGAACGGTGGTTAGTTGGATTTCAAAGTTGCAGAAGGTTGTTGCCTTGTCTACTACAGAGGCAGAATACATTGCAGTCATAGAGGCTAGCAAGGAAATGATATGGATGACATGGTTCATGGAAGAGTTAAGAAAGGAGCAAGAGAGTTGCAAATTGTACAGTGATAGTCAAAGTGCAATTCATTTGGCAAAGAATTCAACCTTTCATTCAAGAACCAAACATATACAGCTTAAGTACCACTTTATTAGATAGGTATTGGAGGATGGTGAGTTGAAGCTGGAAAAGATCCATACAGATAAGAACCCTGCCGATATGTTAACAAAGCCGGTAACAAAGGAGAAGTTGAATCTTCATTCAACTTTTGTTGGTCTTCAAGATTGAGTTTGAAGTTGGAGACAAGCTAGAGGATGTTGCTGTACAAGTATAGGTGCAGTTGTTTATCTCCAAGTGGGAGATTGTTGAGGTGTGGAGCTAAAAGCTTCACCAAATGAGCAAATGCAAGGTTGTTGTATTTACACAATCACTGACATCGGTTAGGGATTGACTAGAGGCTACCGACGTCGGTTATAGATCGGCCAACGTCAGTCATATGTAGGTAGATAGGGACTGATGTTAGTCACCCAGAAGTCTATTTTTGAGGTAGAACAGATTGTTTGCATGATAAGTTTAATTGTTAGTATTGAGTCTGCATTTCTATTTTTGTCAAGACTGATTTGAACATTTGATTAGGAGGTGTATCTGACGGTGGAGAATGCATAGCTCATGAAACCTAATTCTATATAATATGGATAGATCTTCATAGCTTGGGTATGAGAAAAAGGGTGAATCAATTCAAGTAGCTAAATTGTGTTTGTAATTTTGAGAGAGAACTCTTGAGGGAAAGAGATCTGTACATCTAAGAGGTGTGGAAGAAAGAGATATTTCTTCAATTGTATTTCCTTCTAGAAGAGTTTAATACAAGTTTTCATTGTTTCTTGTATATCTTATTCTTTGTTGATTCTGATTTCTAGTTACTTATTATTCTGGTTTAATTCCGTGTTTAGTTGCTTACACAAAAGTAATCAATTGTATCTGTAAGATCCTAACATCTCTGATCCACCAAGGTTCCTTTCTATCCCTTTCTTTGCATTCTTTCCTTTTACAATTTTTAGTTTTTAAAACTACCCTTGTACAGTCAATTGGATCAACTCTACCAACCCAATTTTGAGGTCTATATGCTATCTAGATAATTGGGTCAATTCTACTGACCCTATTCATTTTCAAACCTAGCTTTCACAGTATAGGATTGACCCTATTGACCCTGTTCTATATTTTATGCATACAATATTGACTATATCAACATTATACCTTATTTCAATGTTGGAATTGACCTTATACTACTAGTAATTATCTCACACTTTATTTTCTTGTTTTTTACATGCTTAGAATAGATCACATAGATTAATTAGGTGGTTTTCAATTAATCATTTAGTTTCACTATTTTCTATTTTATACACACATAAACAAATCACAAAATCTAAACAAGAAATTTAACATTTCTCTACCCAAGGCCAACCCACTTGGATTTCATCACCAAGGGGGAAGCTGAATTAATGTTCTAGTCAAGTATAAAGCATGGTTAATGAGATATTCTAGCTAAGCACCACACCTTTATTACTACAGTGTGTGAAGTGAGGGGGTAGGCCCCAATACCAAGCCTATATCATTACCACTATAGATCCATTTTATCTCAAACTACCTAAAACCATCCTTATATTGATTTCTATTTCCTTGATTACATCTAACTTCCCATCACATTTAAAAAAATATATATCTTTATAATGTAATAAACATTCAAGTTGACCAATTAGTTATTTATTTACTTTTTAAGTTGATTTCTTGCTCTTTTCTCAATTTGAGTTTGTATTTCAAAAAATTGCATTAGCCAGCATTGGTACAAGGTTTTGTGTTATGTGCCTCAATTGGATTGGGTAGCATTGATCCAATTGACTGATTATTTTCCTTTAGTTATTTCTTTTCAAATTACTTGAAAAAATTATCTTGTTTCATTTTACAATCTATTATAGGCTTCTTAAATTTCCTTATCTATTATACTGGGCCCACCCATTCAACCCTATACTTTTTTCTATCTTATGTTCACTATGATGGATCAACCCAGTCAACCCTAAACTATTTCTAAACCTTTGTTTCCTATGCTTGGTTGATCCAGTCGACCCTATACTACTTTTTGCCTTCACTATCTATCAAATCTAGTTCTCTATTTCTCCCTCTTTGAATTTTGTTCATCTCTCTTCAGTCATAATGAAGTCTCCTATTAGAATATTTTTGGATAGCTTGCATTTGTTTATATACTATATGGGATGTTCATTTCTCCCTCTCTTTTCCTCTCAAGAGTAGCATCACTCTTTGGGTACCTCTTCTCCTCCTTCATCCATGAACTATAATATGGTGTAAATAACACCTCAAGATGAAGTTGATGGATCTAATCCTTTCCTTACTTACCAATAAACTTCTCATCTTCAAAATATTCAAACTAATGTGGGAGTAATTGATACAAGTTTACTTAATAATCCCACTAATAATCCTTCTTCTAGCAATCCTCCCCCTAACACCAATTTGGGGAGTGATCCTACCAACACTAACCCACCTCCTGATACAACTCAAATTTTAGCCCAATTTATGCAAAAAATGAACATAATTCAAAATTCTAACACCAGTTAAATGATGCAACTTCAACAACATTTAATTAATGTGGCTAATAAATCTCCAACTATTCATCCTCAAGCTAATCCTCATTACATTCCTCCGCCTCCTTGGGATGCCTCTGGTAATGTTATTCCTCAACCCATAATAAACAAAAATATTCTTCAAACCATTCAAAATGATCCTTTGTACCCCTTCATTTTATCCATTGATATTGGTAATATATCTCCACCTATCAAGTATGATGGGACTAAAGACCCTGCCTCATTTCTCAAAGCCTTTGGCAACCTTTACAAATAGTGGATCTAAATTATATCCTTCATAACAACTAAAATCTAAGTGAAAACCTTCACTCTCAATGTATTATAATGGTATAATGAACTTCCCCAAAAATCTATTTGGAAACTTGAATATTTGGTTAATCCTTTGGTTAAAGAGTTTTAACACAATGGTCTTCCTAAAAATTGTCTTAACCACTTCATCAATGTTACGAAATCTCCCACTAAATCAACTCATAAATTTATCAAAACATTGAAATATTTAGTTGATAAATCTAACCATAACATGACTGATGATAACTTATTCAAACTTTTTATCACCGCTTTGACTCCCACTCTCCAATATAAGGTTCAAACCTTTTCTCCCCAAACACTTAATGAAGCCCTTGATCAAGCTAAACATTAAGACTTTCTTATGAAGAAATTTGAACCTAATCCTAAACTTCTTAAATGACATTTCCAAACATATAATGATATCACTAATAATACTTTGCAAACCAAGCTAGGAGTTGCCAAAACTAATATTCCTTCACCTTCTCATACACCTATTTTAGTTTAGTAAATGAAACAATTTTTATCACCCTCAAAACCTTTAATCTATCCCATTAATCCTCCTAAGTGGTATGACCCAAATCTAATATTTTGGTTCCATTATGACATTAGGCATTCTCATGAATCTTGTAGAGGGATCACTAAATTTTTTGTCTCCCATATGCTTGGTGATTCATTCAATCATGAAGTTATGATCAATCCTCATCATCAAGAATACACTGCTACTTTCCAAAAATGACAAGTTTCCAAAGCTTCTACCTCTAATCACCAAAAATATTCTTCAAATAATTAACCAAATGCCAAGGATGTTTGTGCTATTGATGCCAATTATAACCAATATTTTAAAAATTCTTAATATGTCAATACTACTAAGGTTAATTATCACTGTAAACCAGCTCACAAAGATCCCATTACCAAACATAAGAAGCCATCCTTGGAGGAATAACTTCTTAAAGATATTACCACCACTAATCTTGTTTTAGAAGCCTAATAGGAACCATCTCCTCCTTATGATCCTCCAACTACAACTATTCCTCCAAAAACTAATTTACCTCCTAAACCTCATGTTGTTTCTTCTAAATCTCATTAGAACTATCTTGAAGAACTCAACTCTATGCTTTTAAGATTCCACTTATGGAATTGGTTCACACTTTACCCTATCATCATAAATTCCTTATGTAATAACTCCAAGAAATTGATGATCCATCCTCTTTATATGAAGAACTACCTTTTACTGAATATCAACCTACCAACATAAATACCATTGAAACTATGTGTCCTTCCAAACCTTCTATTGAATTCCTTAAAGAGGACATGATCAATGATGAAATTCTCTTTCGTGTTGATGATCCACTAGTTTTTATCAAGGTAGTCATTAATACCACTCTTATCCATAAATTTCTAGTTGATGAAGGTTTTGGTATCAATGTAATATCTTTTTTGCTCATCCAACAACTCAATTATAATAAGGATCATTTCAAGAAAACCTATCTTACTTGTCATAGTTTCAATAATACTAGTCAAAATCCACTTGGTTACATGTGGATTCCATTAACCATTGGACCTAAGACTATTCAAACCAATCTTATGGTCCTTGACTTACCCCTATCTTATAACATACTCCTTGGTCATCCATAGACTCATTGAATGAGGGCCATTACTTCTTCCTGTAGTCAATGTATTAAATTCTTATATAATATAAAATGGTATAAGCATGAAGTCGATCCCAACACATGGATCATTCAACTTCCTAATCCTAAATCATAATATCATATTCTTACCTTTCCTAAAATCAATAATTCTCATTTACTCAAGTTCATCAACATGAATCCTAATTTATAAGTTACTCTTGTGGATTTTGATGATGATGAGCCCAATGATTTGAAACATACTTGTATACCAAGTTACCTCCCCAAATTTTTTAATGGCTTCCTCCTTCTTTATTACTTAAGGATCATATTATTCCTCTTATTGATGGTATTACCAATTTTCCCCCTCCATGCAATGCTAAAGAACCTTCTTCACCTAAAGATGCCTTTACTTGTAATGATTTTGGAGTGGAAAAATTATTTAAATATCCTCTCATCATGTCTCCATGTACATTCAGTAATATCAAGGTTTCACCCCCTAAAACTCCCCCTAATTCTCAAGCATGTATAATTTATCCAACATATGATGATAACTATATAATGGCCCAAGCTCAATCTAGAGACTTGGATGTCTAGCATTATCAAAAAACCTTAGTCCAAATTTGTGATTTTAACCAAGATGTTCATACCATTTATGTGGATCATACCTTAGATCCTAAGGGTCATGTGCCTCCTACCAATTCTCCTCTTATTGATACTCCTTGGGTGATAGAGAAAATTATACCTTCCAAACCTCCAAAAAATTCTATATCTCCTTTACCACCTATCAATCCAATCATTACCTATAATCCTTCTCTTGTCACTGAACCCACTGATATTCCAACCCCTTTTGATCCATCTACTTCTAGTCTTGAAATTATTTTAGATGCCAAGGCAACTGATGTTTGTCAGATACATTCCAAGTATGATAATCATGGCAATCAAATTATAGATCTTGAAGTAGATGTTGAGTATTATGGTCCTCTTCCTACCTTGCCTAGTGACAAAGTTATCCTTGAATTACTTTATGCCCAAGAACCTCAACTTCCTTGGTAGCATCATAAACTTTGAAATTTTAAGACTAAAACTCTTTGCTTCAACAACTTCATTTCTAGCATTGATCCTAAAACAAATCCAATTTTTTCCTTACCTAATGCACCATACCACTTCCAAGATGGCAATGCCATGCTTATTGAAGAAACCACTCACATCGAATATGGTACTCCATCTTGTCCTCAACTAATTATTATCTCTCATGAACTCTCACTTCACATGATAATTTTAGCTTATTTTTTGACAAATATCATGAGGCTTTAATTTGGTCCTATGAATACATGCCTGGCATTGACCCTAGCATTATGGTGCATAACATTATTACTTATATTGATGTCAATCCTATGCATCAAAAACAAATAAAAATTCCACTTGAAGTTTTCACTTTGTCATAATGAAATCATCAAATTACTTGATGCTAAATTTATCAAACCATTAGATTATTCTGAATGGGTTTCTAACATTATTCCCATTTGAAATAAAGTCACTATGGTCATTCACATTTGTATTGATTTCCATAATCTCAATCTTGCTTATCCCAAGGATAACTTCTCTTTACCTTCAATAGATGCCATTATTGATTCCACGGTTGGTTATGAAATGTTATCTCTTATGGATGGCTTCTTGGGATACAATCAGATTCATATTACCTCTGAGGACAAATGTAAGACAACTTTCACCATGGAATTGGGAACCTATTTCTATGTCAAAATGGCCTTTGGTCTTAAGAATATTAGAGACACTTACCAATGATCAATGACTCACATCTTTCATGATCTCATTCACAAAATTGTTGAAACCTATGTGGATGATCTCATTGTTAAATCCAAAAATCATAAGAATCATCTTTTTGATCTTTCTATCATCTTTGACTATCTTCATAATTATAAATTTAGACTTAATCCTTAAAAATATGTCTTTGGAGTCACATCTGGTAAATTATTAGGATTTTTAGTCTCTCTCTATGGAATCGATGTTGACCCTACCAAAATTAGTACTATCATCAACATGTGCATTCCTCATCTTATTCTTAACATTCATACTTAGGCAAACTTGGGAAAATTATATGATTCATCTTTAAAATGGCATATCGAATTCACTTTGTCAATTCACTTCTCAACAAAGGTACTAATTTAGAATGGATAGATCCATGTTGAAAAGCCTTTAATAATATGAAAGAGTCAATGTTTTATCCACCTACACTTCATCCTCCTTTCAATGATAAACCTTGGATTCTATATACTTATTCCACACCTATTTCAATTGGGGAAATGCTTTCCCAAAAAGATGATACAGGAAGAGAGTATGTTATCTACTACATTAGTTGAGGCCTCATCAATTATCAAACATTTTATACCAAAATTGAGCATGATTGCCTCACCATCTATTTTGTAACTAAAAAGCTTCACCATTATATGCTTTACCAAACTACTTATGTCATTGTTCATTATGACCCCCTTCATCATTTCTTCTCCAAAGCATTTCTTCCTGGAGATAGAATTGGTAAATGGATGGTCCTCCTTGTGTAATTTGATCTTTGTATCATCACTCAAAATTTTGTCAAAGGGAAAATCATAAATGATCAACTTGTCATAGCTCCCATACCAGCCACTTTTTCTCTTCAAGATAGCCTTCTAGATGAAAATATATTTTACATATAAGGTCTTAATCAAGCTATTTCTTTCAAAGATTATTTTCATAGATTTACCACTGATCTTGAAGCCAATAATCTTGATGAAACCACTACTCCCTCTAGTACTACTAAACCAAAAGTAGTTATCAAGGAACTTCCTAAAATCAATGTTGACTTGTATGAGGATACTTGAACCCTTCAATTTGATGGCACTAAATGTCTTCAAGGAGTTGGGGTAGGTTGCATTCTCACAAGTCCTCTTGGAAAGATCATTCCTTTAACTTTTTGCTACACCTTTGATGTCACCAACACTATGGTCAAATATAGATCTCTAATTTTAGGCATGTGAGCTGCTCTAATTTTGACATTCAATACCTTCATGATTTAGGTAATTCTCATCTTATTTAAAATCAAATCAATGGTGATATCAATATAAAAGTAATAAATTCATTACATATCATCAAATTACAACCATTCTTGTTAAGGATTTCATCTCTTTCACTATTGAGACTTTTCCTAGAGATTAAAATTCCATTGTTGATTCTCTTGATTCTTCAACATCTCTCTTTCATCTCCACCAAGTCATTTTTAATCCTAATTTTCTTATACAAATAAGAAAAACTCCATCCTATACTCAACCACTAGATTCACTTATCTATCATATCAAGGTTGTTACCATTCGACAAAGCTTATGGTACCAAGACATCATTCAATTCTTAGAACATCAAACTTATCCTCTTAATTTAGACTCTCATGAAAAGACACGTATTTGTAAACAAGCTTTCAAGTATGTATTTTAGCATTACATCTTTTATTATTGCAACATTGAAAGTACCTTGATCCATTATGTTATGCAAGATGAGGTCCCTCCTCTTATTGAATAAGCAAATAGAGGAATTTGTGATGGACATTATAGTAAACATGCTACAGCCCACAAATGCCTATGTATGGGTTACTTTTTTCCTACTCTTGAAAAGGATGTAATCAAATATGCTAAAGAGTGTAATCCTTACCAGCTTCATGATGATCTAATTCATTCACCTCTAGCTGAACTTCAAACTATCAAATCTTCTTGGTCATTTTCCACATGGGTATTCAATCTCATTGGCAAACTACCTCTCTCCCAAGATGGACATGTTTTTATCATAATCTCTATCAAATATTTTACCAAATGAGTAGAATCCATGCCTTTTGTTAACATCACTAATCCTACCATTTCCAAATTTATTTTTAATCAAATCATTTTCTACTTTGGTGTTCCCCATACCATCATTTCAGACAATGGTGGTAATTTCAAAAATAAACATGTTAAACAACTTTGTAATAAATTCAAGATCAATCATAAATTTTCCACACCTTATCATCCACAATGCAATATAACTACCAATACAAGGCTCATATTTCCAAACAACATAACAAATGTGTCAAAGTCTTCACATTTAATGTTGGTGATATTGTCCTTAAATTAGACTACACCCATTATAAAGAAGGTAAATACACCTAAAAATGGTAGGGCCCATATTTATTCAAAGATATTCTTGGTCTAAGCACCTACCATCTTCAAACTAATTAAGGCCATGTTTTCAAAGAGCCCACCAATGCATAATTTCTCAAAAAGTACTTTGCCTAAACATTTCCTTATTTTCATGCTTTCTATCTACATCTTTATAACACTTGTTGTAGGTTACTTACATGGGTCTTTCTCTCTATAGTAATTTCCTTCTTTTCACAAACCTTTAGTCCTCCCTTTTGGTCTTTTGGTTTCTTGATGTACCATAGTCTTATTTATCTTCTTTCATTTTCTCTTTTTTTCACCCTTTTGGGTTTCTCTTTTATGAAGTTATAGTGTAAGACTATCGATAGAACATGGCCCTCCTCATAAAATTACCATATTTTTGCATTCTTGTTCTTAAACTTTAGCTTTTTCTTCTTTTGTTAGATGGAATTTTCACAATAATCTATGTTATCATGTTTTCCTCCATTTCCATCATCATTATGATAAGGAATCACACTTTACTATCATTATATCCATTTTTTTTATATCACATTTTTTATTATTTGAAGCAATTCAAATTGTTCCATGTGTCACTCCTCTTTATTTCCCCTTTATTTCACTCCATATTAGATAAAACAAGGTTTAAGTTAATATATCATTTTTATTTCACCTAGATTTATGAGACTCTTAGACCCCATACCCTTTAAAGTTCTCTTAGAAATCTTGTCCCAAGTATTCAAATGAAATTCATCTTTAGCACCCATGTTTAGTTTTCCAAATCCATATGGAGGAGGAATAGAAAAAGCCATCAATAAAGTTAAAAGACAAATCATTTGAATCAAAAGGTAATGATATTTAAAAGGCAACATACAAATCTTAAAAGTCAAATTCACACTAAAATGCATGATTAAAAGCACATCTCTTATCTCTAATTGAATCGCAAACTCCACAGTTGGCCTCACATATAGCTAAAGTCCTTTAGGGTGTGGTAGACCAGTAGATTGTAATAGGGAAATTCAACAAACTCTATGGTGCTACCTACTTTCTCACACAAGTACCCAATCTTCATTGTAAACCAACGACTCTATAAGGGATCTTGAGGAATGGGGAACACATTGTGGGAAGGTAGGTCCATTTTAATTTTCATCTGTATAGCCTTCATGGGATGATCTATATACTTAATTCATTGACATAAGACTTGTGTAGCTATGATAAGTTCTTCAAATCCCTTAAGGTCAAAATTCTTCTTATTTTGACAAACCTAATTTTAGTGTCTTGACTTTGATAAAGAGTTCCTCTACCTTGGTTTTTCCTTCATTCTCCCCTCCACCCATTTCATTTCCCCATTTGATAGATAAATTGTGATTCCAAATTTATTTTCCCTTCTTTAATTCCATCTTCATCTTTTAAAAACATGCTAGCACTACTTTATTTTAGTTTTATCTATCCTTAGAGTGAAATAACATGTTTGAGTAACTATGGATTCCTTATTTATTTTTTACCATGATTTACATTTGTACACTTATTTAGACTTGTTTCCTTTTACTATTTATCATTTTTTGCACTATCCTACTATTATGGACACCTGAGTTCATACACTTTTTCCATTATTGATTGAGGTTGGCTTATTACTTCTCATTCAATAATGTTATTTCCCCTTTTATGCACCTTTTTCCATTGTTGAGTGAGATAAGGATTATTACTACTTACTTATAAATGTTATTTTACCATTTTGTTTCTAATTTTACCATTGATGTTTAATTTACCATGTTTTTTGACATGTATCCTTGGTTTGATTTGGTGAGTTTTCTTTTCTTACTTGAGGTTTACTTGTTTGAGTTTTTTGGTATTTAGTAGCCTTGGATTTTTGATTTCTAGATTTACTCTTGTTATTTTACTTGGTTATTTAGTCTAGCATAGCACTACTCACCCTAGCTTGCCAAATTTCCAAGTATGTCCCGTCCTCCTATCACTAGTTATCTTGGCTTTTCTTGTGCTTGCTTTTTTTTTTTGCTCTTTAGTTTTATATTCTTGGGTTTGTATAAATCAATCTCTACACCCTACATAATCAAAACTAACAACATAATAGACAACCATCTAGAAATAATGGTAAGTTAAAGTATGCATTACATTTACTTTTTAGTTATTTACTTTTCAGTAATTTACTTTCCATTATTTTTGCTTTAAAATATTGTGATTTTTTTTAACATTATCATTGTGTGTTACTATGTTCTTTTTTGAAGCAAAATATCCTATTGCACCTTAGTGACATGTGATGAGATTTAAGTGGGGAATATGTATACACATAATATGTTTAAACTTTTATCAAATATTAGTGCTTTATATCTTTTAGGAACCCATCTAGACTCAATCTCTCTAAGTGCATACCTTAAGGAGTGCACCAGAAAATGAGTGGGCAGACCTTTGGTGCTTTACAAGATTATTATCCCTTATTTCCATTATTATAATTTAAACATCTCTTAAAACCATTCCCTAAGCTATTACTCCTCCCTTGGACACTCCTCTAGTCTTTTTCCTCTTTCCATCCCTCTTTTCCTCACCTTGATCCCCTTTTACCAATTGATTGTACTAGGTTGACTAGGTCAACCCTGTATAATTTTTAGCCTCTGATTATTATACAGGGTTAACTAGGTTGACTCTATACTATTTTTGGGTATTTTCACTTGAGAACTTTGTTATCCCTTTGGCCAAGCTAGCTTAGGACATGGTGATCTATCTCTTGAAAACATATAGGGTTAATTGGGTTGACCTCATATAACTGACATATTTAAAAGGATGTAAGGTGAGTTCTACCTATAAATATAAGACCATTTCATCATTAATTAAATATTCAATCAACATTTATTATTCGCTCACACTTATTTACAATCTACTCTTCCACCATTCTACTTGAGAAGTCTTAGCTTAGGGTTTCTACTTGGAGAATATAGTCTTGTGGATAAGTCTTGGATGCTTTGTAATTTCTTAATTATATTTATAAACCACAACAACCTCTTGTGAATCCCCTTTGGCTAAGAGAGATATTGAGTCTCGATGAGTTCACATTCAAGTAAGTATATTCTAACTTTGTTCCTCTTTTTAGTAGATAGAAGTAGCATAAGTATCAGCTCAAATAATATTATTCTTTATATTCTATGTATTAGGGTTTTACTCATACTTAGATTAATTGAGATTCTCTTATACATGGTTTGATTACTTTACTAACCCCTCATGTTTTGCTACAAGCTTTGGTGTGCACTAGATTAGATTTACTTTCTTGTTATTAGAATAGAGTGAACATTAAATCTAGGATTCTTTTAGGGTTGTTACATGATTGTGTTATACTATAGGCTTTGAAACCCTTTCTATCATGGTATATTTTGATAAGTGATCCCCTAATTAGGTCTATAAGATCCCCATATTGGTCATGCACCCACTTAACAAATGTATTCCCAATCAGAAGTATAGGTATGCTCTATCTTCTCCAAGTAATGATTGATTTATATACATGATGCATTTATGATTGCATACACAAAACATTTGAAAATAATTTTTTTTAAATATAATTTTGTATTCTTTAACTAAGTTAGATAAAAATAATTTAATTTTACAACGAAGCTAACTAAAAATATTATATGTTATATTTAAGCTAATTACAAATAATTAAAATTTTAAATCTTTACTTTATGACATTTATAATATTGAATAAAAAATAATATTTCAAATTAATTAAATAAATAAAATAATTTAAATTTTGAATATTTTCATAATACATATATCATTTATATTCTTTTTTGAAAAATAAAAAAAACTATTACTTCAAGAGAGGACATTACAATTATGAGTGTCAGAGTGATCATAAATAAGACAACAAGCAACTAAACCTTATCATAAATTTAGGATACTTTAATGTAGATAATATTCTATCTTAGTAAGGAACTTAGTGGTTATTGATCCCCCATTAACCTAGACAAACCTAAGTTTCTTATTCTTCCACTATCTCTTCCACTAGGTGATTAGTCTTAGAATTATGATTTTACACATAAAGTCAATGGTGTAGATGTTCCTTCATGTTTGTGGTCTCCTCTGTAATCCCAATCAATGAAATATTTTGAAGTGCATATGAACATAGAGGACTTAAATGTGAATTAATAATCAAAGACTAAACACAAATTGATAGATATATTAATAAGACACAACATGGAGAATTAGGTGGGAAAACCTCAAAATGAGATTTAAAAAACTCACAATGATTATTCAATATTTGAGAAACTTTTACCAATACAATATAAACTTCTCCTTCTCACTTATTCTTAATAAATTTTACAAAACCTTTTAACATCACCTGAATAAGTTTGAATGATAATGTTTCATATCAATTCATCATGATTCATAATAGGGGCAAACCCCTATTTATAATAAAAATGTGAAGTGAGGTGGTTGTTGTAACCAACGGATCCAACCATCCTGAAAGCCATTTAATAATAATGGTAAGTATTAAATAAATATAATATTATTATTATTATTTATTTTCACAAAGTTTTCACCTCATGTTAATAAATAATATATTATTATTATTATTTAAATAACTACCAAGGTAAACTAAGGATCAATTAATCCCACTTAGTCATTAAATATATTAACACTCCCCCTTAATGCTAATTCAAGATAAAATTCATAGTCTCCTTAAAAAAAGAATTATACTATGTATATAGTTGAAGCATTTTAAAACCATCATCATGCAAAAATAATCTTTTGAAACAAAAATAATTATAATCTATAAACTACTCTAAACTAAGTTTAGGCTAGCATTATTGTAAGACTACATCTCACAGTTTCTCATGAATAATCACTAAGCATATTTGGAGCCTTTTATAACATAAGGACCTCCATTACAAAGTATATTTTTAAATGTATTAGGTATAAAATTAAAACTTCCACATGAAGTCTACTTAAATTACATAACTTCCACATGAAGTTTATAATGCTTTACAATGAGAATAAGTATAGATAAGAAGAACACATGGCTGTTAGGACATGGCATTTTCATACACACTCCCCCTCAATGGAAACTCTGAGAGGCCTAACATTGCATAAAACTAAGAAAACTTGGTAGCACTAAATGGTTTTGTGAAGATATCTACCATTTTTCTATTTGTAGAATAGAACTATAGATTTATATTACCATTGAGGACTTTCTCTTGGATAAAATGCACATGAACTTCAATATGTTCAATTTTTTGGTGTTGTACACCTACAAAACTTAAACACATATTAAAAAATAGATTCATGAAATCATAGTATGGTTAGCATCATAATAACCAAATACATAAAGATAAAAGATGGCATATGTTTATCTATGGTAAAACATATTTTAAACAATCAAGTCATGTTTTAGGCAAACAAGTTCACTACTTTGATTACAAAGTTAGTAAAAAATATAAATTACTGTATATGATTCAATATTAGATGTCTCCAATATTAACAAGATGAGCATCCCCAACTGTCATGTGATCTACATAAAATAATTTACTAATAATATGACACTAAGTTTAACCAACATTAGATATATTATTAGAAATAACTTATTTTATAATTTGAGTCTTATCAAAACTTTACAAGTTTAATATGCTTCAACAAAATATTGAGGTATAATCTCTCATACATCAAATATAGACCATTATAACATGATATGCAATCATCTAATTAAATAGATATGAGACTAAAAACAAATAAGAGATTTATGA
This sequence comes from Torreya grandis, assembly GCA_037957365.1. Taxonomy (NCBI): domain Eukaryota; kingdom Viridiplantae; phylum Streptophyta; class Pinopsida; order Cupressales; family Taxaceae; genus Torreya; species Torreya grandis. The sequence goes on along the minus strand of JARHVA010005157.1, from coordinate 1,009,914 downwards.
ATAGAATGCTTACTAAATTTAATGGTGAAGAGTTAATAATACCAACTCTATTTACACTTTACATTTCATAACATATTTTATTATCAAAAGAAGTGTAAAAGAATGTTAGCATAAATAATCAAATGATATTATCTAAGCATATTATCATGGAATTTCTCTCCTAATCAAATGAAATCATCTTAATAATTGAAACACAAAAGATCAAAACTTATTGATCATGATCTTCGTACTAGATGCAATAACTAAACATGATCATTTTGTCAAATTAAACATGATTTTATGCATATAATGTATTTCTATGCTAACTCATATGAATTGAAAATAATCATAATATCTATATATTTTATTTACTTTTCATCTAAGATAAATATATCTATTACAATATAATTGTAATAAACATTTTTCAAGAGTCAAATTAAATAATTTTACTAGCAAATACAATGTAGATGAGACATTATTAATATAGTTAGTATCTCTAAAGTAACAACAAAATAGTTTTATCAAATCAAATGAAATGCTATGAGAATACATGTATTTTTTATGTATAAAAATGAAAATATTAAGTAGGTATTATTATTCAGAATATGTGCAACATTATTCATGGCTTCAGCCCATAAAAACATAAGAACATTTACAGACTTCAACATTGTTCTAGTCATTTCTATGATGATGTGGTTTTCCCTTTCAGCAATACCATTTTACTAATGGGAATAGGGATTTGTTAATTCCCCTTAAATACCATAACTAATGTAAAAATAATCAAACTCTTTACTAATGTATTTACCACCATTATTCATTCTTAATCTTTTAATAGAAAAATTAGATGCATTTTCAACACTAGCTTTAAATTTTTTTAATTTAGACAATACATCTGATTTATTTTTAATAAAATATGACTAAATTATTCTAGTGTGATCATTAATAAAAGTAACAATATATAAATAACCATTAAGATATATAAATTCAAGAGATCCTACAACATCACCATGAATTAATTCTAAAGGATGTGAAGAATTTGCATCATGATTCTTTTGAAAGGGGTTAATATGTTACTTACCACATAATTAGTCCTCACAAGTTTTATGATGAGAGAGGATAGCAGGAAGTCCAACAATAATATTTTTTATAGACATATCATGTAAAATTATAAAATTAACATGTCCTAATCTTTCATGCCATAATTGAGATTTATTTTTACTATGCAATGAAATAAAACATGCAAAGGAAGGAGAGAAAATGTATAAAACATTTTTTTAGAAGATTGATTTTTAAGTCTATCCTTGCTTTTATAATAGGTTTCACTTCTATGACCAAATTTACCATATAAATTTTAATTTTTATTAAACTTAAATTTATGATTCTTATGACCAGATTTCTTGTTTCTATTTTTCCTTTTAGTAAAATTACAATTAGATTTCTAGTTTTTATTATTATTAGAAACATCATTTAAGGTGAAAAGTGCCTGAGTGGCATTCTATTTAGAATCAAAATTAGTTTTAATTTTTTCTTATTGAATCAAGATAGTAGACAAGATGGTAAGGTCAGGGATATCTTTCTTAGTTTGATATTTAAAATTCAAAATTGAAATGAAATTTCTAAACTTTTCATGAATATTTAGATGAATGATAAAATAAAATAGTTGATATTGAATCAAATTATGATTACAACCATCTAATTTAGCTTTAATGTTCTTAATTTTAGCAAAAAAATTCACAACTTTTTCATCACCTTTCATAAGTGTAGTTAAAAATTCAAGGATTAACTTAATTATTTTTTATAAATGAGTGCCCTCATGCATAGATTCAAATATTTTGCAAGCATCGCTAGGAGACTCTTGATTACCAATGTGGACAAGGAATTCATCCTTAACACTCCACAAAATAATGGACATAACTTCTTATGATTTTTGTTGAAATGTATTGGTAAGCTTAGAGGGTCATATGTCATGCAAAAGAGGCCTTTTTAGTCCCAATGACAATATTCCATAAATTTCAGGCTATGAATTCTACTTTAGTGTAGATTTTCTAAATATTATAGTTTTTTTCCACCAAACATTTGTCATTTATCTAAAATAAAATTAGGCAAAGCCATAACTTCCCTTTAAAAATAATAGTAAACAAATGCTTAAATTAAATTTTTTTAGTGTGAATTTTAATTTTATTTGATATTAAAACAAAATTAAAGTGCAAACACACAATAATTGTTCAATTTAATACTAGATAAAGTAAGAAAAATGTGAAAGATTATAACAAAATAGGGTGTCTAAAGTGTCACAAAAATACACTAATGTAAGAAAAATTTAACAAATTAACCTTTTTATAAAGATTTTTTCTCACTATTTTCAAAAATAAAGTTAATTACACATGAAACTATGATTAATTTCACAATTTAGATGCCAAATAATGAAAAAAATTGAAATATGCACTAAATTAGATGCCAAAGGAGTCATACTCAGAACAACCACCTAGACATTATTATTTAAAAAATTATAAAATTAATAATAGGTGGATTAAAAATACAAACTATACCATGTAAATGCATACAAAAAATACCAAAACTTAAGGGTTTACTAGTTACATGACTATGCTTGTATAAGTTTTGACTAGGTCAAATGTCGAAACAAGGTCGATGGGTTAACTAAGGTTTTAAACATGTGAAACTTGTCACGTAAACCAAGAAATAAAATTAAAATTAATTTAAAATTTATAAAATTAAAAAACAAATCAAAATTTTGATTTTAATGGGTTTTAAACATAGGACCTCCTTAGTGACAAGTTTTTAGCAAAAAATTTAACTTCCAAATCATCTAGAAGCTTATTTAAGATTTAACATGCACTAAATGATATATAAACCATATTTTTTTAATTAAAAATATATATAATTTCATATATATCGTACATGTGAATTTATATTACTAAAAAAAATAACTTTTGGTAAAAAAATGTTATCTCCCAAAGTGGGACCCATAGGGCTTGCATAGAAATATGAATATTTTAAAAAATAGAATATTATTAATATATTTTAAAAAATTATATGACATTAAATTTACCTATAGCACACTCCAAAAATAATAATGGTGCTCAGGTGGGAGTTTAGAAAATCACAAGAAATTGTATATGCCACCAAAGACCTTGTAATTTTATCAATATGTATGAAATCCTACCACAAAGTAGATTAAACCTAAAAAATCAAATTTCAAATCCAAAATATAGATATTTTCATATTTTTAAGATTTGAACCAGCTGTACAATTTCACCCAAGGAGGGAAAAAAAATCATAAATATTTTAGGTAACCTTCATAGGCTCTGAAAGTTGCCAAGCAATTTTTAAATCTTCAAACTAAGCCTCCAAGGTCCTCAAAATGAATTTTTCCAACCAAAAAATAAATTTTCATATTTTAAAAAGGTTCATTAGTTGTAAAAGTGTTGTAATATAACCAACAATGACATCTAAACTAAAATTTGGCTTCAAAAAATTAATAGAGGTTACTTGAAAGGAGTTTTTAGATGATTGAATAGAGATTATTTGTTAAAAAAATTGATATACAGGGTTTTATAAGAGATTAAAATAGAAAATATATATTTTAAGGTCATTTTATTAATATCATATAATGATTAAATAAATTATTTTCTTAACTTTTGATTTTTAGAAGCTTGCAGGGAGATCTACAATGCTCTTGCTAATCAATAAACACAATACCTTTACTCTAGTACCATAAAAGAATTTGTAATGCATATGAACCCAGAGGATATAGATTTAAATTAATAAGCAAATAGTACTCACAAATTTACATATAGATTAATAATACACAAAATAAATTGTTAGGGTGTGGAGCTAAAAGCTTCAACTGTTTGCAGACACAAGAAGAGGATGCTGAAGAACCAGAGGAACCGGCGTCGGCAGTATGACCGACGTCGGTCACAGACAGTGGAGAAGGAAACCAGCGATGGCAGAGAGTTAGCCGACGTTGGCAGCACCAGTCAAGTAGGGACCGGCGTCGATCACCTGTGTGTTCATAAACTGTTCGTTGCACGAACAGTTAGTTAGTTGAACTAGGTGTTTGCATGTTAAGGGGCTAATTTAAGTCGCGAGCTGTGTGTCTAATTTTAGTAGTTAGATTTCTATTTTTTTAACCATGGGATTCTATTTAAGGACCCATGAGGCATGTATTGTAATTATCATATTGATCAAGTAAGAGCATTGAAGCAAGCAAGGTCAAGGATATCTACAGGTGTAAGGTCAAGGAGATCAGCTGAAGCATTCAAGGAGGGATAGCAACTCAAGTTGTAGAGTTGGGTTTTGTGTTGAGCAAGATAGAGAGGGAAGAAGGTCTTGAGGTGTGGCAAGCCTTTGAGGTGGAGGGAGAAGTGGCATCTTCCTTATTGTATTTTCTTCTAGTATTATCTAATACAATAGTGTGTATTGTCTCTCAAATTCTTTGTTGTCTCATGTTTCTAGTTACTTAATCATTCTGGTATAATTCCATGTTTAATTACTTATAAATAAGTAATCAATTGTGATTTTGTTGGATAAGGGGTCTCCTAACAGTTGGTATCAGAGCTACGGTTTGTAAGAAGCAGGTATTATTTTTTATTACAGGTCATTCACAGGGTTTTTTGATTGAGTGGGAGTTCAACAATGGCAGAAGAAAGTAAGCTACGAATGGAGAAGTTTAATGGCAAGAATTATCAACACTGGAGGATGCAGATTGAGGACTATCTGTATCAGAAGGATTTGTACTTACCATTGGGTGGGGTTGCATGCAAGCCCACAAATATGAAGGATGAAGAATGGAACGTTCTTGATCAGAAGGCTCTCGGTTCCATAAGGTTGAGCCTTGCATCGTCTGTGATTTCTAGCTTATCACAGTGTAAGACAACGGAAGAGTTGATAAAGTCCTTGGCAAATTTATACAAAAAGCCCTCAGCTTCTAATAAGGTATACCTTATGAAGTAGCTATTTACTTTGTAAATGCAGGAAGGTGGATCGGTACATACTCATCTCAGTGATTTCCATGGTTTGGTAAGCCAATTAGCTTCAGTCAATATTGTTTTTGATGATGAGGTAAAGGCTCTCTTGATTTTATGTTCTTTGCCTAAAAGTTGGGATAGTTTGGTTATGGCAGTAAGTAATTCTACATCTGCTTCTAAAATCTTAAAAGTTGATGATGTTGTGAGTGTGATCTTGAATGAGGAAATACGCAGGAGAAGCACAGGTGAATCATCAGGGAATGCTCTAAGTGCAGAAAGTAGGGGAAGGCAAAGGGAGAAGATTGAGCAAGGGAAATCAAGGTCGGGAAGGAGATCCGAGTCCAAAGGTATTACCTGCTCGTTTTGTGGAAAGAAAGGACATACAAAGGAGTGTTGGTTTCGAGATAAAGAGAATCAACCTGAAGGTAAAGAAGAAGCAAAAGATGCAAATATTATGGTACAGGATGCTCTCATACTTTCTTTGGATAGTCAGGTAGGATCATGGATTTTAGATTCTGGTTCATCTTTTCATGCATCCCCAAACAGAGATTTGTTTCATGAGTATGAACAGGGAGACTTTGGAGTGCTCTATTTAGGGGATGGTATGCCTTGTCAGATAGTTGGCAAAGGGAAATTGCAGCTGAGATTGCAGATTGACAACACATGGGTGTTGAAGGAGGTCATGCATGTTCCAATTCTGAAGCAGAGTTTGATTTCTGTAGGAAGGTTGGGTGATGAGGGATGCACAATAACCCTCACAGCGGACTCTTGGAAGGTTACCAAGGGAGCACTTATTCTAGCTAGAGGTAAGAAAGTAGGTACTCGTTATCTATCTACTTGTATTATTGATTCTACTTCTGATGTAGATTCGAAGATGTGGTCTAATAGGCTGGGTCACATGAATAAGAAGGGAATGGAAGTTCTTGATTCAAAAGGTATGTGTTCAAATTCAGAAAGCATAGATAGAGTTCATTACAGGAAAAGGAAATTTGAGGCTTTTGACAAGAACAGGGAAGTCTTGGTGTTTTTGGAGGAGATGAAGGCCAGAGAACAGTTATAGGCACTGAATAAATCTGAGTAGGGCAGTATGGATAGAGATTTAATCCAAGATGAGCTCGTGGATGAAGAATTCATCACTCACAGGAACATACAGGCACCGATGTTGGTCACTTGGAACTGACGTCGGTCATCCAGACACCGACATCGGTCATGTGCAGACCAGCAGGGTCGGTAGGTCAGGCAGGAAAAGTCCGACGTCGGTCATCAGGACCGACGTCGGTAGGGGGGGACACCGGCGTCAGCCAGGGGTAACAAAGTCAGCAGTCAGGGTCAGTGCAGGGAACCGACATCAATCGGGAGTAGACTGGGAGATGGCCGAGATCGGTCACTGGAATGGATGATGGGTGGACAGTTAGTTTTCAAGGAGTCTCAAACACCCATACAGAGGTTAGAAAAGGTATGTGAACCTCATATTCATTGTTCACCTTTTTTATATTGCTTACTGATAGTCATGAACTAGGAAGATGGAGGAAGCAATGCAGGTAGAATCCAAAAACAGTGGGAGCTTGACATGGATGAGGAGTGTGAGTCCTTAGAGTAGAGCCAAATAGGTATTTGTTGGTAGAATTATCAGCCGGATAGAGGGATGGATTCCCGTTTTAGAAAAGAGAGTGGATGGACATCTGAGATAGAAGGCTATGGTATATGGTCTTGAGTTAGCTACGGACAATGGAGGTTTGACCATTGTATTTTATCTTTACCAGGTTGGATAATATTAGCTACATTATCCTGTTACTGTATTGTGTTAGTTTTTGCAGGGTTGCATATACAGGGAGTTTTCTGAGCTAAGGGTAGAGTTGGTTTAGAAGTATGTCATGAAGAATTTGGGAGCATCAAAATTCTTGTGGCATAAGTGACAGGTATAGCATCACAGGTTTGCATGGTGTTTGGTCTTCAAGAGTGACTTTGAAGAGGGATACAGAGCCAAAGGAACAAAATAGATGGTGTATAGGTACAGGTACAGTAGCAGTTGTTTATCTCTAAGTGGGATATTGTTAGGGTGTGGAGCTAAAAGCTTCAACTATTTGCAGACACAAGAAGAGGATGCTAAAGAACCAGAGGAACTGGTGTTGACAGTATGACCGACGCCGGTCACAGACAGTGGAGAAGGAAACTGGCGATGGTAGAGAGTCGGCCGACGTCGGCAGCACCAGTCAAGTAGGGACCGGCGTCGATCGCCTGTGTGTTCCTAAACTGTTCGTTGCACGAACAGTTAGTTAGTTGAACTGGGTGTTTGCATGTTAAGGGGCTAATTTAAGTCGCGAGCTGTGTGTCTAATTTTAGTAGTTAGATTTCTATTTTTGTAACCATGGGATTCTATTTAAGGACCCATGAGGCATTATCATATTGATCAAGTAAGAGCATTGAAGCAAGCAAGGTCAAGGAGATCTACAGGTGTAAGGTCAAGGAGATCAGCTGAAGCATTCAAGGATGGATAGCAACTCAGGTTGTAGAGTTGGGTTTTGTGTTGAGCAAGAGAGAGAGGGAAGAAGGTCTTGAGGTGTGGCAAGCCTTTGAGGTGGAGGGAGAAGTGGCATCTTCCTTATTGTATTTTCTTCTAGTATTATCTAATACAATAGTGTGTATTGTCTCTCAAATTCTTTGCTGTCTCATGTTTCTAGTTAATCATTCTGGTATAATTCCGTGTTTAATTGCTTATAAATAAGTAATCAATTGTGCTTCCGTTGGATAAGGGGTCTCCTAACAGGGTGGAAAAACCTCAAAATGAGATTAAAAACCCCATAATGATTATTCAATATTTGAGAAACATTTACCCAATACAATATAAACTTCTCCTTCCCACTTTCTCTCAATAAATTTCACAAAACCTTTTAAAATCACCTAATTAAGTTCAAATGATAATGTTTCATATCAATTCACTGTGATTCATAATAAGGGAAAAACCTTATTTATAATAAAATGTGAAGGGAGGTTACCATTGTAACCAATGAGTCCAACCATCCCAAAAGCCATTTAATAACAATGGTAAGTATTAAATAAATATAATTTATTATTTATTTTCATGAGGTTTTCACCTCATGTTAATAAATAATATATTATTATTATTTAATTAACTACCAAAGTAAACTAAGGGTCAATTAAGCCCACTTAGTCATTAAATGTTCTAACAGTCAAGATGTTCTGCATTCTTTTTATTTCATTTGTATTTATGCGTACCATTTTCAAGATTTGAGTATTAAGACTAGCTTTCTTCCCATTATTTTCAACAAAAAAAATTCAAATGTATTATATTATCATTCATTACTTCAATCAAATTGAAGTATGCCAAAAATATCTAGTAGAATCTTCTAATCACAACATCCATCTCCTTCTAATATTCAAGATACTCTTTATTTTACTTAAAAACTAGATTGTTAACACTTACCATGGCCTCCTTGATGGATTGAATTCCATTTATATATTATTTTAAGTTATCCAAGATTCAATTTCTTTGATTAGGCCTATCATTGCTTGGGTGTGAGGTTTCTCATTTTTTTTCATTTCCCTACTTTTGGTGACTCTTCTATTTTGATGGATAATTACTTTTTCACTAGCCCTCTATGCTTTGTGCAATCTTCTCATTTTCTTGCATCATTGAACATGTTCTTGTCATAACTATCATCTTTTTATTTTCCTTTATCTTGATTGATCCTATCATTTTGATTCCTTCTTTTCTATCTTACCTTCTTATACAGTGGCATAAAAACATCTTCTCATGTTTCCTCTCTCAGTTATGATGCCTTGGGCATAGTTTGTATTCAAGATCACTAAATTATCTCTAACACAAATGGAATCCTCATATTCCCTTGATGTCCATTTTCTAGGTTTTTCTTTTAATTTGTTTGCATCTTCTTGTTTAGTTAATAAGATCAATAATCATCACACCTAACCTGTTAATAGTTAGAAATGTTGAATAATTATATTAGCTTGGAAATGTTGATGACTTCATCCTACTATAGGTCTAGAGACATCATTATAACCAGGTTATTTGTGACTATTTTAAGTTTTTCAAATATGATGATGGTGATGGATGGAAGTAAGAAAATCACATGGAGGAGAGCCATCACCAAGCAATGGAGTTACATTGATAGATTCACCAAACTGGTTAAAAGATAATTCATAGTAGACTAAGCCACTAAAAATGGATGTAAAGTGGTTTAAAATTAGATGAATCCCATCATGGTCCAAGAAAATATTTGATATGGGAGGTCACACCAATTTTGGAGGCTTATAAACATGCCAATATGGAAAGTTACCCTTAGAATTCCTCTCCTCTTACAATGCTAGCTGATAGACTTATAATATGGAGCATGTCCACCAATCGAGGAGAGTAATTTGTTATTGATTTTTATGTCAAACCCAATTTGTGTATACATCCTTTTTTTTACCATTTATACTAATCTAAGGAATTTGGATTAAGATCTTTTTTATTTGGGAAATTTCCTTTCCATACCTACCTCATCTTCCTTATTATGTGCCATCCTTAATGAGTCTTTTAGAAAATAATACATTATTTCTATATTATTTCCTTTAATTCTTCCATCTCTTGATTTTTGGACATGTTCATATTTCCTTTATTATCTATTTAATAAGAGAGAAGGCCAAAATTCACTAGTTGGAATCTGTAGGTTTGTTGCGCTCTTCCAGGGTATGGTTTAGTTTTACTTCCTCAAACTAGTTCTGAAGTGTTTCCATTCTTTGATTATCCTTCTCATTCTTTATTTTATATGTTTATTATTTTCCATAGCTTTTTTGACAATGAGAGAGTCAAATTATATAATGATTTTCTTGATGTTTTCTTTCAGTGCTAGCTTCATCCCTATAATGAGGCCCTTAGCTTCTGTTATGTCATTAATATTGATTTTGATAGAGATGACATTTTAAGCTATCACTTGACCCTTATGGTCTCTTATTACATCCCCTATGCTAGACTTCCCAAGGTTATGTTTTGATGATCCGTCAATGTTAACTTTTTGTTGACCCTACTCAGGGAAGACCATTTAATGTTTTTCCTTCTTTTTTTATTCTTACTAGGCTTCATGTGTCATAGATTTTTCTGATCATTCCCCATTTTTTGAGGATTTTAGTTTCCTCTAGGTCAACCTCCTTTTTCTTTAGTTATTTTTAAGAAAATACAACTTCGTTAATAATCACTTCTATTTCCATCTAGACATTTTCTCGATCCTTGTGCCTACCATTTTCTTAAAATATTCATGTGTTTCTTTTGATCCAAACATTCCATGTTAGAATACTTGGTCCTATTTCCCATATATCCTTAAGAATGTTTAGGCACTTATTATACTACCATGTTATAAGATGATTTGGAAGATTATCATTCAGGCTCCAACTCAAGTTAAACTTGTTTATAAACTTATTCCATAACCTCGAGGAATAGTTATAGTGGATAAGGAGATGCTCTACATTTTTTATTTATTACATCACAAAACACAACATGATGGTCCCTAAAAGGATTTATTTTTTTATTTTTTTCCCATTATAATCTTCCCATGTGTGGTTAGCCACAAAAAACTTTCACTTTCAACTAGGATTTTGAATTCCATATGTTGGTCCATAGAGATCTTTCAAAGGCACTAGGCTATGTATTCATATTTCACTGAGTAAATACCTATGTCATTTCAATTCCAATTCAAAGGGTCTTTTTCTATCCTCTAGGGGATTTAAAATCCTTGGAGGATGATGTTTAGGATCTTTTATGGTTCATTCTATGCTTCATTTGCATTTTGGAAGATTTTTAGGTAAAGGTATTTTAATCCACTTATGTACCTTCTATCTAATAATTTTTCAATTTGTGCCCCCATTATCTGACATTTTATTTTTTGATGTCATTATACTAGGTTCCATTCTCAAGTGTTTTTAGATAACCCATCTATCTTTCTAGAAGTCTATTATTTCCTTATGTTTAACCTAGTGGAATAGACCTTTTAAATAATGTCTTTGGCTTCTCTTATGTTATTCCAAATAGTAAATCTAGGAGGGAGTTCCTTCACTATGAATATTATTTCAATATTCCTTTCATCAAGGTATTTGTCTCTTAATATCTCCCTCCATCTTCTAGAGGGACTAGTTTCGATTCTCTAAAATAATTTAGTGATGAGGGCCATATTGACCTTCTTAAGGCTTATTATCCTAGCATCCCTTTGAGATATTGGTTTATATATTTTCCCCCAAGTGAGGAGTGGTAGTTTAGATTTTTCCCATGTTCCTTTCTAGAGAAATTTTCTAAGAATATTATTCATTTTGGTTAATTTTTTGAGGGAGCCCTTAGAAGAGAGAACCAGTAAATGGCAGTAGCCTAAAGAACTATCTTTATGATAATTATCCATCTAGCATATGTGAGGTTTTTTCCTTTCTAGTTGCTTATTTCCTACTCATTTTTTATTTTAATTTTTTCTAAAGACTCTTATCTTACTTACCTTTAAAGAGTGGGAAGACTAGGTAGTTATCTAGGAAAGATGCCTTTTCAAAACCAAGGATTCTATAAAAGAAAGATTAAATATTAGGATTGTTGATGAAATAGATCTTAAATATTATCCTAATATTTTTCATAATTACCCAATAGATACATTATTACTCTGACCTCTTATACCTTGAGAGAGATAATAACATTGTATCATCCATAAATTATAGATGGAAGTGGCCAATTGCACCTATAATTTCTTGAATACCTTTTATGTTGTTTCATCCTTTAGGGATTTTATATGTCTTGCAAGGGCCTCCACCATAATGATATATAGGTAGGGGGAGAGCATATCCCCTTGCATAAGGCCCTTAGAGGAGGAAAATTATCCTTTGGGGGATCTGTTAATCATAACTAATAACTTTGAGGAGTAACAACTCTTGATCTGGCTTATCCATTCTCAGCTGAATCCAAATTTTTAGAGCATTTCATTTAGAAAGGACAAGTTAAATTTATTATGTGCCTTAGATATGTCCACCTTAATCAACATTCCTTATTTCTTGATAACATACAAGGAGTGAATGATTTCATGCTCAATGATGATACCAGCTCTGATTTTCCTACCTTTGATGAAGACTCCTTGTTCCTCTAAGATTAGCTTAGGTAGGATGCTTTTAAGTTGGTTAATTATGAATTTAGATATGATTTTTTAGATAGTGTTACATAGTGAAATCAGTCAAAATTCCTTTGACATTATAATTTATATTTTTTTAAGAATGATAATGAGGAATTTGGAGTTGAATTCTTTTAGCATCCCTTGAGAGTCTTATCATTCATGTGCCAATTCCCTAATTCATTCTCCTATTAGGTCCCAAAAATGTTAATAGGGCCTAAGGAATAGTCTCCTACCATATCAAAGACTGATTTCTTGACTTCTTCATGGATATGTCCTCCATCAAGTTTTTATTATCTGATTGATTGACCAATTGAGGTATTTGGCACCAACAAGATTCTTGGTGTAATTGGCTCTCCTCATTATCCTACTTCAGAATATCTTCCTAATATCCCATAAAATACTCTCTAATTTCCTTGGCTTTATCTATGGTATTACCTTATAGGGTCTTTAATTCTTGAATAAATTTTTATATCTTCTAATCATGCATGATAGATGAAAAAACTTGGTATTTCCATCCCCCTCCCTCGGCCATCTGACCCTAGATTTTAGTTTTTTGTATATATTTTTTTTTAACTTATTCTAGATTATTTTTTATATTTCCCTCCTCCTCTAGTATATCTATGGAGTTGTGTCCTTCCATTCATAATTTTTGAATCTTTCCAATTCTCTTTTATAGGTCTTGTTTGTCCTACAATATATTTATGAATATAACATGATTCCATTTCTTCAATGCCATTTTGATATCTCTTAAGTTTATAAGAGAATAAAAACATCTTGGTCCCATATATATTATTCATAGCTTTCCATTTATGGTTTACAAATTCATCAAAATATGGATGCTCAAGACACGTTTTCTCAAACTTTAAGGGAGCTTTAACTGGTTGCTTATCCTATGAAGAACTATTGGCTAGTGATCACAACCTAAAGTTTTGAGCACCTCAATTTATAGGATGTTGTTGTCTTCCATCCAATTTATTGAATCTAAAAAAATTTCAAGTCTCTCTAGAATAAAATTTGTACATGTTTTATTAATCCAAGTGAACCATCCCTACTTAGTTTTCATATCCCATAATTTTTCATTAACCACTAAGTTATGGAAGCTCATGTGATCTTTATCTCTCTTGTTTTCTCCCTTATTTTCCAAGGCATACATTCTAATATTTAATTCACCCCTAATATACATAAGTATTTTTCATCTAATTTTATTATAACCTATTTATGTTGTTAGGCTTATTCTCTATCTTCTTTATTCTGGGAGTCATATATGTTTATCAAGTAGAAACTAAGTCCTGACTTCAAGAATAAACTTTTTTTGACAAAGTACTAATTTTGGGCTTAAATAATTTCTAGACTGACTTAACTAGGGTCCTAGATCATTTTAAATCCTCATGTTGTGCCTTTGGCATAAGACCCTTCCATTTCTCTATTGAGCTTTCTTGACAACCTCTTCTTGTGTTTTGACCAGTTTTATAGTTTAGTTTCTTATAGCATCATTACATCCAAGTTATATTGAATGATAAATTGCTTTAATGTTCTCCTTTTGAAGGGGACATTGAGACCCCTTATATTCTAAGAGATGATATGCATTATAGGTGATCACTTTTCTTGGTGCTTTCCAAGAAAGTATCTACTAGAGTTTAGGTCCCTACTTTGATTACTTATATTACCTCTGCATGCCCTTTTTCAGTTTGTTGGGTCTCACTCTCCTTATTTTTTCAAAGTTTCCTTTGGATTTGAGGTTCAAAATTTTTTTAATACCCATATCATCCTCATCCATTTTTGAGTTAGTCTCTTCTTCCTCATCCAAATTGTCTAGTTTTCTTTGTGTTTTTGGCCTTGTATTAAATATTTTATTTTTGTCTATTTTCATTGATGATTATTTATATTTTGATGACCCAAGTTTATTGTGTTTGATTCTTTGATTATATTTCCAAATATTCTTTGAATCCATAATTTGATGTTATATCTTCCATTTCCATGTTATTTTACTTCTCCTATGGCTGAGTTTCTAGGATGGATTATATTCCTTCCATTGAGGTGGGTTTCTCATTAATGATTTTTTTGTTATCTTTTGTCACTTGTTTATTAAATATTTTATTATTATTTTGTATAGTATGCTTTATTTTTAGCTTGAAAAATACCTCTGAGTATTTTTTCATTTTTTCAAGTACTTTCTCCATAGCATTATTTTATGTAAAGTTGGGCATTCTCTAATGAGATGTCCATATTTGTGGTAGCTCATACAATAGAATGGGATGTTCTCATAGTCTAAGTCTTCAACCCATTTCATTTATTTTGTTTTTAGAATGACATTTTTGGGGAAGGGTTGTGTGAGATTTATCTCCACACATATTCTAGCATAACTAGATAAGCCATTAGTGTGATATGGCTTTGATATTTTTTGAGGACTACCTATAGTATTATAAATGATTTCAAAGACATGCCTAGAAAATAATTATTATATTAGGATGTAAATTTAAATTCATATGCATGTTTTGGTTTGTAATTCCTCTATTGGCTTGAAGGTTGTGTTGTTGCTTGCACAACACACCTCATTTTTAGACTAAAAATGGGGACCCTCTTTTTTTTACTTTGAAGTCTGGTCTTATACTTCAAGGATTACATGGTGGTTGATTAACTAATTTGAATCTAAGATACATTAACTTAAATATACAAATTTGTATCATTTTTCTAAGTCCTAGTCTACTTGTTTGCTTGTGTTTTGAAACACATTTTACAGCTTCCTTTTAGACTATTTTACCTTAAGATTGTGCAAATGATCTAACTAATTTAGAGTTTATTGCTCATTTTCCTAAGAAACTTGGTCCATTTAAATTTTGATTTTTATATAAATTAATAATCATTATACAGTTTCATTTTTTTATTTAGTTAATTCTCATAAAAATGGATGAAATTGGCTTTTAAATCGATCAAAATGGCTAAGTCTATTTAAAGATTCATTTTACACTTAGTCATTTTCCAACTTTCATCTTTACCATTTTTATTAAAAATATTTAACCATTACTTTTTAAATTGGGTTTCATAGGCTATACCTTTTTATATTTTTTCTGTAGGTACTTAAATTAAATCTCAATACTTTTTTATTCCATGTGACACCTTTACGTGTCTCCCAATAGCCCAAATCTATCTAGGAAGTATTTTGGGACTTAGTATATTTATTTCAAGTTGCTTACATCCATGTTCACCTTTCCACTTATTTAAAATACTTAGTATATTTTAAAAATCTTGCCTAGTGCCATGTGTCAATCACTTGATGGTCATGTGCTTATTCAAAAGTCTTTCAAGACTTAGTCAATTTTCTTTAAAGTTATCTAGTGGGGCAATGATGTCACTGATACTCCAAGTTAGTGGGTTAATAATATGATGCCACATGGAATGATCCCACTACTCCACTATCCCAAATATATTTACACCAATTTAATGCCTCTAAGTTAGCAGGTCAATGATATGATTCCACATGGCATCATCCCATTACTTTGCTACCCTAGAGATGTTCATACAGTGCACAGACCCTAAGGGTGAGTAGGATGATGCCACATGGTTTAATATCACTACCTCACCCTCTTAGAGATTTCTATACAAGCCAAAGATGATTTCATATCCCTGGGTAAGTGGGTGAGAGAGATGGCACCACATGGCATGTTTATGCTTCCTCAAAATACTTAGTCATTTATCTTTGAAATCTTTCCTAGTGCCATGTGTCAATCTCTTGATAGACCAAGCTTATTCAAAATACTTTCAAAACTTAGTCTATTTTACAAAAGGTTACCTGATGTGTTTAAGAGTCTTTCAAAGGCTTAATCAATTTTCCAAGAAATTTTCCTAGTGAGTCTCTACTTTAGCAAAGCTTTGGGTGAGTGGGTGAGTAGGATAATACCACATGGTGAAATCCTACTACCCCATTCTTTCAAATATTAACTTTAGCCCAAAAATGATGTCAAATTTCTAGGTAACCAAGTTAGTGGGATGACACCATGTGGTGAAATACCAATGCTCTATAGCCCTGAGTTGGTATGTGCAATCCTAGCAGTATGTCAAGCCAATAGGTGAGTGAGATTTTGTCATTGACAAAATATTGATTCACCGAGGAATGAATAGTCAATATATATTTAAATCTTTAACCAAAAAACTAAAATTCAAGGACCATACAAACAAAGGGCATGATGGTAGTGCAGCTAGTAAGGTATGAAATTAAATTTGATGTCTTGTATGGCTATCAAAATTATCAAAAGCTAGGATTTGACTGTACATTCGATTTGATTTATAGAATAAATTACAAAGAGGCCCTAATTGGTGAAGTGGTTAAGTATAATAGCATAATTCAATGGGAATGTGAACATCATAATTAACCAAAATATGACATGTACATCAAGATCAAGCACAAAGCACATAAGATAAATATATGCCATAAAGAGGCATATATGCAGAACATGATAGTTGATTATCTAAATGTGATCTCAATTGAATTCCCATCAAAATTTATTCTTGATTTGGTCCAATATGGTCTTTGGTATTTACATGATGCAGTAGAGTGGGAGTCATCCCCCAATGGACCATGAGTGGGCATCCCACTTTGATGATTGTTATATCTGCTCCCATGAGTGGGTGAATTTAAATTTACATTGCAAACTCTTTAGGCCTACATGCCTATATAAGACTATATCTTGTGCCATAATAAGGGTTGGCACTACGTGGATTATAAAACGAGACAGACATAACCAAATGTTTTATTACTTTATTAGGATAGTTTCTTCCCCTTTCTCATTTTAGCTTGTAGTTATATAGTTATTTTCTAAGTATTTGATGATTATATGAGTTATTAGTATTTTTAGTCAAAAGGAATATTCAAAAATTGGAATATTTCAAGTCTAAGTAGTCATTCTCTATGTATTTTTATGGTGGTGATGCCCTTCTTTCTTGCAATCATTCTCTTTCTCATATTCTTGCCCTATCTTCAGTTGGAGTTGTGTTAAGTTTGGCTCAACTGGAGATAGGTTTAAATGGGGATTTATTCAATCAGATAGATTAGAGTTCACTTGTGTTTATAACAAATATTTTTACCTCTCTAACTCTAACCTTTTGATTTTTATTTATAATTAGTTTAATCTAGGGATATATTAATTTGAATTCAAGTATCTATCTTGGTTGTTTTTATCATTTTGCCTCAAAAGTTTATCATTATTGTTGCATTATTGCATTTTTGGACATGATAAAATCATGAGAGAAGTTATATTGTGAAAGGAATTAAATCCTATAATCTTGATAATCATTAGATACTTTAGTTAGAGTTGAAAAAATTGATTCAAATCATTGAAATAGGCCCCTAACATGGAATAGTCCACATCAACAAACTAGGAAAATACCAACATATCAAGACCTAATAATTGAGACCACGAGGATATTTTTTCACAAAAGTATTCTTTCAAAAGAGGCAAGGGATTAACAACCTATTTTCCTAATTATTGGTTACATGTGAAAACTTGCATCAACATGTTTTATCACTAGAATGAGGGCCTGATCCATGATTTGAAGTCTTTAGTCAAAGTTCAACCTAAACATTTCAGAACCCATTTATCCCACTGAGCTAAATCTTATCTTAATATGTAGGGTAGAAGAATTATCACATGATTAAAATTTATTGGGGATAACATAGAGCTCTTTGAATTCCCTAACCGTATAATACCAAAACCAAGAGTTAACAAAAAGAAAGGGAAAGTCAAGCCCATCCAATTAGCTAGTAATTCTCCAATTACTACATCTATCACTTTGGTTAACCCCATTTGTTATCCCCCAACCTTTACCAGTGGCAAACATAGCCTAACTTAGACAAAGAGGCTTTTATCTTATGGTTTTCTAAAGCATAACTCATGATTTGCCCAAAAATATGGACAAATTATGTCCCAAGTTCATAATGGGAAGTATCCAAACTATGGAGGAACATATTCAATCCTTTAAAGATGCTCTAATTACAACCCAGATCTAACATGAGGATGTTTCCTGTAGATTTTTTCCCTACTCCTTAGGATAATAAGTGTATCCTTGGTATCTTATATTATCCATTGGGTCTATTACTACCTGGGCTGAGTTAAAATCTATGTTTATAAACCATTTCATATTTCTCATTGATGTTGTAGTCTGATATCATCAATTTTCAAGTTCTAAGAGGGAACAAAATGAGTCGATGAGTATTTTCAATGTTCAGTTCCACAAGTTATACCAATATTTGATTGACCCTTATAGCCAATTCAAAGAAACTACCATACAGACCTACCTTAGAGTTTTTTATTTGATTACCTCTATGTTCCTTAGGAGGACCCCAATAGCCTTAATATCATTATCTTTGGCCTATACTAAATTTTTCAATATTGAGAAACAAATTATGTCATAAGGCTATGGATTTAGCCCTTTACCCTCATTGGGTCAGTAAAGTGTGTATAACTAAATACCAATGATTAAATAAGGTCTGTATCAACATACTCCATTGATGAATCTTATTTCAATAGCCTTATATACAAGCCCTAATCTAGTTTACAATTTGATTCTAATAAACCATTAACCTAATGGCCTACCTTACATGCCTCCCAACCATGTAATTCCCCAAATTAACAACTAGTAGCTTATTCCAATGGCATATAATAACATTACTACTGAACCAACCACTAGTGGATACATTATGTTTGGAACTACCTAGCCAGCCCTTTCATCTTACTTAAACCCCAAGTCTAGGTTAGCAATACTCACACCCATGCACCTATAACTATCTTATAACCTCAATCACCCAACCAACCTAGTGCTAACATAGATTTAGAAGTGATCAATATTAAATAGTTGTTTCAAAAGAGATCTAATGATGTGACCAACCTACATAAGAAGGGGCCAAAAAATTCTAGTCAAAATGCTAAAAACCATTCTCAGGGTAGGAATTTAAATTTATAAAGACCTAATAGGAAATGGAATTCCTATCCTAATAATTGAAATATGCTCAATCCCCTTGACAGTGGAAATCATAACTATAATGCCTCCCATTTTGTGAATTTCATAGATGTAGCATTAAATACTTGGTGCAGGTTGTACATTATCATAGACCACATAGAAACCAACTGCACAAAATTTGTAGCTACTTCAAACATCTTCTAAAATGAGGTTGATAACATAAAAATTCTACCTACTCCTAATGGTAACTATGACTAAGAAGGAGGGTACCCAGATATGGCCTTTGTATTAGATACCTATGAATTTCCATTTGAATATGAGAATGAGTATAAGGATAACTTAGAGGAGGTTCATGATTTTGGATGGTTTCAAAGAGGGAACAAATACCAACTAAGGAGTAAATTTACCAACCCATTAACCACCTCTACTCCAAATAACACTCGATTTCTACCTGACATGAATTTAGGTAATAATACTCCTCCACCCAAAGGACCTCCAACTTCTTATCTACCCAAGTATCCTACTACATATACTCCAGATAATAAGCAATCAAAGAAGACCAAACTGAGTTATGATATAGTCAAATATCTTAAGAAAACTAAAGCCAATATAACTATGTATGAGTTGCTTCAAATTTATAATCAAAGATAATTGCTTTTAAAATATTTGTATGGTAGTAAAGGTAACAAATATACTAATTTTTCTCATGCATATTTTGATCTCTACAAGGAAAATACTAAAAATCCTCCTTTCTTATTAACAATCAGGATATTTGTCAAAAACTTGCATAATTGTTTGGTTGATTTAGGTGCTTCATCATGCCTTATGCCATCTACCAATAGTTGGGCTTAAGAAATATGAAGTTAAATAGAAATTTTGTCTAATTGGATAAAACAGAAGTAAAGGTAGTTAGGGAGCTGAGTAATGTCCACATGTAATTGGCTTTTGATCCAAGAATTTAGAAATTCATCGATATCCAAGTAGTAAATATCCTTGATGCTTATGGTAGGTTATTGATTTGTGACTATCAAGGACTCTAAATGGCTACATGGTAATGGATTTTAGCCACATGTGGCTACCTTAGCATGGTTTACCCAAATAAATCAAGATTATACAAGAACCCAAGGTGGTTCATATAATCATCGAGTATAATAAAATAAAGTATATGCTCTATAAGGAATCTAAAATATGAGTGTATTTTTTTAAAAAGAGGAAGGAATGTACAACACTCTCTCTACCAACATACTTAGTGTGTTTTAGACCCTAGAGGTGGAATAATTGGATCTACTAGATGAAGAAGACTTATATGAAGTGCATGGGTTAGTATCCTTCTCAGATATTACCTACACGTTTGATAAACTAGGACATGATAAATTAAACAAAAGTGAAGAATGTGTGTTTTCTTCATGATAGAATCAAAGCCATAGCACAATTAGGGATGAAAGTTTAAAGTCAATTATTCATCAAGAGGTAAATGTTGTATCAATTCTTCCCCTACCTAATATGTTACCATAAGAAGTAGTATCAAAATTGTGGACCTTAAAATTTGATGGTTAAAAGTCTAAAATTGGATGTGTTGTTGGGGTAAAAATAATTAATGTAAGAGGGAATCCTTATCTAGTCACCTATCATCTACAGTTTAATTGCACCAATAATGTGGCTGAATATAAAGCATTAGTCCAGGGTATTTTGTTTGCCTTTGGAAAGAAAGTAAATAATATCAAAGTATTGGGTGACTCTAAATTGGTAGTTAGAGAGGTAAGAAGTTAGTATTATTTCAATGATAAACACTTGTCTAAGTGTCATAGTAGAGTTTGGAACCTAATTAAATAATTTGATGCCTTCAACATTCAGACATTGCTTAGACAAAGGAATTATGTATAAAATACATTGGCCACTATTTCAAGTACCTTATATCCAATTGTCCATTCGATAATGAGAATATTATCAATAGAGCTAGTGTCTACCCCATCAGTCTTAGATAACATCAAAAAAAATCAAGTCTTGAATGATGAACAACACATATTAAAATTCATCACCAATGTTAAAGTATTTGTGGATCAAATCATTCATGAATATGGTCGACAAGACTTTGAATTAGACAAAGATGAGGTGATAAACCTAAAAATGAATAGCATACCCAAAGGAATGATCTCACTAGAATGGTTATTCGATATGGATTATTGTGATAATGATAAGGATTTCACCCCTGTCAAGGTTATGCAACATGATCAGCACAACCTAGGTGGTTTAAAAGAAGAGAAGAACATATTGTTGGGATCCACTTGCACCCCAATAGAGAAATGATAATTTTCATAAACTCTCAAATAATTCAAGGACATGATTTCAAGGAGTTATGAATATCTCAAGGTCTTCAACACTTTTATTTTGACACACATTATTCCCCTCAATTTTGGATTCAATCCATTTATATAAAGATAAAGGCCTATGAATTTGTTTTTAGAGCCCTAATTTTTAAAGAATTATAGAAGCTATTGATAGCAAGGATCATCTTCCCAGTGATACATTCTACATGGGTTTCAAACCTGGTACTGGTGAGGAAAAATAATGGGGAAATCAGACTATGCATTGATTTCCATAAACTCAACAAAGCTTCTAAAAATTTTAAGTACCCCTTGTCTTCATTGGATGAAGTGTTTTAGATTATAAATAATTCCCAAATGATTTCCTTTCTCAATGGGTATTTGGGATATAATCAAGTGGTGGTTGATTGTGAGGATGGAACCAAGATAGCTTTCACTACCAAGTGGCACACCTATAAATACAAAATAATGCCTTTTGACTTGATTAATGTTGGTGACACCTTTTAGATGGATATGGACATTGCATTCAAGGACTTAATGGGAAATTTCATAGTTGTGTGTATGGATGATCTTACAATCTTCTCCAAAAAGAGATCAGATCATATAAAGGACCTGAGGAAAGTGTTTTAAATATGTAGAGACCATGGGATTTCATTAAATCCAAAAAAGTGTATATTTGAGGTAACTAAAGGTAAAAGGCCAGTGTCTTTCATGATTATCCAACTCAAGAATGTTGAACTTAGATATTCCACACTTGATAAATTAACATTCAGTTTGATCAAGGTTGTTAAAAAGTTCAAACATTACATTATGTGCAATAAGGTGTTTGTTGTTGTACCTGATCCAGTCATGAAGACCTTATTAATACATAATGAATTAGATGAGAGGTATGGTAAATGGATTAACATACTCTAATAGTTTCACCTAGATCTTCAGTCAATGAATATTTTTTGGGGTCAAGGACTCTATAAAACTATCATTGAGCTAGATCCCCAAATTTTTTTACAATAATACTCAGTGCATGATATCACAAATGATGATTAGTACTTGGACATGTTGGATATTTGTTGAATAATGAGTGTTAAATACAACTAAATTCCACTCAATGTAGAGCATTAGGGCTAAGGAGTAGCCACTTCATGGTCAAAATTGGCATACTCTATAGGAGGAACCATGAAGGCATATATTTGAGATGCTTGAATAAAGAGGAAATGACTACATTACTCAAATATTTCTATGGAAAATATAAAATTAGACATGGTTTAGGTAGTACTACTACTCACCAAATACTACAAGCAGGCTATTATTGGCCCCATCTTTTCAAAGATGTTCATCTTCATGTGAGAAATTTTCACACCTACTAAGTTACTACATCCCATGAATGCACCCCAATTATGCCTTTATTGTTGATCATCAAATATTGACCTTTTGTTATGTGGGGATTAGACTTTGTGGGAGTGATCAATGCCAATTTCTCTACTAGCTAAAAATTTATCCTTACAGTGATGGATTACTACACTCATTAGACTAGAGTCAACCATTCTATAATTTCACCACTTGCATAGTCATTCAATTCTTTGAGAAACACATTGCCACAAGGTTTGGTATGCCCACCACACTAGTATATGATAATGGTCATGCTTTCTCCTCCCTGTAATTCCTTAAATGGGTTTATGATCATCAAGTAACTCTTAAGTTTTCTTCAAAACATTATCCATAAGGTAATGGGTTGGTTGAGTCTACAAATAAAAATTTATTAAATGTAATTAAGAAGTTTTTAGGAAGAAACCCAAGGGATTGGCATAACATGCTTAAATTTGCTTTACGATCAAATAAAACTAAAATCAAGTCTACCTTGGGGACCTCCCCCTATCATCTAATATATGGCCAAGATCTAATCTTCTTGATTATTCTAAAGATACCTACCTTGTTGTTCACCAAAGATTACCTAGAAATTGATGATCTAATAGAAGCCCACCTCTTGAACCTCATATAGTTATAATAAAAAAGAGATACAACCTTATTGCATTTCATTAGACATCAAGAGGTAGTCAAACATTGGTTTGAAAAAAGTGCTAAAGTGAATGCCTTTTGTATCTATGATATAGTCCTCCTAGAGGATAAGGCTCACACAAAAAAAGCATAACATGTTAAATTTGATGCATTATGGCTCATTCCATACTAAATTTATGAAATCCTAGGTGAGAATGCATTCTTCCTAGGGTATCTTACTGGTGAGGATGTCCCATTCCCTATTAATGGACAATTCTTCAAGTAATACTACTAGGCTTGAGTGGCATGGAAGCCCTTGTAAATAACTTCTCTTATGTTTTATGTTTTTCTTTCATGTCCCTTGTTTGTTTTAGATAAAGGTAAAAACAAGTTTTGATGGGATCCCGAAACCCAAGTACAAGGAAAGAAAGATAAAGCTTCAACTCCCACAAGCAGAACCTAAAAACTACTACAGAGAAGTAGCAAAAATAGGTTTTAAATGGACCTAAAACCACCAGAGAGGCCACTGGTCAAAACCTAGATTTAACATAGATCTGGCTACACCATAGATAGAAGATTACAAAAAGAAACCAGAGAACAGGACCAGAAAACATAACCAGCAAGAAGAACCAGACTATTCTTCCAATTCCAAAATCATTTTCACAATTTTTGTACCTTTCACAATAGTATCCTGAGTGGTAGTTGCTGCCAACTTGGCTCCCTCTTGTGTAGCCTTCTTTCTTGAGCTTTGTCTCGTCCTTTTGCTAGGCCCCTCGAAAGATTTGGTCTCCTCGCTAGCTCTTTTTCCAATATTGGCAGCTGCAGCATAAATGTTGGATGTTACTTCCTCCATTTTTGTTCTGTTCTCCCTAATGAGTTCCCGAAGGTTATTCTCGTAATCTTTGAGCTTGACTGGGATATCTCTTATCTATTTTTCCATGTTGTTAATTTTGTTCCATGCAGCTTTCTGGTTATCTTCCATAATTTCCACTTTCCTTTTGAGATCCTTAATTTCCTTACACATCCAAGAATCAAGTTGGAGAGAAGCCTCCGCTTAGCAATTAACCCAACTCATAGGTGTGTGCTTTCCATCGTTCTGCCTTTTCTCTCTCCATTCCTCAAAATTCTTATTGGGACTATTCCTGCCTTCTTCAAAGTGATCCTTTCGGCCCCTTTGATACTATTCTTTTGTTCCAGTTTGAATTTCATGTCCATTTCTTGATTGTCATCCTGAACTGTATTTTCCCTTTTGTTTCTTGAAACAGGGTCCTCAACAGGGCCATCCTGGACAATATCTTCCTCTGACACTTTTTTATTTTCCTTAGTTTCTTCTTTACTATTTTTAGATTCCTCCTCTTTGCTGACTCCTTTCTCATTCTTCTCTTGACTGTCCCTTGTTTGTTATCTTAGGTTTGATTTTGTTTTTATTTTATTTTCATTGTTGGGTTTATCCCAACTATTTTTTTTCTTGTAGTCCCCTTGTTAATCAAATAAATGAAATGAAAGGTTGTTATAAATATAACAGGATGGCACTTAAAGAACCTAATCAAAAGTTTACATGAAATTTTATGTGAACTACTATTGTTACTTCATTAATTTCTTGAATTCTAAAGGTAATGATTCATAATGGAACTTGTGAATTTTAGGACAATTATTTCTTATTTAAAGCCATCTAATGTATGTAAAAAATACCTAAAGAAAATTACAGCTTTGCTTCAATCCTAATTTGTCTTAATTTTTCATGAATGTGTTGGTTTCCTTCTACCCATGGCTTGGTCCCTAACCCTCTATGGATGAATTAAAAAATACCATCTCAAAATAATTGAGCTAAAATCTAAAATCTAAAATTCTCCTCGAAATGGTGATCTTAGTAGCTTCCACCACAAGATTTTTGACCTAGTTGGTAGTGGACCAAGGCCTTTGGAAGGGACCAAAGGAATCTCTATCAGGGTCATAAATACATGGATGGTAGCATAGCAATGCCCACACCACTTCCCCCAAGCTAAATTTTAAAATATACTTCCTTCAGTAGTTATTGCCTTATGTAAATTTGAATTATTACATGAGAATGTAAATGAAATAAATAAATCACTCAATCACACACATAAATGGCTTTGACATGATTATAACTTAGTATGTCATTTATTCCTATTGACTTTAGTGCCTTTGAATTATATATTATTCTGAGTAATTAATTATAGTTAATAAATTTTCTTCTTTTAAAATCAAGGGTTCTAGATAATTGAAATACTTAGGAGTATTTCTGAGCAGGAGTCATCATTTGTTATTACTTGCACAACATGCCCCATTTTTAGACTAAATATGAGGACCTCCTTTTTTTACTTTGAATTTTGGTCTTATTCTTCAAGGAGTTCATGGTGGTTGCTTGTCTAATTCACATCTGAGCTACATTAATTTAAATATCTAAATTTGCATCATTTTACTAAGTTTTGGTCTACTTGTTTCCTTGTGTTTTGAAACACATTTTACAAATTCCTTTCAGACTATTTTGCCTTAAGATTATGCAAATGATTTAATTGCTTTAGAGTTTATTTTTCCTTTTCCTAACTAATTTAATGCATTTCAATTTTCATTTCAATCTAAATGACTAATCATTCATACAATTACATTTTTTATTTAGTCACTTCTTATAGAAATGGACAAAATTGGCTTTTGAGTCAAGCAAAATGGCTAAGTCTATTCAAATATTCATTTTACACTTAGTCATTTTTAAGTTTTTACCTTTGTCACTTTTATTCAAATAGTTAATCATTACTTTTTAAATCAAGTTTCGCTAATTGTACCTTTTTATATTGTGTCCACATGTACTTAAAGTAAATCCTGACACTTTTCTTATTCCACATGGCACCTTTATACGGCTCCTGGCAGCCCAAATTTATCCAAGAAGTATTTTTAGACTTAGTCAATTTCTTTAAAGTTTTCTATATCCATGTGGAACTTTTTTACTTATTCAAAAGACTTAATCGATTCTATAAATATTATTTGATGCCATGTGTCGATCACTTGATAGTCCTGGTCATGTTCAAAATTAATTTAAGATAGTTGATTTTATTCAAAGTTGTTTGGAAAGGCAATGACATCAGTGACGCTCTGAGATGGTGGGTTAGTGGGATGATGTCATGTGGCATGGTCCTACTACTTTTTTATCTTAGAGATGTCCATACCATTGTAATGCCTTTGGGCTAGCGAGTCAATGAGATGATTTCACATGGCATCATCCCACAACTCTACCATCTTGGATATGTTTATATAGTGCACAGATCTTATGGGTGAGTGAGTGACTGAGATGATGCCATGTGGAATAATCTCACTACCCTGCCCTCCTAAATATTTTTGTGCAGGCCAAACGAGACAATGTTATATCTATGGGTAAGTGGGTAAGAGATATTGCACCATGTGACATATTTTTTCTTCTTCAAAAGACTGTCATTTCTCTTCAAAAAACTTCCTAGTGTCATATGTTGATATCCCAGTAGCCCAAGATTCTTCAAAATACTTTTGTCACTTAGTTAATTTTACAAAAGGTTACCCAATGTGTTCAAGAGTATTTCAAAGGCTTAATAAATTTTCTTGGTGAGTCTCTATGTCAACAAATATTTGGGTGAGAAGATGAGCAGGATAATGCTATGTGGTACATTCTCATTTCCCTACACTCTCAAAGATTTTTTTATATCCCATAAATAATGTCAAAGCTCTATGTAAATAGGTTAGAGGGATGATTCCACATGGTGAAATCTTGATACTCTATAACCCTAGGATGGCCCATGAAAGCCTAGTAGTATGTCAGGCTAGCAATTGAACGAGATGTTATTGCATGGTAAAATCTTGCTTCATCAAGGAATGGATAGTCAACATCTATTTGAAGCTTCAATAAAACAACCAAAATTTAATGAGAAGCCATGTGGCAATGACTACACAAATAAAAGACATGATGACAGTATATAAATCAAGGCATGAACCTAAATTTGATGGCCCATTTGGTTGTCAAAACTATCAAAAATTGGGATTCAACTATGAATTTGATTTGATTTATAGAATTAATTACAGAGTGGCCCTAATTAGTGAAGTGGTTAAGGAGAATGATAAAATTCAATGGGAATGTGAACAACATCATTAACCATAGCATGACATGTGCATCAAGATCAAGCATAGAGCATATAAGACAAATATATGTCATAAAGAGGTGTGGTTCTAACTACACAAGACATGGTAGCTAACTATCTAGATGTGATATCAATCGAATTCCCATCAACATTCATTCTTTATTTGGTCTAGCATGGTCACTGATATTTTCATGATACAATAGAGTGGGATTCACCCCCTAATGGATTGTGAGTGGGCATCCCACACTGATGATTATTGTAACTTCCCCCATGAGTGGGTGAATTCAAATTTGAATTTGAATTTACATTTTGAACTCTTCAGGCCTACGTACCTATATAATAACAACTCTTGTTCCATAATAAGGGTTGGATCTATGTGGATTTTAAAAGGAGATAGATATAACTAGATGTGTTTTTTACTTTCTTAGGATAATTTCTTTCCTTTCTCATTTTAGCTTACAGTTACAAAGTTAATTTTTGAGTATTTGATGATTATATGAGTTTTTAGTATTGTTAATCAAAGGAGTATTTAGATAATTAGAATATTTTCAAGTCTAAGTGGTCATTCTCTATGCATTTTTATGGTAGTGATGCTCTTCTTTTTTGCAGTCATTCTCTCTCCTATATTCTTGCACCATCTTCAGTTGGAGTTGTGTTAAGTCTAGATCAATTAAAGATTGGTTTAAATAGGGGTTTATTCAGTCAAATATCTCAGAGTTCACTTGTGTTTAGAATAAGCATTTTTACCTCTCTAACTCTAATCTTTTTTCTTTTCTTTTATAATCGGTTTAATCTAAGGATATAGCAATCTAAATTCAACTATCTATCTTAGTTAATTTTATCATTTTGTCTCAGAAGTTTATCATTTTTTTTGCATTTTTACATTATAGAGCATGATAAACTCATGAGAGAAGTCAAGTTTTGAAAGGAATTAAATCATGGAATCTTGACAATCATTGGATACTTTAGTTAGAGTTTAAAAAAATAATTCAAATTGTTAAAACATGACCTTAACATGGAATAGTTTGCATCATCCAACTAGGTGAAGACCAGCGTACCAAGACCTGGTAACTGAGACCTTGGGTATTTTTGCTCACACAAGTCTCCTTTCACATGGGATAAGGGATTAACAACCCCTTTGACTAATTATTGGTTGTATGTCTAAACTTGCATCAACATGTTATATGTTAGTGCTTCATGAAAAGGCCTAAGTTTTTGAATAAGCATGGTCATCATCCAAACACTTTGTCTCTATCAGATTCATAGCAAAGATTCCTATGAAATACCCTTTAGCACAGGTTTTTAGCTCAAAATCTCTATCTATTTTTCAATTCCTTTTGGCTAATGTAAACAGTTCACCCAAGTAGTTGTGTTCCCATAAATTTACAGATCAATCTTATCCCATATGGCCTAATATATTATTTCTTATCTTTGTTGAGTGTAACATGGAGATCATTTTTTATTTTGTAGCTTGCATGCATGTTCTTTTGAATCCATTAACAAGATATATGATCTTCTTCTTACAAGTTACCTTCATAAGGACATTAATCCATGTCTCTGAAATTGAGGTTGTTGTTTCATTCACCATTTTTTTTAAGGATGGTTTGTGGGGGATAAGTAATTCTCCCTAGAGTATTCATCATGTGGGCCACCAGTCGATCTAGCTCTTTGGTTGTCTTGATCTATAGGAAAATGTTGAAAATCTTGAAGAGAAACTTCAAATCCTAATAGAGCTCATTTTTTCATAGAATTAATCATAGTTATTGCCCAATACCTATATCATATATATGTTTTAAAATACATAACATAGTCAACAAAATAAAATAAAAAATATATTTTTTAAACATAATGAAAAGGAAAATAAAAAATAGAAAATTAATTAACAGTTCACAAGGTGAGAAAATGTAGATAGTGTTTTAAAAAACTCTTAAGATTTTGTATATTAGGTTAATTAAGTGTAAAAAAAACATAGATATAAAAAAATAGATATTAACTATTTTTTTCAAGCATTTTAATTGTGGAGAATAAAACTTTTAATAATTTTGATAAAAAATGAATATTAAGAAAAAAAAATCAAAAGATACAGAGTTTTAATTGTAGAAATAAAAAATTTGGTAATTTTAAATAGATTTGATTGTAGAAAACAAAACATTTACAAATTTTAAGAAAAATTTAACTTACGAAAAATGAGTACACACAAAATAAGCAAATCTTCATCAAAGTACAAGTACTCTTCTATACAATGAAATCTTTCAAATAAAATGCATCCACAATTGTTACAAATACAGAAAAATTAATAGAAATAAGACATAACTATATAGTGCATTTACTTATCAATAGAGTAAAATTGTAACACATTGGCATAAATATAAAAAATAGAAGAAACAAGATAAATAAAAGACTAAAAATCTATTTATTTTTGCAATGTCTTCAAAAATATATTTTCTTGAATCAAAGTCCTATGGTTATAAATAATCATAGATATTGTAGATATTCTTTATCAATGTTATTTTATTTTTTTCCTATCATCGCTAATGTTATACTTGCTCATAATATTTCTTCATCCCTACAAATGAGTGTCATATGATTTTGTTATCCATTGAGAGTGACTTCTAACATTTTTTTCCAAATATTGATATTCATTTCGCTCTATAAAAAGATTGCATACTTCTACATCATCCTTTTAGCTAATTGAAAAAGTAAATGTGGATTGAATGTTGTATTTTTCTTATTTTCTTCATTTTTGTTTTTTTGAGAAAGAAAAATAAAATTAAAACTTAATATATTTAATTGCAAAAAAAATATAATTTATTGTCTGATAAATATTTGTCGCTTAATTCTTAACATGGCATTTTCAAATTTTAAAAATGCTACGTTAAATATTTCCTCTCAATTTAAAATGTGGCATCTTCAAAATTTAAAAACACTACATTAATATTTGTTGGTTGCTCTAAGATTTATTAGCTAATAAATCTTAATGCAGCATTTTTAAAATTTGAAAATTTCATAGTTTGATTCATCTAGGGCATTGAAATTTGATTTGTATTTAAAACGTAACATTTTCAAATTTTGAATATGTCATGTGGAGTAAAAATTGAAATTAAATTTAAATGTAGTGATATTTTTTAAATTATTATTGAAAGAATATATTATAAACATTTACTACTGTAATATTAATTGTTAATTATTATTACAAATTTTTATAGTTGTATATGACTAAAACATATTTTTTTAAATAAATAAATATAAATTAGTCGTAATTAACTATTATTATTATAGACATAGATTTTATTTAATATTTTATATAATTTGAATTACAATATAAAATATAAACTATTATTTAAATATTATATTGTAAAAAAAATTATAATATTGACTATAAAATTATAGGGTTAAATTTATTTACAATATTACATGTAAATTATTATTATAATTTTGAATTGTTAACATGTTTTACAATATTATATGTAAACTACTATTGTTTTAAATAATTAAAAATTGTTACAAAATTATATTATAAACTTTTATTAAAATATTAAAAGCGAATTGATATTAAAATATTATATTTTAAGCATGTGTATTATATATAAAATTGTCAAATAAATGTTATTCAAACTTAGTAATATATAAGCTTATTTTTTATAATATTATATAAATTACTAAACTTTAAAATAAATAAAATTTAATAAAAGTTTTTTAGTATAATTTGTATTTCAATATTAAACATATTTTAAATTTTTATTACATTATATTAAATATAATTAGTCTCTCAAATATTGGTTTCAATAATATTAATTCATTTAAATTTATTGTAATTTTAATTGTAAACTACTATTACAAGTTTATATTATAATCTTTGTTAAATTAATAATAAATTAATCACAATTAGCCTTAATTACAATTTATTTATTTTAATCATGAATTAAATAAATACCTATTAAGTATCCAGTTTAGATATATTGGCATGTAAGTTCAACCATACATGTGATCCATTGTTGATATAATGCAAACAAGTGTGAATTGTCTAATTGAATTATTTAAATCCCTCATCCACTATAATTGTATTGTTGGTTTCAAATAGAACACAAAAATATACCCTACTATCAATGAATTCCACGAGCAAGGAACTCATGAATTCACATGTCTATTGTATGCCTTCACATTTGCATATATTTAGTTTAGAGTGGGTGGATGCCCACTATAAATATTTTTTGTAAGCTCCCATACACTCTAAAGATTACCTCAAGATTAATTCATTTTTAATATGAATTTTAGGTCAACCAACAAAGTATTTCTATTGCATGCATAGTGTAGAGATGTGTTAGTCATCATATTTAAGTATTTACAACATTCAATTCACTTGCATGTTGCATGCTTTCAATTTATAATTAAATTTAATTTAGAGTGGGAAATTGTGCACTCTTAAAACTCTCAAAGGATTAAATCAATTTGAATATGAATTTTAGATCTTCAAACAAAGTGAAATTGAATCATTTTACATAATTTTGTATCTATTTTAATTGACATGTTTATTTTATGCTTCCATTTTTGCATACATTTATTATAGAGTGAGTGACTACCCACTCTAAAAACTACCACATGAGTAAGTTATTTTAAATATAAAGATTTAGATTATTTTAAACATGAATTTTAGATTGGCTAAAAAAGTACTTCTATTGCATGCATAGGGCAAATATGTGACAAACATCCTAGTTAATTATTTATAACACTCAATTCACATACATGTGTGTTTCCATATTTTCATACATTGAGTTTAGAGTGGGTGGCCAACCATTCTAAAAACTATTACATAACTAGGTCATTTTGAATATGAAGTTCAACTCTATCAATAAAGTAGTTATATTATATGCATAGTGAAAATAGTTTTCAATAGTCATACTTAATTATTTATATCTCTTATCCATAAAATCGATTGCATTCTTGAAAGAGATTCAAAAATCTTAACAAAAATCTCTCCAAGAATCCATTACCACAACCATGGCTATTAACACATTGCTCTCACAAAATGGAGAAACTATATATTAACAAAAAAATAGATTACAATGTATCTCACCTCCTTTATGTCTCCATATCTTCCATATTATGAAATGCGCTCTAGGAGTGTCTATAAATAGGAGAGAGAGAGTGAGTGGGTGGGTAAGTGAGGGTAGGTATGTCAACATAATTTTTACATCCACTTAAGTAAGCTTAACAAGTAATTAACCCACATTAATTCCTCTAACAATTCTATGGGATCATATTTATTTCATATGTTTTGCCCAATGATTGATAATGTTTGTCCAATAATGCAGAATTTTGATTTTGCCCTGAAGATTATATATGAAATAATTTTGTTCTTTTTGTCTTGGATTTACATTTAGAATGGAATAGGAGGTTTTCCACTCTCAACATTTTAAGTGGGAGTCCACCCACTCTTAAAAAATATTCCACCCTTATATCATAATTGAACTATTAATTTAGTATTTAAACCAATATAAACTTTTTCTCAATATATTTGAGAATGTTTTATTTTTCAGAAATTTTATCTAACTTAAACATTTAATTGTTTAATTATAGGAAACCATGGAGTTTATTGCCCAAACCTCCTGTAGAGATAATCTATTCATAAATGGTTTAATTTTTTATGAGAGATGAAATGAAAAGTGATTTGTAGAGATTTTCTACCTAGATAACTACCATAATGAGATGTGGTTAATTTATTTAATATCAAAGCCACATCAAGAAATTAGAATTATATTAAATATATACAACATAATTTAACACTTATTACTTTTGTAGTAATTTAATATCAAGGTTACATCAATCAGTTTTACTTATATTAAATATATGCATTATTGATTAGAAGTATGTTCTCTTAAATATATAAAAGGGAATCTCATATGGAGACATGGTATGCAATCATTTATTTAATATCAGATAATAGTGGAAGCAATATATCTTAAGAATATAGACCATGAGTTATGTATGTCAACTTCAAAAAGGGGTGGGTTATTATGGTGAGTAATATAAGTCATAGTACGAATGGTGTTCATATACACACTTCAGTTATCACCTTCATATGTAGAAAGTAAATGTATAGAAGAAGACTTTGTAAACCACAAGCAACATAATTTTGATAATGAGACAATCTCATAATTTATTTTGAAATTTAATTGAGACAATCATATAATTCAATTAGAAATTAAATTAAAGTGGTAAGATATGGCTCTTAGTTCCTTATTCTTGTCAATGGATTCATAAAATAAAGCATAATTTTTTTTACTATGCTAGTATATGATAACAGTTAATTTTTCTAAATCTCTTTTATTTCTTATTTTCTTTTCATTTTTTCATGATTTTTAATAAATATGGCATGAACTTGGAATTGACCAGTATTCCCCCATTTTTGTGGTGATATATGTGTGTGAGTTACACTTGAAAGGAAACTAGGTTCATATTCTTATGCCAAAACATTAAGATAACACAAGTTGTGATAGTGGCAAAGATTTATGTTGGTAGTTCATATGGGTTTTCCAAAGAAATACTAATTGTGGATTAGCAAAAATAATTTAAATGAATAAGGTACATGTCTTCTCAACCTTTTATTATAGGATATTTGAATGCTTTTAGGATCATTCATCCACAAGTAAGAGCCAATGTTAGGCCCCAAAAAAGTCCCTTGACATTTATGGGTGGATAAAGTTGTGTTGTGTATAAAATTACTCATCCCCATATTTTTGATAACACGATAATACGTATTTAGAATTTTTCATGATTGGCACAAATTTTACAAAGGGAAAATCAATAATTAATGTGTTGATGGGAGGAGGTAGATATTCGATACTTTGAGTGTTTATCCATAAGGGTATAAATTTGAGACCCTTATGCCCAAAAAACCTAAAAATGTCAAGTGCAAGTGTATATTTCCATTTAACCTCTATATACTATAATCAAAATGTTTTAAGGTCACAAAAGTGACATGTAAAAAATAATTATGAACCATTATGGGCATAGTGCAAATAGGTGTTAATCATAGTGGATGATGGTTGTCACTTCATTAAAAAAGTATTAGTTTATGACCCCTATATAAATTCGTCAGTGCAAAAATGATATGAGGTATAATGAGATTCCTTATCCACATTATCCCAAAGTTCACAATAGGCCAAGGGTTATACAAGACATGGAAAAAGTAATGGATAAAAGAGGTTTTTATATTTGTTGATCATTAATATGAGATCACAAGGGGAATATACAAGTCTAAAATGCCAAAAGGGAAAATATAGTGTCACAATTATTAATATGAAGTAAATAACATATGGCCATAGACAAGAAGTTATACATTGATGATCAATGTGCAACGTGACAAAGTGAATACAAGTTAAATGGAATAAAATAA
>JARHVA010005157.1:857500-970000 GCA_037957365.1 Torreya grandis | reverse complement strand
ACAATGATAAACAACTCTATTTCCTTCTCTGCAAATTTTCATTGATTAACCTAATAAATGACTTGAAACTAGAAGCACTATT
The DNA here is from genome assembly GCA_037957365.1 of Torreya grandis. NCBI lineage: Eukaryota > Viridiplantae > Streptophyta > Pinopsida > Cupressales > Taxaceae > Torreya > Torreya grandis. Next base: position 969,918 of record JARHVA010005157.1, on the reverse strand, counting down.
ACATTAATCTCAAAAATATTTTTAGAAAAAATAAGGTTTAAACTCTAATGTATGCCCAAGATATAATGATTTTACAATCGCATTCTCTAAGGAATAAGAAAAACTACCATATGATATTCAAATGGATGTCAAGTTTAAGGTTGATCATTTTTATTGACATCTTACCCCTACATTCCACCACCAAAGTCTACCAGTATAGGTTACAACTATTAACGTAATTGTATGTTGAAGTTAAAAAAATTGCCTTGCATGTTTAAAAAAAATTGGAAAATCATTTGAAAGGGAAATTACAATAAGAGATTTCAAATATGAAGAAAAATTTAGTTAATACATCTCTTTTACATAAAAACATCTCTTTTTGTGATCTTATATGTCATTACATGAATTTATTTTTATATAACTCTTATAACTTTTTTGTAACTTAGAAAACCCATGAACTATCTCAAATAGTGCACTCAACCACCCAATCAAATAAAAGTATTCAATTTTTTTTCTAAGATTAGTTAATTTTCAAATACAAACACTTCTCTACCCAGTTATATAAGCCCCTCTCCCCCTAATAATGTTTAATTGATTTACAAACTATTTAACATATAGATTTATTTTTAATCGATAATTGAGGGTCAGTGGGTCCCTCACCCTTTTATTTCATAACTAGATATTACAAAACAACATTTTGAGTTAGATAATAAACCCTGAACTAAGGGCTAAACCCACTAAATACAAAAGGTTATGAAATAAACCAAGATGATCACCTAAAATAAGCTTACAAAGCTAAAGGGTCCCCAAGCAGACAGGCAAAAAATAAGCAACAAGCCAAAATCCAAACAAGAGAGAGAACACAACAAAAATATCGTAAGGGAGATCATCCCAAATGAAAACTAAAGATGGACACAAGCATGGCAACTCAAACCAAGCCAACATCAACCATGTTTTCCTCCACAGTCGCATCAACAAGCTTCATGTCAACATTGTCAACAGAGAATTCATCAGTCAAAAAACCGTTGCCTCTACCACCACTCAAAGTTTTGTTCAGGGCACCACGATCACCACACCACACACCACTTCCACCAACATCACATAAATTATGCCACTCATAGTCCCATAAGGCCCTATCCTACATATAATGACCAAGAGGACCATGACCCCACAAAAGGAAGAAATTGGCTAGCAACCCTTGCTTCGGAGAGCACCTTAGCCATGACATCCACCATGCCTTCTGCCATGACAACCATCATGCCCTCCACCTTGATGATTATCATGCCCACTACCATTAAGAGAGTCGTCCCAAGCGATCACATTAAAATACTCTACCCTATAATGATGCCCACCCAAAGCCACCTACAAAGACAAACCTTGTTTCCCAACCATGTCACCCGAGAGATCCTTTTTAAAAGAATCCCCAAAAACCCTATAGTTCAACCCACTAATCCTAACCAAGTAATTCACCACTGATTTCATGACCCCAAAGGATTGTTTGTAACCATCCAAGGACTACATAGGGGACTTTAGCCCCACCAAGTCTAGGGGGAACCACTCACCCTGCAACAAGTTACCATGTCACATAAATGAGAGCATTTGATCCAAGTATGAAACCAAATAGAAAAATTGTTACTCCAATTCATAGAAATAATTTAAAAAAATCAAGCCTAAAGAGTCCAGACCCAGGAAATTTAGAAATTTAGGCACAACAAGTGTTGAGCCCTCAATAACAATGACCAAACCATCCCTAAAAGCAATCCAAATACATAATTCCACCACATGTTTTGCAACAACTTTGTCACCAGTAACCAATAAAACATGAGAGACGAAGAAAGATGTCACTTCAAAATTAACCCTACTCTTGAAATCCAACATCACATAGTTTAGGCCAAGAATATTCTAAATCATCAAAGAAATTAAACCAATAGGCATCCCAAAAAAAAATCCAGTTGATTATCAAACGGGGCATTGTACAATTCCATCTCCTACTTAAGGGCAGGAAGAAATAAAAGGGGCTCCATTATAACCCAATCCTCAACACCACCCATACTAAAAACTTTGAGCAAATAAATAGCTAGCAGCACCCAAATTTAGACAAGTGGAGAAAGGTGAAAGAGTTAAAAAGAGGCAAGCCAGTAAAATCCCCATGACACCACACATGTCACCCATCAAAATGCCAGGAAAATAGAGGTAAAACACCCTTGTAATTAATTAAAAGAGAGCAAAGGGAGAAGGAAGAAAACCACCATAGATAATGATGATTAAATCAAAACATAATAAAAGAAAACAATTTCCATCATTAGTCCAAAAGATTACCCAAACCAACCCAATCATCCACATGGTTTCTAATAAGTAAATCATTTTACTGAGTAATGCCCTAATTGGTTCAAAAATAAATAGCAAAGTTGACCTCCCTGAAGCAATGCATCACAACCTAGCTTGAAAATGAACTTAGCAAAGGCCAAGCTTTGGTCAATATGTTCTCAATAATCCACAAATTTGCTTTACCTTGCAATAGAACCTGAATCAGAGTTAGCAAATCCCCTTCAATATATAGATTCTCTATACCACATTATATAGCAATTTCCAAACCTAACACCAAATCTTATGCTTCTACTTCAATGTTTATCCCATCAATCAAAGACTTAAACACCACTCTAATCAGATAACCCACACAATCTCTTATGATACAACTATCTCCAGAGGCTCTAGATTGCCTTTGGCAGTGCCACTAAAATTTAATTTAAAGAGACTAGGAGGAGGGGGTCCCAAATCGAATGGTCCTTTCATTTCCTAATGGGAGAATGAACCTCAGTTCCATGAATGGGGGGGATTTTAATTAGAGGCCAATTTGGTCTAGTATTCATATCCCAGCTTGACAATTGAGGCTTACTTCTTATTTCATGTACTGAGACAACTTCAAAAATGGAAATTTATATTTTCCTCCAAACAACTTACCTTACCTTCAAAGATGTGTAAATTTATTTCTTTCTAAATAAACCAAATAATAATTTTGGAACTAGCATACTAGAGCCCAGAGAAAGTATCCTTAGATTGACCAATGAAACACTAGGATAAACCATGCAACAAAGAGGAAGGTTTTGCCCAATCCAAGTGAGTTTATTACAGAGCCAATCCCAACACTTCATCACAAAATGGCATGAGAAAAGAAGATGGTCTGTAGTTTCACTCACCTCTAGGCACATATATAATCTAGTTGGTCCTGCAAAGCCCATTTTGGTAAACTTGAGTTAGAATTTTTCCTTGAACCATGAGCCAATAAGAGGCCCCATCTTTTTTAAGACCAACCTTGTTCCAACACAACAATTTGGACCACTCAAAAAATGGGTCTGAAACTTCTACAATCTTTATCCAAGAGTCACTTAATGTAACCCTAACTTAGCTAGGTACCACTGAGCAAGGGGAATATGAACCTCATCCATTTTTTTCTATTTCCAGTCTGATAGACCAATATTAGAAACCTGTTCAACATAATCTTTCAATTTTATGCCTCAAACATCGGAGAGAATCGCCCTCACTTCAGCTAGTTTAGGGTATTCCTTCAAAGGTCTATGACCATTCCAAGAATCTTCCTAGAAATATACCTAAAGCCCATTATTTATGATCCAAGATAAATGATCAATGTGTAGACACCGGAATCGTGTCTACTCCCCCGGTCATCCTCCTCGTCCTCTCCCCCCTTTTTTGGTCCCCTTGGTCCCTTGCCACTTCGACTATCCCTAACCCACCTAGGTCTTATTAATTGGAAATAATCATCTATTTTTAATTAAATAAGTCCTAATTCCTTCTCCTTTCCACCTCGCCACCCTAGGATACCTTTCTTGGATTCCCTTCATTCCCCACATGGCCATATTTAACACCTAGACTCCCATTCCAACTTCTCCTCTCGTCCATTTAATCCCCTTCGATCGTTTCTCCCTGGGACTAGCTGACCCGACAGTTGGGAAACGGATGAAAGGCTATTTTTAGCCTTTCTCCGGCCTTTTCGCTGCCGACGTCGATCAACTATCGACCGACATCGGTGATATAACTGGCGTCGGCACCTTTCATAACGGCTTCTGCACCGTTATCTCTCCTCTCTTCGTTCGGTTCATCTCTCTCTCTCTCATAACCCGACTCTAGAATCTTGCATCCGCCTTAAGCAATCTGTTCTTGGACCCTGTCACTCTGTCAATCTTCAAACCAAGCTTTTGATTCTCTCCCTCAAATACACACAGCAAGCTTCTGCAAGCACAACAGGGACTCTACATCAACCAGCAACACCAACAATAGGTACATCAGTCTGCAACGCTTTCTTCAGCACACCACAGGTAAGTTTTCTTCTGTGTTCTCATTTGTGTTTTCTAGTCATTTGGTTCTAAACTAGATTCAGCACTCCTTTCCCCCAGACCAAACTCTAACCAAACTAGACCAGTCCTGAACCCTATCTCTCTGCTATCCCTGTCTTCTGCTTGATCCCTCTGTCAGACCATATACTCTGCCCATTTAACCAGACTCTCAGACCCAGACCCTAAACCATTCAACCAAGCCCAAAATAAGACTCCCAAATCATTCAAACAGACCACAGACCCGTCCACAGACCAAGAACCTGACCAGACCCGTCTACAGACTACTGCCCCGATCGACGTCGGTCATTACCCCAACCGACGTCGGCAGACCGACAACCAACGCCGGTAGTACCACCGATGCCGGCAACTGTGACCAGTCTGACAGCATCTCTCAGGTAAGCTTTTGCTTCCTTTTCATTTCCATCTTTTATCACTTTCAGTCTTTTAACATTCTATTATTTATCAGACACTTCTTTTTATTGACTAGTGGGTTGACCTCCCTTGAGGAAGTTTTCATACTTCTGGGAACAGGCTTTTGCTTGGCAACCCACCATCTATCCATCTAACGCCTTCCTTTGTCCAAGTCTCTTTTCTTTGCAGGTGTCATTCCTCCATAGCCAAAGAGGAGTTCTCACAGCGTCTGGATTACGGTGCGCAGACTATATCCAGGTACATACAAGCCTTGACCATTCCTTTTAGTTTCTTAATTCTTCTCTTGAATGTAAAAAGCGATTTAGCGTAGAAACATTCTGGCACACCCGGTGGGACCTTAGGTTCTTCCTCGGGTTCCTTTTCTTTTCGTTCATTTAGGTGCATTAAGCTCCTCTCTTTTTGTCTCTTTCTTCTATTCCAAATGACACCATAAGCAGGACTAAAACGAATCTTTCTTTTCTTTCTTGCACTTCTAGACTAGTCAAAACATCATACTCTCGAACCCTTTCTCAAACTTGTCTTCATTCAAACTTCATATTTTCGACTTGGGCTTAAAACATATTTGCATTGCATTTCTGTTTGTGCTTGCATTAGCCCACACTTAGTAATTAACAAAACGCATATTGAATTAATCGTAGATCACTTGATGTTACACAACCGAACCACATGCACTAAAACAAACATCAAACTTATTTGAGACAAGGCCCGACTGGGATTTCATTCCCTAGAGGATACCTTACCCCGTCCCGGCAATCCTACTTGGATTTCATCACCAAGGGGAAAGCCCACTCTGTTCTCTAGCAGAGTCTAAACTATAGAGAAAGTATATCTTGGCTAAGCGGGTCCAGCTTATCACTGGGCTCGTGAAGTGAGGGGAGCTTGCTCCTTAGCACCAGGCCATGTACGGAACCTAACACAGACTTTTGAGAGCCTCAACAAGACCTGAAACCATCCATAGACTGCCTCTTCTAGGACCCTTCTATCAGCCAACCTTCCCAAACACTCATCTAAGGCATAAGCCACAGGATTCTAAAGTTGATTCTTAGGATTTCACGCTTAGTTTCTGCTTGTCTCCATCTTTATTTCTCTGTTCTTATCTGCTTGCTTGAGTTAGTGAGGACGCTTTTCTTCCTTTTTTCCAAGAATCTTCAAATTTACTAAGTTTTTGGAAAACCACAGTCACCGGCATTGGCTTTACCACCGACGTCGGCCACCCTTCCTCGCTGGCATCAGTTATCTGACCGACGTCGGCCATCTTATATCACTGACATCAGTTTTTAAACTGACATCGGTCTCTGTCACAGTCCTTTTTTTTCAAAACAGCAGCCTAAAACCCGACCCTTTTTCTGCCAAAAACCACATTCTGAGTTTCTGAAACTGAGAAAACACAGTTTTTGAAACTTGCCCCCCTCCTTGCCTTGCATGGTTCTGACTCGCAGTCAAACCAAGGCTCTTCTTGACCACACTAGCCATCAATCGCTTCCGCCTTCACCATCCATAACTAGTCCTATAATGGAGTTCCACTCGGAGACTGAAAGAACTCCTGCTCGCCTGACCCTGACTCAAACTCCCATCGTCCCTGAAGGGGACCAAGATTTTGAAAGATTCTTGGACCTCAATGTCAAAGCCCTCCAAAATTATCTCGCAAGAAACCAAATGCAAGACCTTTCAGTCATAGCGGCAATGACATCGACATCATTCGCTACCCAATCCATCATGACTCAGCCTATTGTCTCGACTAGTCACTTGACCATGGCCAATACGCAAAGTTTGGCCTCCTCATCTATTTTTGAACCTACCTCCATCGGGGTGTCATTGCCCCCTCAACCCCACACAATTCAACCGAGTTTTACACCATACCAAAACTTGGTTGTCTCGACCTCACCCACTCTTGCACCTATACACGCGGGAGTGACAACCTATCCTTTTTTTAGTGCCGCCACTCAACCACCTATGGTGGTATCTAGTCAACTTGTGTCCTCCAATTTCATGACACAAGCCCCTTTGACCATGACATCTATCCCTATGACGTACTATCCATATGTTGTGCCTACACAAGCACAACCAAGTACGTCATACGCCTCTTCGACCACCTTCCAGGTACCTTACAACTTAGGGGGTGCCCCGCCTGCTAATCCGTCAGCAGACATCATCAAAATGCTGATGGATAAAATGTCCAGTCTTGAAACCTCTATCTCTGGTTCAAGCAATGCTCTGTCATATGAGCAAATTTGCAACGAACCCATTCATCCTTCTGTGCCCTTCCGACCATACCCCAACCAATGGGAACTCCCTAAATTTACTCACTTTCAGAGTAAGGAGGACCCACAACAACATATTCGGGCATTCAGACATGCCTGCTACCTCATTGCCCATGACGATGCGTTACTTTTACGCACGTTCCCTATGTCCCTTTTTGGCCCCGCTCTTGACTGGTATAGCTCTCTTACCAGACATTCTATCTTTTCATTCATTCAACTTGCCCAATTATTTCTCGACCATTTTTCTATCAACATCACCAAACAAGTCTCAATCACAGACCTCTACTCCATTAGGCAATTCGACGACGAATCAATAGTCGATTTTGTCGCTCGTTGGAGAGGCTTGATTAACTAGCTCTCCTTCTCCTTGCCTCAACCTGAGCTCATTGAGCTCTTTTCTCAAGCATGTGCTAGGCACATCTCTTCTACCTTGCAGATCCAGACATTCTGCACTTTCGACAAAGCTTTCACCATGGCAAGAAAGCTTGAACTCTGTGCCATCGATGAAAATAAGGTCAAATTGCGTAATAACAACGCAAAATCTAATGACCATTCTTCATCCAAACCTTCTTCTGCCCACTCCCAGTCCAAGGGGTCGGCAAACACTGTCATCTTTAGACCATCATCTTTAACAATAACCAACCGACCACAATCTTCAACATCAGACTACATCAATAAACACTTTCAATGTCGATCCATACAACGTCAATTCACTCCAATTGGAGAGTCATATGCCTCTGTCTTGGATAAACTCGTCAAGCAGGGGGTCCTCAATCTCCCTTCAATTCGACCACATCAATTCGACCCCTCAACACCTATCCCTGCATGGTACAGGGAGAACCACTTTTGCAACTATCACCGTGTCAAAGGCCATGACACGGACCACTATCAAACCTTCAAAAACATCGTCCAAGATATGCTAGACAAGGGGGATCTCATCTTAGATAACCCGAACTCTCTGCCTAACCAAAACCTTGACATCTTCAAGCAACCTTTTCCTAATCACCCGCCTACTCAAAACAATATCCAGACCATGACCAATGACCCTCAAGACCATGATATACACACGATTGACACTGTCTTTTCTCTTATCTCTGACCAACCTCCTCCACAAGATGAAGAACTTTCTTCTCTTATTAATCCTCCATCAACCTCTCTCACATTGGAGGATGCTTTGGCGGCACCCACACCGGCTGCCTCACCCTCATCCTTTTTGTCATCAATGGGGGATGATACATTCCCCACGCCTAGACCACACATCGAGACCATGACCATTCCCACGCTTTATCTGACTGCAGATTCACACTCTCCTATTTCTTCTCCACCACGAGAATAACCAATCTCTTCGCCCATTTCGATCAAGGACGACCCAGTCACGGTTCCATCTTGCCCTTTGCCTGAGATTGCTACATCTCACTCACCTCCGTCCATATCTGAACTCAAACCCGCATCTAACCTCGCCTCACACAAAGGTGACCCTCAACCCAAACTAAAAAAGGCCACTAGACCACACTGGAGGATTCTTCCCCCACCTTCATTATTGCCCTCAATTTTGGGTCCGCATCCGTCCACTTTAATAGGGGTGCTTCCTACTCCCATACCTCACAGAGGCAAGTCACCTCCATTACTCTCTCAACCCATCAAACATATATCTCTTCCAATCCATCGACCAACGCCTCTTATGCCTCCTAAACCAAAGTCACCAACCCTCACTGCAACAAAACATCCAGACCCATTAGCAGGTTCTTATGCCTTGCTGTTACGGCAATTGTTGCAGTCCTCTCGCATCAATCTCCCGCCGCTTAGACCATATCAATCTCTCGGACCAAAACCCCCCTTGTTCAATGACACTCACATTTGTGCGTATCATCACACGCCTGGGCACGACACTGAGCATTGTTGTGCCCTCAAGGTTGTCATTCGCCAATGTCTAGGGAATGACACCCTTCTTCTCGACCACATTATCCAAACTCCTTCAACACCGCCCCACTCATCAACTCTCGGATCAAGACCATCTTGGTTCGACAACTCTCAATTCTGTCATTATCACCACACTCCGGGACATGACACTGAGCGTTGTTGCGCTCTTAAAACTATCATTCGTCGTCAACGGAGAAAAGATTCCCTTCTTATTAAGGATCCTCTTGACCACCCCTTAGACAAATCAGCAACACCAACTCATGCTTCTCAAACCTCGTCACCTAAATCGGGACCTCCACACCAGTCTATGGTCCCTTTACCGCCTTTGACCTCATTATTCGACATCAACACAGTCCATTTGACCACTAAGCCTCAACCGACCTTGACCAATCTATCCAACATTCTCCCTAAGCAACTGGGGGAATCCAACCTTATCTTGACCTCGACCAAACATTCAAACAAATCTTCGACCATGACATCGACCATGACCTCGACTAAACCTCAACCACACATAGTCCAATCATCAACCAACCTTTTTAATCATGACCCCGACCAGCATCAACCAAACCTCGACCAAACTTCAATTATCAAACACCACCCAACCAAGCACCTATCACTTCTTCAAACCGTCATTAATCATTGTGACCAATATGGAATGAGGTAAATGGGGCACCTTTGCTCCTAATTGACTTGAACCTTAACGCACAAGCATGGGTCAGGACTTTGTCAGAACCTGAGCCCCTTTATGTCTTGCATCTTTGACCAGTCCACTGTTAGTCAAGTAATTATTCATTTGACGTTTTACTTGAGCTCGTCCCTTGAGCAGTCCCTGTCACCGTCATTCCTATCTCCTTCAACCCTCAATCCTAACCCTTTTGGCAAGCATGAACGCTTTGTCCTAATAAAAGGAAAACCCTCTAAACCTCTATAGTCAAGTCCATGACCAAAAGTCTAGTCAACAAAATCAATCAAATATATATCAAAATGGGATGCATATTCCAAGGCCATAAAACTATAAATGTAGACTAATCCCTCGAAGGACAGATGCATCATCATTGTTGTATTTACTAGACTGCTCCCTTGAAGGACAGCTAGGCCAAAGACATAAAAAGCAGAATATAGACCACTCCCTCGAAGGATGGCTATGCATAAATTTTGCTACATACACAGCACTATCTCAGAAGCTTCCCGCATTGATCAGCTTCACAACATGACCACAAAGCAAGACAATATCCCATCACAGGCTTCCCGCATCAATCAGTCTGCCTTCAAAAAAAAAAAACTGACTGACAAAACTTTAGAGTCATGGACTTGTCTAAAGTCATTCTCGGGGTCACCTATAAAAGGGGCAAAGTTGTTTCTGCCAAAAAGGGTTCCCCCTTCCATCTCACATCAATCTTATCACCCCTGCATACTCAAGGGATTTCAAGCTCACTTAACGTCAAGTGATTCGATTACTTCTCTAACACAACCACTGGTCAATGACGCAATGCATGAGCGGGTCTTTTGTTTCTAAACAACCCCTTACCTATGCTGTCATTCTGGTCCTTGTCAATGAAAGAGCAATTTGCCTTTCACTTTTGACACATCTTGGTCACGCATTCAACCCAATCATTATCTATCCAAAACCCAAACCCAAACCAAACCAATCAAACATTTTCAGACCATCGACATGACCTTGTCCATTTCACATAGTTTCTATGGACAACAATACACATGGAAACTATCGACTAGACACAATTTATGTTAAGCATAAACCAATACTTGCTGAAGCATAAATAGACCCCAATTCATTTTTAGTATACATCCATCACGACTATAGACAATTGCTAGGAGTGAAAGACCTCTCGACCAATGTTGCAGAATACACCATTTGGAAAAGGCTATAGCATCATTTTTCTCCTCATCATTCCGACCTTGACCAAAGCCAATCATTCAAATCTCTTGACCACCTGTCTACCACTCGGCCCCTTTCAGTCTGAACTACATTGGTCTGAGGCCCTATGACCGGGGCTATGTAGGCAGCACTCAGATGACACGACGTCTTCTGGGGTTAGCTCGACCACCCTCATTTGTTCGTCTCTCTAATGGACAAACCCCCCCTTTTTTTTTCTTTTTCTCTTCATCACTTGACCTTGACCTCGTCCAAAACCAATCCAGTCCATCGACCACTTTGACCAAGACCAATCAATCTCTTTGACCATTCCTCCCTTTTAGGGAGAACTACATTGGCCTGAGGCCCTTTACACAAAGGGCTATGTAGGCAGCACTCAGATCACATGACGTCTTCTGAGGTTAGCTCGGCCGCATCCTTTCATCCATCCATCTACCTTGACCCATGACCATTGGAGATCATGCCTATCTCCTCCGACTTTGACCACTTCCAAGACAATGTTGCCTTGGTTGTTTTTGCCTATATGGTACCTCACGACTGGTTAGCAGAATTGTCCGCAGACTTATTTTTGCCCTTCACAAGTATAAGATCGTGAGCCGGTTGGTCCCTACTACTTGTGGCTTTTTCGTGTTTCTGGGAGCACTTCCTGAGCCCGGGATACCTGGAACATGATGACCATTTGGAGCTTCAGCTTAGATTGAGTAACCCGATCAGCAGATGACTAAATGCTGGGGCCCAGTTATTTCAGTTTTGGCACTCCTCGACCCTTGACCTGCGACACTTTGACCTGACCATCTCGTGAAGTGGTATCCGTGAAATCTCGACTTTTGCCGCGTTCACCCTCACCCGTTCTTCATCCACTCTTTATCAAATCAGCACCCGATTTCAGGTTCCTTTCCCTCGACTCCTGCTTTGAGGGGGAATACCTTATCCCTAATCGGGGCAACCAACCCTCCTGTTTTTGTCTTGCAGTTCACTTGAACAACCAACAAGACGAAATCAACCTTATCCCTCACCTGGGGCAACCAACTCCTATTTTTGTCTTGCAGTTCATCCAGAACAACCAACAAGATAAAAAGGGGCAAATGTAGACACTGAAATCGTGTCTACTCCCCTGGTCATCCTCCTCATCCTCTCCCCCTTTTTTGGTCCCCTTGGTCCCTTGCCACTTCGACTATCCCTAACCCACCTAGGTCTTATTAATTGAAAATAATCATCTATTTTTAATTAAATAAGTCATAATTCCTTCTCCTTGCCACCTCGCCACCCTAGGATACCTTTCTTGGATTCCCTTCATTCCCCACATGGCCATATTTAACACCTAGACTCCCATTCCAACTTCTCCTCTCATCCATTTAATCCCCTTCGACCGTTTCTCCCTGGGACTATCTGACCCGGCAGTTGGGAAACAGATGAAAAGCTATTTTTAGCCTTTCTCCAGCCTTTCCGCCGCCGACGTCGGTCAACTGTCGACCGACGTCGGCGATATAACCAGCGTCGGCACCTTTCATAACGGCTTCTGCACCGTTATCTCTCCTCTCTTCGTTCGATTCGTCTCTCTCTCTCTCGTAACCCGACTCTGGAATCTTGCATCCGCCTTAAGCAATCCATTCTTGGACCCTATCACTCTGTCAATCTTCAAACCAAGCTTCTGATTCTCTCCCTCAGATACACATAGCAAGCTTCTGCAAGCACAACAGGGACTCTACATCAACCAGCAACACCAACAACAGGTACATCAGTCTGCAACGCTTTCTTCAGCACACCACAGGTAAGTTTTCTTCTGTGTTCTCATTTGTGTTTTCTAGTCATTTGGTTCTAAACTAGATTCAGCACTCCTTTCCCCCAGACCAAACTCTAACCAAACTAGACCAGTCCCGAACCCTGTCTCTCTGCTATCCCTGTCTTCTGCTTGATCCCTCTGTCGGACCATATACTCTGCCCGTTTAACCAGACTCTCAGACCCAGACCCTAAACCATTCAACCAAGCCCAAAATAAGACTCCCAAATCATTCAAACAGACCACAGACCCGTCCACGGACCAAGAACCTGACCAGACCCGTCTACAGACTATTGCCCCGACCAACGCTGGTCATTACCCCAACCGACGTCGGCAAACTAACCGACGTCGGCAGACCGACAATCGACGCCGGTAGTACCACCGACGCCGACGACTGTGACCAGTCCGACAGCATCTCTCAGGTAAGCTTTTGCTTCCTTTTCATTTCCATCTTTTATCACTTTCAGTCTTTTAACATTTTGCTATTTATCAGACACTTCTTTTTATTGACTAGTGGGTTGACCTCCCTTGAGGAAGTTTTCATACTTCTGGGAACAGGCTTTTGCTTGGCAACCCACCATCTATCCATCTAACGCCTTCCTTTGTCCAAGTCTCTTTTCTTTGCAGGTGTCATTCCTCCACAGCCAAAGAGGAGTTCTCACAGCGTCTGGATTACAGTGCGCAGACTATATCCAGGTACATACAAGCCTTGACCATTCCTTTTCGTTTCTTAATTCTTCTCTTGAATGTAGAAAGCGATTTAGCATAGAAACACAATGATAAGATATCTACATCTATGCATAAATTTCCAAGTGTGGGATCCCCGAGTGGGATTAACATTTGTTAAAAAGTTGAAAGGATTGCCAATACCCATATTTTAATGTTGTAAAAGACGACTCCACAAAGCATCAAGGTGAGTGTGAATTCTTAACAATAACTTAGCTCTAAGAGCCACATTTTGCAAATCCAAATATTTAATACCAACCCCGTCTTCAACTTTGGAAAGACAAACTTTGTCCCATTTGAGTAGAGAGATTTTCCTCTTATCCTCACAATCTTGACATAAAAAATCCTTCATGATATGGTTTAAAGAGTTCAATGCTTTTATTGGAGGTTTCAAAACTGACACAATGTAGATGGGTAAAGCATTTAAAACCAATTTAATCAATGTAATCCTTCTTACCAATGACAAGAAATTATCTTTCCCAAGTCATGGGTTTTGAATGGAAAGAAAGGATCAGCGTGTCCCATAAGGAAGGTTTGTCAGCATCTTTGAACAAAGGGATCCCCAAGTATTTGTCAAGGAATTTGTCAATTTTTAAATCTCAAATGCATACAATTCTAGCCTTCAGGAGCATTGATACTTCTAATTATGCCCTCAACCTTTGCCCTTTTAATGGCTCTTCCCAGTATTTCCACTATCAAACTCAAAAGAAAAGGTGAAAGTGAGTCATCCTGCCACAAACCTCTCAAAGACTCAAAAAAACTAACGGAAGATCTATAGACAAAAATTGAGCATTTGGGTCTAGAAATACCAATATAAATCTAATCACACCAATCCTTACCAATACCGAAATTACTAAAAACTTTCATCAAAAACTACTATACATTATAATATAAGAATTTATTACAATGGAATGAGGCTACAATAAAAATAGCCCTCCTACTAACATAACGATTAATTGTTGATGGTTGAATGTTGCTTATTTGTTCTCGAGTGTAACATAATAAGCCAAAAGAATCCATTCAAATACCTCTAAATCCATGCCTTACTACCCTCAGTCCGGATATATACCCAGAAAACATATTGAAATTTGTTGAATTGCTTTTACTAGAACGATAGCATGTCGTTCACGTTACTAAGCATGTCTCATTAGATGGCTTGGGATTGGTAGAAGAAGAAATAAATGGAACATTTATGTATTTGGCTATTTTGCTAGGCCTTAGCGGACTGCAACGCCCGAACTTTTGCCATGGCAATTTCAATAACAGTGGGCATGACACAACCGTGCAATTTCGATTTGCGCGGTAAAAATAATACCAAACTCAAAGAGAGAGAAGCAAAGGCAGGACCAATGCTTCAACTCCAGGGCGGCATGGAGACTAATAACAATGCCAACAGAAGATCATCTCCCCGCCTTCTCAGAAAATTCTGTAAGCAGGGTCGACTGAGGGAAGCTATGCACATTCTTCGAGAAATGGAGCAGCCTGTAGACCATTTCACATACACCTTCCTTTTGCAGGAATGCATTAAGAAGAAAGCCTTTTCACAGGGTAAATTAATCCATACCCACTTGAATGAGATTGGATTTGTCCCAGACAGAGTTTTGGCCAATACACTTCTTAATATGTATACCAAATGTGGACGCATGGTGGATGCTCGCAAAGTGTTTGACGAAATGCCTGAACGAGACGAGTGCTCCTGGAATGTAATAATTGCAGCTTATTCTCGTCATGAGCTTGCCGAGGAGGCGTTGGCACTGTTTCATCAAATGCTGAAAACAGATCTGCAGCCCAATCGGTTTGCTTTTTCTAGCGTTCTTTCAGCTTGTGCCAAGTTGGCAGCTCTGGAACAGGGCATGGAGATTCATAAACAGATCATTACAAGTGGATGTGAAACCGATGTGTTCTTAGACTCTGCACTCGTTGAATTTTATGCAAAATGTGGACGCTTAAAGAAAGCCCGCGAACTATTTGACAAAATGCCTCAAGGAAACATCATCTCTTGGAACATCATGATTACGGCATATGGGCAGAATGGGTATGCTGAAGAAGCTCGTAAACTCTTTCAGGGCATGCCCAAAAGAGATGTGATCTCATGGAATGCGATGATTGCTGGATTTATGCAGAATGGACGTGTAGATGAAGCGCAGAAGCTCTTTAGGATAATGCCGAAGCGAAATATTATTTCATGGACTGCGATGATTGCAGGGTATGCTCAGAGTGGATACGGAGAGAAAGCCCTGGAGAGTTTTCTACAAATGCAACGAACAGGTATGAGGCCGGATGCGCAAGCATTTGCCAGTACCCTTATGGCCTGCGCAAACCTGGCAGCTATGCAACAGGGTATGGAAATCCATGATGAGATAGTGAGAAGTGGGTTTCAATATGATGTATTTGTAAATAATGCGCTCTTAGACATGTATGCAAAATGTGGGAACATCGAGAAGGCACACAACCTGTTTGACAAAATGCCTAAACGAAATGTAGTCACCTGGTCAACAATGATTGGAGGATATGCCATGCATGGCCTTGGCATGGAAGCCATTAAACTATTTGAAGAAATGCAACTTTGTGGCACCATTCCTAACCATGTTACCTTGCTCTGTGTTTTGATGGCCTGCTGTCATGCAGGCTTAGTGGACAAGGGCCTGCAGTACTTCTATGGAATGGGTGAACGCTATGACATCAAGCCGGCAATGGAGCATTATGGCTGTATGGTTGACCTTTTTGGACGGGCTGGCCGCCTAAATGATGCCCAAGACTTTATTTACAAAATGCCAATAAAACCTGATGCAACTGTGTGGGGTTGTTTGCTTGGGGCCTGTAGTGTTCACAACAATGTAGACCTAGGAAAACTTGCAGCAGAACGCCTTTTGGAATTGGAGCCTGATAATGCTACAGCTTATGTGGTGCTGTCCAACATCTATGCTGCAGATGGTATGTGGGAGGACCATCAAAATGCACGCAGAATGATTATTGACAAGATGATAAAAAAGGTTCCTGGACGTAGCTGGATTGAGGTAGATAAACAGGTACATTCATTTCTGGCAGATGACACATGGAACTGGAACAATTATCATGATTAATAGAACTTTGAACATGTAGTGAATGACACTGCTGCCATGAAGATTGTTGCAAGAATATTATTTTACTGATGCTAGGAGGGGTAACGTTGTGGGGATTGTTAGTGATGGGAAGTTGAACAAGCTTGAAAAATATAGACGCGCAATAGCAATATAATGTGGTTGTTCGAGTTTGCAGTGCTTGGAAAGGGATTAGAAATTGTATATATTGTTGATTTGGAAGATGAAGAAAAATAGGAGACTCTTATACAATGGTGTTTTAATCAGGTAGTTCAAAAGTTTAGTGTAAGAGTGGGATTTTGTTATAATTTTGTCCCCATCCATCTTCCCTTATCGAATGAAACATTAATATTTAATGGATTCGGTTAATTTGGTTTAATGGATTGCATGATATATCTTAACAATAACAACTGTTATTGTAACATTTTATAATAGACATATATGCATCATCAAATGAATGCCTTTTTGGTGGCAGATGAGTTCAACTCAAAGCAAACATAGAGATTTATTTCGGAGCTATGAATATTCTACAATGAATGCCTTTTTGGTGGTATGTGTCTTCTACAATGAATAGATACTCAGGTTTAATTTCTAGACCCTTTTAAGGAGATAAATTAAATGAATTATTTGAATCGTTTAACATTGTTTTATTTATTTTGTGATTAATATGATTAAAATGAAGTAAATTTATGAATATTTGTATTAAATGAATTATTTGAATCGTTTAACATTGTTTTATTTATTTTGTGATTAATATGATTAAAATGAAGTAAATTTATGAATATTTGTATTATATAAAATAGGGTAATAATCATAAAAATCGTAATGTGAAAGGGTAGATTGATATTACACTTACATTATTTGTAATTATCAAAGTACTATGGAAGAAATGTACTTAGTTTATTATGATATTCTATTATTCATTGTATTCATCATTGATCTTGAAAATACTCTATGTATGCTCTGTCATTGCTCAGATTAGAAAATTGCAACTCAATCATTGTTTGGACATTGTCATTAACAGTGAGACCCATGCGGCGACCACTACTATCTAGGCCCTACCAATATTGTCTTTGTTAACTATGGAGGTATGTGATGCCTCAGACCATTGTGCATGCCCCTATAGATGCCTCATGTGTGCACTTGCCTTCATTTATGTGTGTTCATCCTTGCTTTCCTTTATCTCTTTTTTGAAACCTTAATTGCACTTTCAATTACAAGATGACCCTTGAAAATAGGGTTAGTATGTTGGATTGGATAAACCCAACCATTCATTGTTGAGTGATTGAACGTTGCCTGCATTCCAATGCTCCAAAGAGAGATCAAATCACACATAGTTCCCCCACTTATTTGTGTATTTAAAACATCATGATCAATCTAGAATGGAATGCAATGTTTGGCTTTCGACACTTGATACCGTGCATCTTTTACTTACATTTGTATTCAAATTTCATTATTTGATTATTATTTTTCAGGAATATTCATATATGTATGTCTTTGTGATAATGTTTCAAGATAATGCTAATGAATTTTTCAATATTTCAAGTGATTCTCAATGGAATAGTGAAGTGAGTATAATTTTAGGAGTAATTTGTATTTATAGTTAATGTTGATATTTTCTCCTATAACCGACTTATAAAACATGTCTAGGCCAACCTAATGGAGCCTTCCCAATTTGAAAAATAGATGTTGAGTGTTTCTAAACTCTAACAACAAAAACGAACACTACGACAAAATTACAACTGTCTGACTGTTGATGGCACTGACTTAAGAGTGAAAATTAGTAACTGAGATATGGAGATGGTCTTTTTAAGATTCTAGGAGGTTCTTGCACAAACTAAGGTGATTATGAATATGTGTATTGATAAATTGGGTTGGACAAGACAACAACTAAGTAGATGCATAGGGGAGAGGGTGCATAGGTGTCATATATGTACGCAAAGTCCAAGTATGTCAAAGTGTGCCAAAGTTGATCTTTTCCTACTGTCTAATACTAAAATTAGGTGTCTAAAACTACCCCCCTTTTAGTCTAGTATTGAAAATGTTAGATTAAAATGACAAAAGAATAAGTTTGGTACCTGAGATTAACTACACTTAGCGTTGACATGTATGCCCCAAATGTTTCACTTGCTCCATATAAAACCTACAAGGAAACATGTATAGATCAATGCCCAGTCATGACAGAAAATCTGAAACAATTTAGATCATTGAATTATTTGAAATTGAAAAGTCAATGAACAAATACCCTTGAGGGTACGCAAACCACACTGTCACTTGTTAAATTCGTTTGGAGAATTTCATGTGGTGACTATACCCCAAGGAGATGAAACCACTGAAACCATAAGGTATGGAGTGTTAATGCCTCGATCACCATTGGAGAAGTGCTAGAAGTTGAGCATTGTAGAAACCTCAACTGCACTACTCTAAATATAATCATTTTTTTTTTGTGGAACACCTAAACCAAGTTTGCATGTAAAGTTGGAACCCCGAAACAAGTTTGTATGTCAGAATGGAACCTCCAAACAAGTTTGTACACCATAATATTAATCTGCATCAATCATTATAGATGGATTTTAGATCCAAAGTGCTTGCATTATGTCTTTGTTTCCCATTAATCTACACTATAGAAAATAGAAATGTGTTTGCATGAACAACATTTATGCCCCAAATAAGATCAATTTGTACCTTAAATTGATATAGAATGCCACCATATATCCGTCATGTCATAAAATGTCGTTCAATAGCTTAATCTGTTAAATTTGATCAATCTAACTTATATAATTTATCTTATAATGTTATAAAATGTTCTAATTGTTCCTCACAATCATGTAGAATTATCTACACATGTTTCACATATGTCAAATGTGTCCCATCTTAATCATGTAAGCTAACCCAAAATGTGAACGATCTATTTGTATGCCCTAAATCTCTAAGACAATCATACTATATGCCTCTCTTTTGATATGAATAATGAACCATGCGAATCACTCATCTCAAAAGAAAGAGTTGTTCACACTATGTGTTATATATAAAAATATAATCATGTAACTTTTGTATACAAACATGATAAGATATGTCATCATATAAATATTTGATCATTCAAGCATGTATGAAGCATTTAATACAAATGGCATAAAAGTGTCATGTCAAGTAGATATAGCAATTAGACACAACAAACAATGCAGTAAATGCATGATATAAAGTATGGCATTACACACAATAAAAGTATATGTGATATAAATCATGACACCAAGCTCAATAATAGTTATATATGTAACCATGCACATGTACACAATATTATGATCGTGAAGCACACAAACATTCACAACATGACTCAACTCTGACCCGACACAAACATGATATGGCATGACTCAAATTAAAGGATCCTATGACACAACTAACACATGTTATGACAAAGCACAATAAATGCACTTATATAATTACATAGTATAGCACACATCAATTATCACACAATGTAATAATTATCAACATATAGCACATACATAGCAAACAATGTCAACATCTAATATAATAAAGCACAATATCCATAGGAAATAGTACTCTAAGTAATTTGAGAAAATAATAAGTCATGAATGATAGTCTACTATGATCAATGGACTAGTATAGCAAAGATGCCCCCATTGTAGGCATGTGTTGAATGTAGAAATCTTGCTCCTAAGTATAAATAAGGTCACACATACGTATGTACATGCATCATATGTAATATGTATGCCATGTATCCCACTCATGTATATCGTGAAAATTATGTGCATAGAGAATAGATATGTGATTTATCATGTATATGATAATCATCAATAAATCATATATACGAGCAAAGCATGTCATGCATACGTCTTAAGAATATTTTAATGTTTTATTTATTTTATATTATTTTTCAATTTTTTATTAGCATCTTAAATTTGATTCTAGTGTTAGTATGTGTAGATGTGATGTGTAAATGATATAGCATTCAAGCACATCGTATTTCTCAATTGTAATTATTCAATTATCTCATCACAATCTGAAAAAATGAGTAGGATGGAATTGTTTGACCAATCATGCATATAAAATAATTCATCTTTACATATAGCATTATGTTGAATTAATTGATTTAACTCATGAGTAAGTGAATTCTATGGATATACATTTGGAACTAAACTCGTAGGCACACTTATGATTGTTTTTGCATTAGATATTTGTGTTAATCTTGTTTAAGTTAATGCATGTAATGATACTTGTCTTATGCTAATGTTTGGTGATTCTTTCGTTTCTTGCTCTTTATGTGGAGGTATGTTTTTTTCTTCCTTATCTTCTTCATTTTTACTTAATTTATTTTACTTTGGCACTCGTACTCGTGCGCTTAGAGATGTAACTCTACTCTTAGTAGGAGTTTTCTTTTTAAATGTTTTATCTCTTTGAAATGTGAGTAAACCATCTTGGAACTTGAATGAAATAGTATTTTTGGCGCCATCCAAGGTTACTTCTATTTGATCTAACCTTGATTTTTCAGGTCTTGTATTCAATTTTGTAATGATAGGCTTCACAAAAGATATTGTTTCCATTGTATTAGGCCCAAAAGAAACATGTATCTTGATACGTCTTATTAACCCGTCTTGGGTGCTTGACCATTATAATTTACATTGATTAAGTCTTGATTACATAATAAAATCTAGTGTGTGTGCATTATATTGTATCTTGCCATTCATAATAATCCATTCCCTATATTCATCTTATATAAGAGCTCGAATGACCATTGGTTTATTTTTAGTTTCATATGGTGATGTATGACCTTTAAGAAATTCTTGGGATACATCAGTCTTCTTAGATTATGAAATAGAAGACAGATGTGTTAACCTTATAGGAGTATTATATTTTTCAAATGTGATAACACCCTTATCTACATCTTTTTTTTTTTTTTGGTTCCATTTCATAAAAATTGTTATATCTATGCTTATAATTACAAATTGGTCTTGCCCCCATTGTGTTAAATGATGTGTAGGGTGATGTTGATTATAGGATGATGTGATTAACTTCTTGTCAAGAAGTATTCGTAAAAATAGAACTTGGTTTATTCTTGACTATTTGAAATCATATGGGTTGTTCAACAATAGAAGGGGTGGGACTCCTACAAGTTGCTTTGTTATTAATTGTCTTAGATGCAATTTCCTTCTTAGATAGAGAATCACCTTGAAAACATGAGCTTTTTGAATTTTTCAAACTTGTAGAATTAAAGAAATTAGTATGTACACGTACAATATTGTGCTCATAATCATAGACATCAAAGTATAGTCACTCAAAAGAAGTATGATAAAGTGTTTTTTCTAGGTGGAGATAAAAGACCCTTACGAAAGATGATTTTCTTTTCCAAACTAATTGGTTGATATATTAAACAATGTAATGTATTTTTAAACCTTAAAATGTAATTTTCTATAGGTTCATCATGACCTTGTCGAAGGTTTTGGAAATGTTCTAAATAAACCTAGGACCTCTATTCTTATGAAATGAGATAAGGAAGTCTCTTCTAATTTAACAAAGAAAGCTATAGACCCACTAGGTAACTCATAGAACCAATCTAAGGCTTTACCTTTTAAACATCAATGAAAGGTTTT
The DNA here is from genome assembly GCA_037957365.1 of Torreya grandis. Classification (NCBI taxonomy): domain Eukaryota; kingdom Viridiplantae; phylum Streptophyta; class Pinopsida; order Cupressales; family Taxaceae; genus Torreya; species Torreya grandis. The sequence continues at coordinate 947,885 of JARHVA010005157.1, read as the reverse complement.
TAGTAATACTCCCCCATCACATGAATATTCTCCAAGAGAAGACATAAAGTGTGCAAGGTAGGTATAAATATCTTCACATCTATCAAATAATTGAAATGTAGGCATAATAAATCATTGTGGATATGGATGATTGAGCATCCTTCATACTATAGGTTGGCCAAAATGACAATGTTATCAAACTTAGCATTGTATGCCTAGACTCTAAGGATAAGGTGACAACTTGTTTTTGGATTTCACCCATTTCATGCATCATGGACACTATATGACTAGTAGGGATGGTTATAGATTGGAAAGTTTCATTCATAGGTTTGATTTCATTTTAATACATTATCACATTTTATATTGATAGAAGAATCATTGCACTTAGAAATAGCATCATGTCATTGCATATAAAGAGAAGGCTCATTGCATTTCTTAGAATCATCATTTTTTATATCAACAGAGTAGTCATTGATTATAAACATCATTGCATTTCATGTCAATAGAAGAATTATTAAATTTAGAAACATCATCACATTGCATGTCAACAAAAGAATTTTTGCATTTAAAAACATCATCGCAAGGCATAACATCATGGGGTATAGCAACATGTGTATCATCTATTGATTTTTTTACTCTATCCAAGAAACATTTATATTTCTTAGTCATAAGATTAATTAGATCAAGAAGCATGATGGTTGATTCATTTTTACTTTATTCTTGTTCTATCTCATGACTAGTGGACAGGGTTATGGAAGGAGAGGGAGAACTAATCTCTTAAACTATAGTATTAATTTTACCTACTTCTCCTTCACTATCATTGTAAAAACATGCATCACTAACATATTGATTCTCAACATTATCATGCACATAATCATAATCATCATAATCATTACCCTCAATCACGTAAGTGTGATCATCATTGACATAAGCATTATCATCATTTGCATAATCATGATCATCAACATTTTTCCATTAATTAGTATAATCATAAGGCACAACATGTGTAGAAAATAATAAGTCTCTTCATATTGTGATAGCATGGACCTTTGTATCCAATATAAGTGTTTGTCTTAATTTCTTCTTAATTCTTAATTTTGGAAGAAGATAAGAAACTAGTAATAAGGGTGTGGTAGAAATACTTGGTTGTTGATGCGTGCGTAATCCAGACAAAGATGGAGAACTCCTTTTTGGCTTGGAAGGAATAAACTATAGATAATAAAGCACTAACAAAAGGGGTTGTTACCAAGATAGTTAGGTGGATTGCCTACTATGAGCTAGATCCAAGAAGCGTGAGCTTACGAGGAGGCTGTCAATCCACTTTTGATAACAATTAAGTTAAAAAAATGATAAAATAAAGATGCTTGCATTAAATAATAAAAATTAACTGGCATGAAATACAAGAAGTAGATGAATGCTTGATATAGAGAAAATGACTAAATATGGCAAAATTGGGTCAATACTAGTGCTAAGATAGATCAGTTCAACTTTAAAAAATTAGGTAGGGGTCTGTGAATAGGTAGGAACATAGAAAGTCAGATTTGGTTGGAGATAAGGGGTTATAAATAACTTGTTATTTTATGCCATTGTGACCGTCGATGGTTGGGATAATCGTGATTGGTTAAGTTGATCATTAACGGTTGGGTAATCATCGACAGTTCGGGATGATCATTGACGGTTGTGCTAACCATCGACAGTTGCCTATGGAATTCTAAAGGTACTTAGAAAAGAGTTGCAGAGTGGTTTGTTGATCAGGTAAGGGTTTATTTAAGGGTATGGTTAGAAATGGGAGGTTTGAAGATAGGTGTAAAAAGGTCTGATTTAGGTTAGAAAGTCAGAAACCAAAATGACAAGACTGAAGTATAAATATACTTGTTGCTTACTAAATGATTGATGGTTGATGGTTGGAGCAATTTTGGCAGAGTAACGGTGTTTTTCCTTGAAAGTAATTTTGGCAGAGGTTCGAATCTATATTGTTATTACTAAATCATTGGAAAAATATTGGGTGGCTAGAGAGCTTGAATACATGTGTGCAAGAATGTTTGTAATGATCGATCCTTTTCACCTCCTACTCCCCTCCTTTTATAAGCAAAGAGAGATGGAGGATATAAGGTTCCCTAGTAGGTTGGCTTACTGATTTTGATGCTTGGGAGCTTGTTAGCACTACATAAGGTAAACATATTAATGTGTGTCTCATTAGCTCACACACAGATGGTGATGTGTTAGGAGGATGAGGACTTGACTATTGATGGTCAAGCTAACTATTGATGGTTAAGCTAACCATCGGCAATCAAGTGCTTAGAGGAAAAGGGTCAAGGCAAGTTAAAAGGGGTGGTTTAAGGTTTGTTAGTAAGTTATTGAGTTTAGTTAGCTAAGTAGCTAACTAGACCCAAAGTCCAATAGGTTGGTTAGTGGGTAGAGAAGGGCTAAGTGGTCCTTAAGTTATCCCAAGGCATTTCAACATCTAGTACAATTTTCTAGTGTCTATATTTTACTCCTTTTTTTAATGAAGCTTTGAATTAACAAGCTGAAAAACAAAAATAGATTGCTTAATCGAAGGTCCATTTTCCTCGAGTATGGGAGGAGGTGTTCCCCCTCAAATCAAGAATCAATGAAGTGAAACAAAAATTGAGTCGAGGTTTGATAAGCAATAAATGGTGAGTCACGAGGTTGGTGACAAGGGTGGTTGGGTATTTGAGATGCAAACATGCACATAAAATGTGACGAAGTGTGATAGCCAAGATCACACAGATTAAGGTTGTTAATATTGGTAAAAATAAGGTCAGTTCTAAAAGTACAAGTGATAGGGTAATCGGTCCACAACATTAGTCATAGTTGATTGGGTTACTCTATAAGTCTCCTCGATAGGGTCAATGTTTTTGTAGGTATCTAAGGTAGGAAGTGTTCCCTTGAAAAACACAAATGTTCTAGTTGTGCACTAGGTGGTGCAAATGTAAATGTTCAATCATGGCAAAGTTGGTCAATATGATCAAAAACACCAAGCAAGGTCATTATAGAATATGCGAGTGTTCAGGTCAAAAATGGCCAACATCAAGGTGGACATGGTCTAATGGTTGGTTAAAGAAGGGTAATCTCCAAAAATTTAGGTTTTGGTTTGGGGGAGAAAGGTCATCTCCAAAATTGCTCTGACTTTAGCAGGGTCAAGTTGCCACTGTTACAGCTAAGAGAGATCAAGGGAGGACCTCCCTTGGTTTGGTGACCCAAGAGAGGGACACCCTAAGGTAGAGGGTAGGAGTAGTGGTGGCACCAGTAAGTCCACCAGGTACTATTATTATGGCATGATACTTGGCCACAGTGGAGGATTTGAGATATTATGATGCCATAGTACTAGCATAGTGTCCACTCGAGCCTGGATAGGGCAAGTACAGAGCCATTTTAGCAAGTGGGGTAGTCGTGGAAACTCCAAGTCAATGAACCACATCATTGAGTTGGTAGACAGGCATCCCAGAAGGACCAGTACTAGATGGCAATGGTAGTGTAGGTGCAAGAGGGGCCAGTGGTAGTGGTGCCCCAAGGGCATGATATATGATATGTAGGTGTAGATATAGATGTACATGATTTTGATACGACCTGCATGTCAATGCAACAAGATGTACATGCTTTGAGAGAGAGATTATACATTATTACATGTATTATTTATTTTGATGACATGATTTATATGATGATGTTTATGATGCTCATGATGTTTATGTTCATGGTTCATAGTTTACATGTTTTGATGTTTTATGCCTTATGCTTATGAGATGTGGATTTAGTAGCTTTAGGGATGTGATGATTATGGATGATGTTTTGTTTTTTTCATGGATATGATGATGAATGGTTCTATTATGGTTAAGGATGTAATGAAAACACATAAAGTAAGCTAGATAACAAACTAAATGTAGAAAAAAAGAAATGAGAATCATGAGACATATGTTTGCATGAACCAATGATAAGAGGGTAAGGAAAAAGCACGATGCCTTTTCATTGGTAAGGACCTAACAAAATCAAAGTGAGATTGGCTTAAGGAACATAAGCCTTTAAAATGCTTTGGTTGATAAAAGGGTGTCTTGATCACATTGTGTTAAGTAAGCTCATAATCCCTTGATTATAAATGGTATAAAGGGGAAGTAGATGATAGGGGAAAGGTATATGGGTTGATAGGTAAGGTAACCTTATGTGGGTTAGTTTTTCCCTTCTATAGGTGACCTAAGAACCAAATTAGACAAGTCCATGTCTTAATGCAAGGTGTAGACTGATCAATGTGAGAAGTCTACTAATACTAGATATAAAAGCTGATTGTTTTTTATTATAAACTAGATAGCTTATTCTGATTTTGATATAGGGTCGTTTGTTGATTTTGTTTTGATAGGTTGTGAAGTTGATTGATGCAAGAAGCTTCAAATGATTGTTTTTTTACCCATTTGACTTAGCCATCCTTCAAGGGAGTCATCTAAGTTTGGGTTTGTATATTTGGTAGTTGTCCTTTGAGGGAGCAGTCTATTTTTTAAACAATTTTGTTTTTAGGTAGTTGTCCCTCAAGGGAGCAGTCTGAGATGCTAGAGATATGTGACCCAAGTGATATTTTGGTATCCCAAATTGTTTTGATGCAAGGTTTTAGACATGGACCTGTCTATTTAGGCTTAGAAGTTTACCTTTATGAGTTCAAAACTTTTAGCACAAGAAGGTAATGATAAGTGAAAGGGGTGGTTTTGAGAAAAAATGATCATGGGTTTCTATCTGATTAGAGACAAAAAGTATCCATGAGAACCATGCTATGGGTAGAGTTGGGGTACCCATATTTATGATTAAGTTATGATTGTGATGGTTAATCACATGGTTCTATGTTGTAATCGGTTGTCCTCAAAAATAGAGGGATAGGTGTGAGAGTGAAAATATCATAAATTAAAAGATGAGCTTAAGTTAGAAAAGAAGGTGAGTTTGATCCTTGTTTAATAAAATAAAGGACGTAGATGCGAAGCATTGAGAGGCTCAGGTTATGGTTTACCTTTGAGAGAGGACAAATGAAAAGCTCTTGATCCATACTTATGGGTTATGATGTAGGGTCCAAGCCAATTGAAAGCGAACTTGCCTCTTTTGTTTTTATCCATATTGGTTACATGTTGGTTTTCCTTTAAGATGAGGTCTCCTATATTGAATTCCCATTCTTTCATGTGTTTGTTATAGGTGCGCTTGATTCACTCTTGATAGATACAAAGATGGTTAAGCACTGATAGACAATGCTCATCAAGTATCTCAAGTCGTGCTAGACGTTATTGATGATAATCTCTCTCAAAAATGATATCTTTTAAAGATATGCGAAGAGAAAGAATAAGGACTTTGAGAGGTAAGACTATCTCTGCTCTGAAGACTAGAGAGAAAGGGGTAACACCCATAGAGGTTTGAATGCTAGTGCGATAGGCCCATAAAGTGAAAAAAATGTGCAAGTGCCAATCCCAACCTCAAGCACTGACAACTTTGGTTAACATTTTGTTAAGGGTTTTGTTAGAGGATTCTATCTATCCATTTGCTTATGGATGGTAAGGTGATAAAAAGCTTAACTTGATGCTAAATGTTCACAGAGACCTTGGACTTGCTTGTTCTTCAAATATTTACCATTATCAGTTATGATCTTAAGGGAAATACCAAAATGATAGATGATGTGATGGTTGATGAATTCAACAATCTTGTCAGCTTTGATCGAGATGAGAGGAATGGCTTCCACCCACTTGGTGAAATACTTAGTGGCAGTAATGATGGATTGGTAGCATTGTGAAGAATGGGGATTGATTTCCTCAATGAGATTAAGTCCCCATTATGAGAAGGGCCAATAGTCTTTGGATACTTGAAGGCCATGGGTAGGTGTGTGATGTAAATTAGTATGTTATTGTCATTTAACACACTTCTTTACATAATGATAGCAATCTTGGTTGAGGGTGGGCCAATAGTATCCAAGATGAAGGATACATTTAGCGACAGGTAAACCACTAAAGTGTCCCCCACATATTCTATCATGTGTTTCCCTGATAGCATGGGAAGCTTCATGATTATGTAGACAATGGAGAAGGAGGCCATCAAAGCCATGCTTGTCAAGGATTCCCCCTAATATGGTGTAATGATAGGTACTCTGAACAAAATATTTTTGGTCATTCCTAGAGAGGTTGGGTGGAACAATGTTGAGGTTAAGATAGTTAAAGGTTTGCTCGTACCATAGATTAGATGGAGATACTTCCACACTACAAATGGTAGGAATGGCAGAATGGATATAAGAGGGTATGATAAAGGGATGAATGGTAACAAATAGTTTAGAATTAGTAGGTTGAGATGGGATTTGGGAAGGAAGGGGAGCCATGGTATCCACAAACTTGTTGGTAGATCATGGAATAGATTGGATAAGGTAATAATTGAATGATGCTAAGAGTACATCTACTAGGTGTTTGTACTTTTGAAATACATCATTCTTGAATTGGTTGGATCCGTTGACCTAGTTGACCACAAGTTGGGAATCATCAAAGACACTGATTGTCTTAATTCCAAAGGCTAGATCAGTTTGGAGACCTATGACTAGGGCTACATACTCAGCCACATTGTTGGTGCATTCAAAATCAAGCTTAAAGGAAAGAGGAAGAGGTTCACCATCAAGGGGAATGAGAATAACTCTATCACCCCCACCACATTGGCATTTGGAGCCATCGAAGAACATGGTCATTTGATAAGTGGGGTCTTCTTGAAAAAGAGTCATGATGGACTCATCAAGAAATGCAAGGGGAACCAGTTGGTTGTCTGGTAGAGGAGCTTCAGCCAATTGGTTAGTGATGAGTTGCCCTTTAATTGATTTCTACTTAAGGAGTTCAAGGTCAAACTCTAATAAGATCATAATCCACTTTGCCATATGCTAGTTTTGGTATGGTTTATAGTGCATGTACTTGAGTGGGTTAGTGTTAGTGATGACATAGGTTTTGTGATTAAGAAGGTAATGATGAAGTTTGGAAGACACAAAGACTAAAGTGAGGTAAAGTTTCTCAGGATGGGTTTACCAAGTCTCATACTCTATAAGTGTTCGATTTATGTAGTAGATAGCTTGCTCTTTGTTTTATTCATCATGATGAGCAAGCATGCCTCTAGGGAATGGTCAGTGGTAGAGATGTAAAGGTAAAAGGGTTGATCCTCTTTAGGAGGGGTCAAAGCAAGTGGAGAAAGAAGCTATTATTTAATTGAATCAAAAGCTTGTTGACAGTCTTTGGTCCACTTGAAATATGTGTCTGTCTTAAGGAGATGGTGGAAAGGTTGACATCTATCTGATAATTGAGAGATGAAGCAATAGATGGATTGGAGATTACCCTACACGATGTATATTTGCTTAAGGTGGGTTAGAGGTGGCATCTCCAAAATTGATCTAACTTTAGCAGGGTCTACTTCAATTCATTGAAGAGAGAAAATAAATCCAATAAGCTTTCTAGAAAGTACTCCAAAAATATATTTTTTTGGGGTTGAGCCTGACATGGAAGTGGATAAGGTATTCTAAGATGATTATGAGAATGGCTAGATGATCTTTGTGATGTTTAAATTTACCAAGGAGATCATCTACATAGTCCTCTATGATTTTATGGATGAGATCATGAAAGATGTAGGTCATCACATGTTGGTAGGTTGTTCCAGTGTTCTTCAGACTAAATGGCATGACCCTATAACAAAAGGTTCCCCATGGGGTGATGAAAGAAGTTTTATGCTGATATTTGGGGACAATCAAGATTTGATTATATCCCAAGAAATTGTCCATGACAGATAACATCTTGTGGCCAGATGTAAGACCAACAAGTTGGTCAATACTAGGCAAAGGGAAGTCATCCTTTGGGCAAGCAAGGTCGAGGTCACGAAAGTTGATACAGAGGAAAAGTCCCTTTGTGGGCTTGGTAATAAGAATGATGTTAGAAACCCATTGAGGATAATCAATGGGTTTGATGAAGTTGATAGACAAGAGATGTTGAAGCTCTTCTTTGACTAAAAGGGAAATGCGAGGGTGCATCTTATGAAGCTTTTACCAAACAGGTTGAGCATCAAGATGGGTGACAATGTTGTGAAGGGCTATGGAAGGGTCAATTCTGGGCATATCCTGATAGGACCAAGCAAATGATATGTTGTGATAATGAAGGAAATAAGGGTAATTTTATTGCTCAATTTTAATCTAAGGATACACCAATATTGATAATGTGAGGGTTATCCTAAGTACCCAAGTTGACATCGATAGTGGATTCATTCAACATGGTTTGGTTCTCAAGAGGAATGGATTTGTGGATAGAATAATCCCCTACACTGAGGTAGGTGAGAATAGAATTATCATCTTTATGTTGGATGGTGTTGATGGTAGGAGAATCAATTTCTACCATTTCAAGATGGATGAGAGGAAGGGTTTTTGTTCGACCATATTTTTGATAAGTCAGGGGGCCCAAACTAACAGTATTGATCAAAAAAAAAATTAGATGGGATCATATCAAAATCCTCAAACTTTGAAGGAGGTGGGTTTGGTGAGGATGGGATAACCTCATCGATGGTGGTGATGGCTTTAGGTGAGGTAGGTTCTTCTAGTGGTATGAACCCAAGGTCGAATAACTCACAAGGTTTTTGGGTTTTAATGTAAGGTAACTCGTGAGGTCCATGCTCATAACAACCTAGACCAAATCCTCTCTAGACACACTTATGAAGGTATAATTTGGCAAATGTCAGTTTGTCAAGATAGGAGAAGTCAGAGGTGAATGGTCGGGTGGTAGAGGTATCAGTGGAAGTAAGAAGTGGATGATCAAGTCCCCCATAGATTAAGTTGGTTTGATGGTTGGGAGGCTCAAAATAGATGATGGTTCCAATATTGGGGTTATAACTAGGATCATGGGTGAGGTTCTCATACTCTTTTGGAGTAGGGAAAACATCCAAGGATAAAATATGATACTCCCCAAGTGAGATATGTTGGAACGTGGGTTCCAACGGGTCCTCTACGGAGATCTAAGAAGAAGGGATAGATGAGCTTGTGAAATATTCATCTATGGTAGGGGTGGAGGTGTTTTTGGTTTTAGTTAATGATGTGGTGTTGTCTTTGGTTGGTTGTGAAGTCGATGAAGGAGGAAGGAGAACGTTATTGGGTTGATATGCCATGTTGTATGATGTAAAAAGACTAGGGTCAACTCTTATGATAACAACCTAACCTTCATGTTTAAATTTGACACATCGGTGTAAGGTAGATGAGACACAACTCATTTCCTATATCCAAAGGTGTCCATGTAAGATGTTGTATTAGAACTCTCCCTCTACAACATAAAAGAGTTCTAGAATTGTGCGAGGTCCCAAGTGGATATGGAGGATGACTATCCCCAAAGTAGTGGCCATAGTGTCATTAAAGGAGTAGAGGATCATTGTAGTTTCTGACATGATTTCTTAGACAATTAAAGTTGATCATAAGCATGGGAGGAGATAATGTTAATACTAACTCCTCCATCAATTATCACCTTTTGATGTGGGTTAAATTTATGTATGCCATAATGGGAGGATCAGGATCTTTCGAATGGACAGAAGGTATTTTTGAATCTTAGAAGGTGATGAAGGTAGAAAGTTGAAGGGCTCTAACAAAGGATGTAAGAGGTTGAGGATATTTTGTTTGAAGCTCTATCGATTACAGGGCCTCTATCAATGCTTGACAATGATGGGGCAAGGTGTTGATTAATTCATAAAGGCTCATCTTAATCTATGTCTAGTGAAGTTGTTTTAACACCACTCACTGGATGGATTTAGAAGGGTTGGAGGGAGAGGCACCCAAAATAGATATTTTGGGTTTTAAAGAAGGTGAAGGTAAAGGTGAGGGTGCTTGGTTTCAATTGGAAGCTTGTGGGGTAGAAGGTTATATCCATGGTATGGACACTTTTTATTTTCCCTTATCATTTTGTTGGGCCCTAGATCAGGTAACCATATGGATAGTGTGGATTAAAGGAGGTGTTGGGCTAGATGGTTGTTTTGGTTCCTCCCCACTTTCAATTAAGATTGGATGAGTAGGTAAGTTTTGGATGGTTTGAGTTGGTGGTTGGGTTGGTAATGGGCTCAAGGAAGGTTCATCCGATAATAGATCATCCTCATCCCATAAGCTATGGACAATTAATTGAAGAGATTTGAATTTCTTCGTATCATGTCCAGGAGTTCTATGGTATGAGAAAATCAAATTATCATTGAACCATGATGGTTTATGATGTGAAGGGTCAAAATCTTTGATGGGTGGTAGGGTTAAATAAGAGGTATGCAACAACCTTTGTAGAATGGTTGAATAAGATTCGATCAAAGGTGTTGATGGTGTTGGGTTCTTGGTTTTAGAAGTGGGAGCCTTCTTAGAAGTAAGATTTACCATGGATATTTTAGGTGGTGGAAGGGTTTTGGTAGGTGGTCTTGGCTGGGATTGTTTGGTTATGGTTGGTTTTGAGGTGGAATATTTAGAGGTGGATGATGAGGGTTTGATGATAGGTGGGAAGGTAGAGGCGGATAGGTTAGTTAAGAATGATGGAGAGTTTGATGTTTAGGTGGAGGTAGGTGTAGATAAAGCAAAATGAGAAGGTTTACTATATGAGGAATAGGTAATTGTGGGAGGGTTAACCTTCTTGGTATAAGGATGAGCTCTAGGAATGGTAGAAGGATGGGGTCCTAAGATAGATGGTAAGTGTGAAGGAGGTGGTATAGGTCTAGTTCTAGGTGGGAGTTTAGGTGGTTCCACCTTCCTAGTTAGTTTGGTTGGGGTTTCCTTTGGTGGACTAGAAGGGATTAAGTCCAACTTCAAAGATGGGTAAGCAAGGCTAGGTGTAGGAAGTATTCCTAGATTATTGATGGGTTTGGTTAGAGAGGCATAAGGTGATTTGAAAATTTTAGATAGAGGTGGGTTGGATGGTTCTCCTATGGTTTTGTAAGGAGAAGGGTTTGAGGATGGGGTTGATTTAATGATAGGTTTGATGGTGGATGCAAGTGAGGTTGAAGGTTCAAGATTTTTTTGGTAAGGGAGCCCAAGACATCACCAAAAAGTGGCTCTATCTAGGTTGGGTTGAGAAGTGAACTCTAGATTTTGGACTAATCTAGAAAAAGGCTTGTAAATGGGTTTGATCCCTTGGTCGTTTGTTTCAAAAGATAATCCCATGGGTGGAGGTGAGGGGGTAGTTTCTTCATCCATGTTATTGATGGAGGGTTCCAAGGTTTGGGAGGATGTTTCCTCCATGGACAGCATAGGTAAGGTGATCTCTTCTTTTGGGATGGTTCCCAAAGAGAGAATGGGTGGTTCTAGAATAGGGGAGGAAGGTTTGATGGCCTCAAGTGAAGGGATGGGGATGGTTATTTCCTTTTTTTTAGGTGTCCAAAGGAATGGAAGGTAATTCAACCACTTCAATAGATGGAGTGGGTGAAGAGGTGATTGCAACAATGGTTTCCTCCTTCAGTATTTCTATCGAAGGAGATGTGGATAAGTCTATGGTCTCCTCAAGTAAGGAAAGAGGGGTGGTTGCTTTCTCTGTTTAGGTGTCTAAAGGAATAGAAGGTAAGTCCACCACTTCAATGAGTGGAATGGATGAAGGGGTAGATGAGGTAATAGTCTCCTCAATGATAGGTTCACTAATAATGACATTAATCATATGGACCTCACAAGCATGAGAAGATTCCAATTTATTATCATCATAGTTGGTAGAAGGGGCATGGTTGGGAAAAGGTATATGAAAGATGTCAAGGGATTGATTTGTAGGTGCATTAGGATTATCAAATACAATTTCTCCCTTATCAATCATATTTTGGACAATAGTCTTAAAGGTATTGCACCTACTAACATCATGTCCTATGATGCAATGGAAAACACATAAATCATTCTCATTGTACCAACCAAGTGTATGGCATGAAGCATCAAATTTTTGGGGAGGTTTTATTATGTGAAGTTGTATAATGTTTGATTTAAGTAATTTATCCAAAACTGAAGCATAATACTACCTTATCAGAGTATACTATTTTTGGGTAACTCGATTTTGGTTTCAGTTTTGTTGGTTAGAAGAATTAGAGGAGTTGGTTAGGTTGGGTTGGGTTGGTTGACATTTGGAGGTGAAGGGGTTTTAAGGACAATCAAGTTGGTATATGAATTTGGTTTGGTATTGGGATGGTTGTATTGATTAGTGGTTTTGTTAGAGGAAGGGTCATTGGATTTAAAGCTAGAATTTTTGTTCTGCAGTTTCAATTTTCCTTCATCAATGGCTCGGATTTCTAATTTTCATGCCATGGTGAAAGCCTCATTAAAAGTTTGGAAAGTTTGAACTTTAAGAGTAGGGTAAATATGTTTGGCACAACCTCGAGAGAATATTTCAATAAATTTAAGTTGGGGTAAGGAGAAAGAAAGTTGGTTGATAAGACCTCTCCATCTAGCTACGAAATCGGCATTCGATTCGTCATCAAATTGCCTAATAAAGTAGAGGTCGGTAATAGAAACCTTCTTAGATATATTGACTGAAAAGTGATATAAAAAGACTTGGGAAAGTTGAGAAAAGGAAAAGATAGAGTACTTGGTGAGAGCACTGCACCAATCTGGGGCCTGTCCAAATAAAGACATAGGGAAGGTACAAAGGAGAAGAGCATCATCATATGCAATCAAATAGCAAGAATGGCAAAATGCTCTCAAGTGTTGTTGGGGGTCCTCCTTGATTTGGAACTTGGAAAACTTGGGTAGTTCCCATTGAGGAGGATAAGATCAAATAGGAATGGATAGATGGATAGGTTCATTACAGATTTGATCATAAGATAAAAGGTTATGGGCCTCGAAGATAAATGAGTCTAGGTTGGTCATTTTGTCCATTAACATTTTAACCAAATATGTTTGAGGTTGGGAAGCTCCATAATTGGATGGGAAGTTTGTCTGAATTTGGGTGGCAAAAATATATGGATAAGAGGTAGAGGGTTGAGATGATACCACATATTGGCATGTGGTCATTGGAGGTTGGGATGGTGCCATATAAGGTTTGATGGGCTCAAAAGGTTGGTTAGAAGGTGTTATGTATCATTGTGTATTAGGAACATATTGGAAATATGTCATGGGTATTTTTTAAGGGATTTATATTGGTTGATTTGGAGGTATGGATAGGTTGGTAGATGGTTTGGGTTGAGTGGTAACTCTTGCGCTAATAGGTGGAAGGGTAGGAGGTATTGAAAGCACCAAATTTTGGAATGGCGTAGAAATTGGTGGATTGGTAGTAATAAGGGGAATGGTGGAAATAGGGGTAAAAGATATCCCATGGTGGATGAGGTATGGGTAACAAGAGGTGAGGTTTTCCCTATGTTGGAGGTATTTTTTGGTGTAGGGGGTGTTTGGCTATTGGTTGGGATGTTAGATTGGGTTTGGGTGGTGGTAGTGGATGGGATATTGCTGGAAGAAGATGCTTGGGTGATCAAAGGTTGGGTAGAGGTAACACCAACCATAAGAGGGGGATGCATACCATAAGGTAGATCTGTAGGAGGAATCAAAACAATAAGGGTGCAGTGAGCTAAGGTGTTGAGGTAATGTTGGACGGCCACGGGGTTATTATCAAGGAAGGTAGCAAAATCCGCATCACCTCAAAAACTATTTAAGGCATGGTAGGAGGAGGAAAAATACGAGGATAACTCTCAACATCGGAAGTATACTCCATGGAAGAAGAGGAGGAGGAAGATGGTGGTTCTTGGTTGGTTTGATTCCTCAATTATTGTCTAGTAAAGACCATGTGAGGAATAGAAAAGAAATGACGAAATCTCATAACTCAAACATAAATAAAGCAAAAGGAAAAGAATCTCAAGGCAATCAAAACATACACTAGAGTGCATTTAAAACTTAGTATTCTTTTTAGATCATTTTTGGCTTATGCCTTAGAAAGTGTGAAGAAGAAATTTGGTTTATAGATTAGGTACTAAAGAGGAAATATAAGGTTGGTTTTAGGTTAGTTTTAGGTTGTGTTTAGGTGCTCAAAAAGAATCTATATTGAATGTCAGTACATGACTTAATATTGGGGCCTACTCCCTCAGTTCACACATCGTAGAGATAAGGGTGTCAGGTGCTTAGCCAAGATATACTAAATTTTACAGTTTATACTCAACTAGAGAGCTAAGTTGGTTCTCCCCCTTAGTAATGACCTCCAAGTAGGATTATTAGGAAATAGTAAGGTTATTGTTAGGTGATGAAATCCTAGTCAGGCCTTGTCTCCAGTTTGTTTTGATGCGTTGATTGATTATGTGATTTGGTAAAGTGTGTGATAACAAGAGTAAAACTCTAATTAATTACTTTGCTTTTAAGTTACTAGATGAACTAAAATAAGAAATCAATGTATGTAAGATTTATTTTAAGCCTAAAAGAAATTTTAGATTTTTTTAGATGGGTATAGAATAAAGGAAGAAAAAAGGGGCACCTGGATGATATTAGGGTCCCATCGGGCATGCCTAAATGTTTCTCTTAATTTTGGAAGAAGATAAGATACTAGTAATAAGGGTGTGGTAAAAATACCTAGTTGTTGATGCACGTGTAATCTAGATGAAGATGGAAAAATCCTCTTTGGATTGGAAGGAATAAACTATAGATAAGAAAGCACTAACAAAAGGGGTTGTTACCAAGATAGTTAAGTGGACTGCCTAACATGAGCTAGATCTAAGAAGCATGAGCTTACTAGGAGGTTGTCAATCCAATTTTGATAACAATTAAGTTGAAAATGATAAAATAAATATGCTTGCATTAAATAATAGAAAGTAATTGAAATGAAATACAAAAAGTAGATGAATGCTTGATATAGAGAAAATGATTAAATATAACAAAATTGGGTCAATACTAGTGCTAAGATAGATCAGGTCAGGTTCAAAAAATCAAGCAAGGGTCTATGAACAAGTAGGAACACAAAAAGTCAGATTTGGTTGGGGCTAAAGGGTTAGAAATAATTTACTATTATTTCATGTCATAGTGACCAATGACAATTGGGCTGATCATTAGTGGTTAAGTTGACTGTCAGTGGTTAGGTAACCATCGACAGTTGGGGGTGATCGTCGACAGTTGTGCTAACCATCAATGATTTCCTATGGATTTCTAAAGGTACTCAGAAAAGAGTTACAGAGTGGTTTGTTGATCAGGCAAGGGTCTATTCAAGGGTCTGGTTAGAAATAGGAGGTGGGAAGATAGGTTTATAAAGGTCTAATTTAGGTCAAGAAGTCAGAAACTAAAATGACAAGACTGAAGTATAAATATATTTATTACTTGCTAAGTGGTTGATGGTTGATGGCTGGAGTAATTTTGGTAGAGTAACGGTACTTTACCTCAAGAGCAATTTTGGCAGAGGTTTGTATCTCTATTGTTGTTTCTAAATCACTAGAAGAAGACTAGGTGGATAAAGAGCTTGAATACCTATGTGCAATAATGCTTGTAATGATCGATCCTTTTCACCTCCTACTCCCTTTTATGGGCAAAAAGAGATGGAAAATAGAATGTTCCCTAGTAGGTTGGATTACTAATTTCGATGCTTGGGAGTTTTTTATCACCACATAAGGCAAACATATTTAATTTTGCCTCATTAGCTCACACATAGCTAGTGATGTGTTAGGAGGGTGAGGACCTGACCATCGATGGTCAGGCTAACTATCGATGGTTAAGCTAATTTTTGGTGGTCGAGTGTTTAGAGGAAAAGGGTCAAGGTAAGTTAAAAGGGGTGGCTTAATGTTTGTTCGTAAGTTATTATGTTTAGTTAGCTAAGTAGCTAACTAGACCCAAAGTCCAATAGGTTGGTCAATGGGTAGAGAAGGGTTAGGTGGTCCATAAGGTATCCCAAGGCATTTCAACATCTAGTATAGTTTTCTAGTGTCTAAAATAAGCATGGAGTGAATAATAGGGAAAGGATGTTGACTATCACTACCATGAGGTCTTGGGGGAGGGGGGATGAAAGGAATCATACATGCCCTTTATCTTTGAGTAATAACTAGAAGCATCCTAGTTTAAATATTCATGCAATATATGTTACCAAGGAGAGCTAAAATTTTGTTATCATTAATATCATACTTAATTTTATTGCAAAGTTATTTGTCACTTGTCTTTGTCTTAAATGAAAATTCACAATATAATCAATAAATCAAATAGATGATTGTCAACACCATGGCTACAAATAGTAGATATAAACTATTTTGACCCACCATAACTTAGATATTAGATATAAAATGAAAACTAACAAAAGAGAATCAAACCCTAAGGAAATAAAGTTGTAAGTTCTAATGTGCATGTATACAAAAATCTTTTTGATAAGGCCAAAATTAAGAACCGACCATTCTAGGAAAACCATGAGGAATTTTAAGGAACAATAATAGGTTTATTATCAATATCAATAGATGGATGAAACATAGTATTTATTTTTAAATTAAATATATCCTTCATCTACTAGACCTATTTTAGTGACAATAGACAAAACCCAATTCTGGAAAATCCATGATGAATTTTAGGTAACAAAAAGAGGTTTTTAATCAAATCATTGCAACTAAGAATACCTATATATATATATATATATTTATAATAGATTCATTTTCAATTATATTCCATTTAGAAAACATGAAGATGAACACCAATCCTAACAGGGGAATAAGCATGAAACCTTAAGATAAATCGTAAAAATAAAATTTATTCACACAAGAAGGCAAAATCAGATATTATACCTAAAATTCAAACCCTAATAGGAGATAAATCTAAAACTCTATAGATAAAAAATGAAACCCTAAGGTATAAAATACTTGGGTTTTGTTCATGCTCAAGTCAATGATCGCATTCACCAAACTATTTTATTTATTTTGTGATTAATGTTATCTAAATGAAAAAAAATTATGAATATTCAAATTATGTAAAATAGGGAAATAATTATACAATTTTGAATGTAAAAAGATATAGTAATATTTCACTTAGCTTATTTTGATATTTTATTTCTCACTTATATGCTTTGTCATTGCTCAGATCATAAAATTGTAGCTCAAACCCTGCCTACACATTGCTAATAACAATGATACACCTACAGTGACTAGTATTGTCTAAGCCCTATCAAAACTTTCCTTATTTATTATCTATATTTTTAGTGCCTCAAACCAATATGCATGTACTTGTAGATGCCTCATGTGTGTGCGCTCGCCTTTGTCCCTATGTGTTGGTCATTATTTTCTCTCTTCTTTCTTTGAATCCCTGATTTCACTTTCGACCACAAGATAACCCTTTAAATAAGGGTTAATATGTTGGGTTTAAAAACCCCAACCACTCCCCAATAAGTAATTGAGTGTTTCCTACATTTAAATACTCCAAACAGAGCTCAAATTGCACATAGTTATTTCACCTTTGTATGTGTGTCGAACATTGTGATCAATCTAGAATGCAATATAATGTTTGGCTTTCAACACTTGGCACCATACAACTTTAACCTATATTTGTATTCAGACTTGGCTCTAGGATGACTCTTTTAAGAGATATTCAGATATGTATGTCTTTGTGATAATGTCTCAAGAAAGTGCTAATGGATTTCTCAAACTTTCAAGTGATCTCAATGTAATATCCAAGTGAGTATAACTTAAAGAGTGGTTTATATTTATAGTTGACTATGATATTTCTCACTATAACCAACCCATAAAACATGTCTATACTGACCTAATGGATTCTTTCCAATTTAAAAAATAGCCATTGAGTTTTCCTAAACACTACCTGTAGAAGTAGACACCTACAATTATCTAACCATTGTTGGTATTGTCGTAAAAGTGAAATCAATAATATAAGATATGGAGACTCTCTGTTAAAGATTCTAGAAGGTTCTTACATAGTCAAGGATGTTTCTAAAATATGTGTATTGATAAATTTCATTGGAAACTATAAAAAAAAGTAGATAGATAGGTAAAATATGTACAATAGTCAAATGTATACAAAGTCCAAGTATGTTAAAGTGTGCAAAAGTTGTTGTTGCCAAAGTGTCTAATATAAATTTAGGTGTTTCCAAACATAGATATAAAGGTGGATAAAAATTTAAGTTGAATACTCATATTTATCATTTAAATAATAAATGATGTACTCAAGATACATTTCAACCTCACACCCTAGGCAATGAAGGCAAGAATACATAATATACAAATTGTGCACGGTTTATAATATGATTGATTGAACACAAATACATACCTAGGGTGGTACAACCCCTTAGTGACCCTTCTGCCAATGAATAACATGAATAAAATACATTCAACTCTTGCTTATCAAGTATAAAAATGTTAAATCAAGCACATTTGGATCCAAGCCAATTTGTTTTACACAGTACCATTGAATATGTTCAAACAAGAGACACAAAATAGATGTCTAAAATATAAGTGTCTTTTGGGTTGTTTGGTTCCTCATGTATAAGCATAAATAGTAGGACAAGCTTGTGATTAATATAGAGAGTTGTATAATGCTTGAGTAAGAGTGAATAAAGTTGTCTTGAGTGAGTTTCATAGCAAGACAAGTTTGTGAGAGCATGTGAGAGTATTGTAGAGTGTTACAATACAAAAGGGTTATAGGTGACTCTATGGGAGGAATTAGTTTGTAATTATTATTGAATTTTTTTGAGATAAGTCAACACAACAAGAAGTTATTGGAGTTTTTATGTGTCGAAAACTTTGTACACAATGGAAACTAAAGCAAGTTATGTGCATTCTTTGTGAAATGGATCAACGAACATAACCTTTTTACTTACACATTTCTTTTGTAGGAATGTATAAGGAAGAAAGCCTTTTCACATGGTAAAGCAATCCATACCCACTTGAATGTAAGTATAAATTTTTCACCAATACAATTCTTAATATTTGTATCCAATAGAAAATGTCTTTTTAATATCCACTTAAATTTATAGGAGACAAAGAGACTAGCGGACGCACACAAGCATGGCAAAAAACTCTACAAGATGTGGGCTTCCAAAATGTAATCAAGGCAAGTTATTTTACCATTTCTTTGATAATATTACAATCAATTCTAGTTCATGTAAATTTTAGATACAAAATAATTAATAACAATACTAGTGTCTTTTTAAAGTGGTAATTGCATGTAGTATGACTTTCAAACAAATACAACTATAAACACCTTAATTCTACCACCTCAATATCATCACTAATTTACCATCATTTAATAAGTTGTTCTATCATTTCTAATTACCCTACTCCAAAATCATTTTGTTAACTAATTTAATCCCATTGAAACATTATTAACACCACCATGTGAAACATTAATCAACCCTACATTACGTTATGACCCTACATTAATTACACCCATGACTAATTAATTAATTGATGTTTATTAATTAGTTAATTCATTTGATACATATGATTGAGTATCGTGATCAAATTTTGATGGCAAAGGCAAAGGAAAGCGAGCTAAAGTCTATGGGCGATGGGGTTCATCAGATTATGCCCAAAATTAAGGGGTTAAAAGATTTTGAGTGGAGTTTTGTTTAATGATGATCAAAGAAATGAGGGTGAGTGTAGTAGGGTTGATGAGAGCTAAAGGGTGAAGGAATGTGAGGGTCTTCATTTACTGATTTAAGGTCTCGATAAGGCCTTCAAGAACAATGATCAACTCATTGATTGGTAGCCAGGGCACAAACCCCCTCCCAATAGGACTATGACCAGGCCAAGGAAAGTAGGGTGCAATGCCTCTAGGTCTCTTTTAAATGAAGGCACTCTTCTGATCTCAAGCCAGGAGTAGCACCTAGAAATCATAAAAAATTTCTATGTGGACTGTATTAATTCAACAAACCCTTTTCACTACTATGGCACATTCTATAGGGCACATTGGAATGCTCCAACCCTAGCTTCTCCCATAAACTTATCTCTTTGCCTACTAATATAGATTCGTTAATAGTTGATGGTTACATGGAAATGGGTAGGGCAATTATGGATGGTGCTAGAGTAGATTCTCCCCCAATTTGAATGGTCAATGGTGCATCAAAAACATAAATTGAGTTGGAGTAAGTCTCCATATGGAATGTTTTAGTGTCATTCTCTAATGAATCTCTTGTTTTTGCTCTCGAGGAGGAGCTTAACAAAGATGAAAAATAATACATATGGAGTAAAGTAATGATATTCAAACTTTTGGGTAAGTGTATATCCTTAAGTGATTTATCGATTTGGGCAAAAGAGGTTTGGACAAATATTCATGTTCCAGCATTCTTTCTCCTTACAAATGGTTTCTTTGTGGTGAATTTAATATCTGAAGAGGATAGAAATTTTGTGTGGGACAATGGTCCATAATTCATTGGGAAGCATGGATGTTATCTTTTCCCTTTGGGTTTGGCTCTACAATATTCCATTGGTGATGAGGAAATTAGGTTTGATTCAGCGTTTAGTTGGAGTTTAGGAGATTTTATTCACATTGATAAAGAATCAGAAGCTCAACCAAGTAGCTTTGTTCGTGTGTGTGTTATGATTGATTTTTAAAACATATTCATCATTCTATTAATATTTCATAGTCAATAGGTTAGAGAACACAATTTGTCAATTTTGAGGGGCTACCCTTCAGATGTTTCAGGTGTAATCAGTTGGGGCACAAAGTGGCAAATTATAGCGAGAAGTGGTAATCAGGGGATATCTCTTTACACTTGCATAAATGGGTAAATAAATATCATTGATGAGTCTATACCTTTGATCCTAAATGAGTTACATCAATTGGTCTTGGTTTGGATAAAGGTCTTGATTTTAGGGTAATGATCATTAGTATGCAGTAGTTTTAGGATAAACAGTGGCTACTCTTATGAGTTTTGACCAAGTTTTATTCTCTTTAGTATTGTTGTCTCAAAAAAAAATGTCACTCATTTTTGGGACAACATATGAACTATTTTGGTCCTGCACAGACCAAAATCCTCTCTTCCCTTTTCAAAAATTATTCTGAGCATTCAAGTTCCTCATTTTTCAAAGCTTTTTCAATTTCTTCAGACTTCAAGGCCTCAAAACTATGGACTTTGCAGGTAGGAAATCCATGGACTCAAATCCACAAACTAGTTTCTACAGACTCTGCAGGTTGATTTCTACGAACTCTACAAGAGAGAAACAGGTTAAACACTTAGCCATTTTTTCTATCAAGAAGTAGAAAATAAACCGTCTTTCAAGACCTCGAAGGGCAAGTTCCCTCCAGGAAAGATCAAACCTCAAAGAGTAGCGGAAGCTGCCACGTGTCCCTTATAAAGTCAAGTGGAAGCTGCCAAGTGTCATCTATCAGGACACAGTTTCTAGTAAGTTTATAAGCAACAAAACATGCCTCATATCTTGTGATAACTCTGTGGAGTGCACCAAGTGTCAACATCTACAGTTTCTTTCTTTTATTTCATTATTAAGTGAGGACTATGGTGGGCCCTAGGCGAGTTGCTAAAGTCAAGTGGAGTGCTCCAAGTGTCATCATCTGTGTGATTGCTAAAGTAAGTAGACTATGCCACGTGTCCCATTGTAACTCAGCGGAGCACAACAAGTGTCAGCGTATGTGTTTCAAGCTTCTTATAAGTTTCAAATATTATTTCAAAAAGCTTCTCTAAGTCTCAAAGTCGAGTGGAAGCTGCCAAGTGTTGACTACCAAGACACAGTTTCTAATAAGTTTCAAAGTAGTGGAACATGCTACATGTCCTTTGTAAAATGAGTGGAAAGCGCCAAGTGTCATCTTCTGCAAGACTCTCAAAAGTTTTTAAAACTTATAAAAGTTAAGCGGAACATGCCACGTGGCCCGTTATAACTCAATGGAGCGTGACAAGTGTCTACATCTGCATTCCCCTTTTGAAGCTACTCAAGCAAGAAGTGTTGAGGGTCTCATTTTTCATAAGTTTCTAATAAGTTTCATAGCAGCGGAATGTGCCACGTGTCAAAGACGTAGAGCCAAGAAAATATTTCTTTCAGACATTTTATCTAAATGAGATAAAGAAACAATAGTCTGCCGAAGAAATTAAAGCCCGAAGGGACACCTTCCCTTTGAAGTGTTCCAAAGGCTTGATAAAGACACAGAAAGAAGCTTCGAAAGACTTAGATAAAAAGGAGCTTTCAAGGTTCATGGTTCAATATGATTCAAACAAAGTAGTGACCAGTGACGTCCCCGCGGATGTCAAATTTAAGATGATAGAATATATATTTACATTTGAATACGGTGCAGAATTTGAAAAATGAATCAAGCGACCGACTGAAAGAAGAGCCTAAGAGTCCAAATTGCTGAAAATAATAATAATAATAATAATAATAATAATAATAATAATAATACAAAATACTAGATATATCTAATATGGGAGTTATTTCCAGTAGGTGAAACAGTGGATCAAGTAGACTTTTGAGCATGCCAAATCAAGGACACGACCTATTTTTCTTTCAGGAAGTAAAGGTAAAGAGACAGCTATGTAGACACCAGGAAAAGCACTAGATGATCCAGACCCAAGAGAGGACATTTGAGATGAAATGATACGCCATAGTTAAGGTAGCCACCCTGATCCAGAATGGTTCCCTGACAGAAATGAAAATGCATTCAAGGCATTGAATGCATAGCATGGGCTATTCCATGGAACAAAGCGCCAGGCCTTTTTTCGTTGCTATATATTGTATTCTCTTATGTCATTTTAAAAGAGATATTCTCGTTATCAGAAGCAAAACTCTGCCCAAACTGAAAGGCATTACTGAGACTTTGAGCTTAGATTGTGTTCATATTTCTTTGTTTAAATCAAAAAGCAAGTTACTTTCAGACATTGTGTTGTTATAGCTTGTATCATTCTAGGAGATTGTTCTTATGTCTATTTTTTGAATGTATTCTTGTTTATTCAATTTAACAAGTAGGGCTAGTGGAAGTGATAAGGAAGGTGTCCTGAAGCCAGTTACTTTCAGACCTTGTGCTGTCATAGTTGTTTTCAGTGTGTGTTTGCTTTTTATTCCTGTATAAAGGACCTTGGGATGACTTTGTGCCCTCATTGTCTTTCATATTTCACTCTTGGGTAGTCGAGGTAGAGACTTTGTCCTACATCTCAATCTTCTATTTACTACGCCTTTGGTTACCAGTTACTTGGCACTACCTGAAAGAACCCCTGTTGTTCCCTGCAAGAACACTTCTAAAAGAAGATAAGTGTCTTCAGTGTTTTCACCAAGATTTTCTCTTTTATTTTTGAACATCATCTCTGAAAAAATAGAGATGAATGATGTATCCTACCCCTGAGTGTTATTTTTTGCATATATATATATATAGTATATAACATCTCATACTTATAGGGAACCTCCCCTTGGTGAGAGGAGAGATTTGTCCCCTGTTGATGTAGTAAACCTGCACACCTGGCTGACCAATCTCCCTATGTTGTGGTTGAAGAGACTTATTTTGCTCACCAGTTAGTTGTTTGACAAAATATTCACCTAAAAAAAATTTGGTGACTCCGCTGGGGATCAACGTGCAATCTGAAGCCTCAAATTTTAGATTGAAGCAGTCCCTACTTTTATCCATTATAGACTCTGGAGACTCCATTTCGTGTCTTACCTATTACCATTATAGCCTTACCATCTTCCTCCATCTCCATTATATTATTTGGTCTACAAAATTAGAGCCGTTGGGGAAGGACACGTAGTTTGAAGCCTCAAGCTTCAAGCTGAAGCAAGACCAGTCCCTTCCCATTTTTATCCTACAATTTGGCAACTCCACACTATACCAAAAGCTAGAGAGTTCAAGGTGTTGTTGACCCTATCTTTGAGTTAGTGCAGTAAGAAAAATTTGACCTATTCCTTCCCCAACTTTAAGTTCAAAGATCCATGAGTGTTCCTCCTACCTGTACTAGATCACCAACACAAGGCAAAGTTTCATTTTCTATTGTTAGCAGAGCTTTGCCCATACATATGCTACCCAGATTTTTTATCCCTCTTTTTTATAATCCAATCATGGCAGTTAAAGGCCCCTGGAATAACTCTTTTGGCCTATTCAATCTCACTCCACCTCTACATGAACTCCCACATAGCTCAAGAAATAATTTCCCTAAATTTTTTGGTGATACAAGAGTTCATCCTAATGAATACATTGCAACCTTCAGCATAGCTTGTGGTGTGATAGGTGTGTAATTTGAGGATGTGGTAGTCAGACTTTTCATGGAAACACTACAAGGCACTGCTGCAGACTGGTTCTACCATTTGCAAGCTAGGTCAATAACTGATGGGGACACACTCAAAGCTAAATTTGAAGCAAGGTTCAACTCTACAGAAGATGCACATGCCTTGCTAGCCCATCTCACACAAATGAATAAGGAACCTCATGAAGTGATGAAGGATTTCATTGCCAAGTTTGACAAGTTGAGGAACTGAATTCTTGCTATTACTCAGCCAACACCTGAAAACCTCAAATACTTCTTCATCAACTCACAGATGTCTGAAGTGATTTTTTTGCTGAGACGTGCTGGCCAAATAGACCTTGAGGCTGATCAAGACTTTTCTACTAAAGTTGAGGATGACCTTATCTTGGCAAGAAAGATAAGGAGAGATCCAAACAGAGGTAAATCTTTTTCTTCCTCTGAGTACTCACCTTCGACCACCACTGATCTAATGGTGCAGAAGCTAGCAAATGAATTGCTGGCCCTCAAAAAACAAATGGCATAAGAGATGTCATCTACTCCTTCATACAAAGATGTACCAAGGAGGACATTATTTAATCAGTCCTACCAAGGTAATGCTGCCAGAAATCAAGGGCAAACCAATCGTCTTCCTCCCCCTCAGAGGAATAACCTTGTCATTGAAGCACCTCCAACTAACTCAGCGATTGGATATCTTGAAGTTGAATCAGATTTCTCATTTTAGCCTGAGTTGAGTCCTAAAGATAACGTTAATCTCTTTACTGAGAAAGAAGAAGAATTAGCTAGCGACTCTAATATTGGTTTCCTGAATTATCAGGATGAACCCAGAAGTGAAGAAAAAGCAGCTGAAGGATCATATGTTGTATTTACCCGGTCTAAGAATCAATCAGCTCAGCCAACTGATAAAGAGAAAGCAGAGGAGTGACCTCAACCAACAATTTTAATTGCTAAGTGGGGATCCACTCTTCCTTTCCATCCAAAGGACCCGGTGATTGCAAGAAAGGTAATTACACCAAATATCCCTACGCCTTCTACTTCAAATTCGCAGTCCAGTCCTCCCCCTTCCAAAAATCAAAAAGATGAACTTCCATCCTCTGCTCCTAGCTCATTTCCAATATTTGATATAATTGACCATATAAAAAAAACTAAAATTCAAATGTCTGAATTTAAATTTTTGCAGTCCCATTTTGAGCAATTAGATAAATTAGTTCAGTGTGTGAAGAATCAGGCCATCCCTATAAGACAATAAATTCCCAAGGTGACTCATGATTCCCCCAAGAATGCTCTCACCAAGAACAACTTTGTCATCACTCCTCCTGCTACTCCTGGTAGGACTGAACCTTTCTATGTCTCATTGTTGATAAATGGATATCAGCTGAACAATTACATCATTGATTCTGGAGCTTCAGACAATGTCATGCCTGTCAAAGTGGTTGAATCCCTTGGCCTCACACTGACCAAAACATTTGGTAGATGCTTTTTCATAGAGAACAAGCAAGTACCTCTACTGAGATAAATCAAAGACGCTCAATTTGTATTTGCAACATTCCCAGACAAGATGATCAAAATGACTGTCTTGGTGGCTGACGTCCCAGCTTTATATGACATCCTTTTTGGACAAAACTTTTGCAAAGACATTGGATGTGAATTGAGCATGGACTTGTCTGAAGTAAGGATTCTAGTCAAGGGTGTTATGAAGAGGCTACTCTCTGAGAAAGAAGTGAAATATGTGGTTACCCAAACCTCAGCACCTGAAGCTCAAATTCTATTTGAGTCTTTAGGCATGGGTAACTACTTTCTATCCACGAATGAAGTTCATGAGACATTTGATGAAGCTCCTATAGGTGACAACCTAGAAATGCATTCAGCTAGAACAGTAGAAGAATTGGTGGAGTGCAATACCAATGTGAAAAGATCTCTCCCTCCAAATGAAGAAAGATCCAGAGAAAAATCAGTATCAAATGAGGTATGGATTCTTAAATTCAATGGTAGCTGCTCCTCTACCGGTTCAAGAGCTGAGGTTGTGTTGATATCTCCTCAAAGAGATATTTTTTCTTCGTCATACAAGTTGCAGTTTAGTAACACCAATAATACAGCTAAGTATAAATCTCTATTACTCAGATTAAAGACTGCTAGGGACAGAGGCATCAAACTCCTTCGTGCCAAAGGATATGCTGAACTGGTGGTTTGTCAAGTAAGAAACCTATATCAAATCAAGAACGAGAGACTGTGCCACTACTACAATCTAGTCTGGGACCAAATTAAAAACTTTGATGCTTTCAGGATCTCTGCAGTTCCCAAGAAATTCAATGATAGAGCTAATGCACTAGCAGTTTCAGCAACTCTTTTAGTTCCTCACTCAGACTTCAAAGGAGACAGGTACATTATTGAGCTGGTCTTTCGACCAAGTGTGTCTGATAATGCCAATCATTGGCAAGTGTTTAATAATGACAATCAAATCATTGCCTTTTTGGAGTAAAAGGATAGCTTTAAACGGCTGCATTTTGAAGGTAGTAAGCCTCAGCAGCTTGAACCCAACCCTGAATCAAGTTCAAGCACGGATGGAGAGTTCTTGCAACTTAAAGGGAATAAAATTTCTAAAGGCCTGGTTTCTCTTGAGAAACTTTTTGACAAACATGACAGATTCATCAAACAGCAGCAAATGGATTCAAGCTCCTCCCCAGAGTTTGATCAAGTAAATCTAGGTACCAAAGATGATCCCAAGATGGTGAACATTGGGAAATGCTACACTCTAGAGGAGAGATTCAAGTTCACTGCTCTACTCTGTCAGTACATGGATGTCTTATCTTACTCTTATGATGACTTGAAGTCACTCAGGCCTAATGAAATTTGACATGACATTCCTCTCAAGGCTGATTCATCACCTTACAGATAAAAATCTAGGCAGTATAATTCAAAAATATCAAGTACTATTCTTTTTGAGATACAAAAAATGCTAAATACTAGGATAATTTTTCTGATCCATCATTCCACAGTGATTGAAAATATAGTGCATGTAAAGAAGAAAAATGGTGAAATTTGCCTTTGTGTGGATTTTAGGAACTTGAATCAGTCATCCTTGAAGGATAAATACCCTTTGCCTATCATGGACCAAGTGCTTCAGACAGTGACTGGTTCAGAGATGTTATCAATGCTAGATGGCTTCTCAGGATACAATCAAGTCAAAGTTGGTGAAGCAGACCAGCACAAGACTGCTTTCACCACGCCTTGGGGCACCTTTGCATAGAGAAGGATGTTATTTGGCCTGATTGATGTTGGCACCACTTTTCAAAGAGTGATGAACCTTGCATTCAAGGATGAAATGGGTAAGTTCATTGTAGTTTATTTTGATGACTTGACTGTCTTTTCAAAGCACCGCCCAGATCATGTGTGCCACTTGCAACAAGTGCTAGAATGCTGCCGCCAAAATGACATTTCTTTAAACCCCAAGAGGTCAATTTTTGGAGTAACAGAGGGGAACTTTTTGGACACCTTGTGTCCAAAGTAGGCATAAAGATTGACTCAGATAGAGTCAAGTCTATTCAAGAGCTTATCTTGCCCACAAGTAAGACTGTTGTTCACTCTTTCTTTGAAAAGGTGAATTTCTTACAGAGGTTCATCTCCGAGTTTGCTGAGAAGACTAGACATATTGTAAACATGATGAAGGGAAAGGCCGCATTCAGCTGGACCAAAGAAGGCAAAATGGCATTCCAAGATATAAAGACTACTATTGCCCACACCCCAATTCTAGTATGTTCAGATTATAACAAGGATTTCACCATGTACAGTTATGCTTCTGAACACACACTTTTAGTAATTTTGGTTCAACAAAACCAAAAATGTGTGGAATCTCCTATTTCTTTCATGAGTTGTCCTCTTAAATCTCATGAGCTGAAATATTTGAACATGGAAAAGCATGCATATGCAGTGGTAAAGGTAGTAAAACATTTCCGATTCTACATCTTGAATTCACACGTTACTGCCTTGGTTCCTGATACCATGATTAAATCCATATTAACTTAGCAGGAGTTTGAGACGAAAAGAGGTAATTAGATTGAAAAAATCCAGGAGTTTAATCTAGTCATCAAACTAACGAAATTGGTGCAGGGAAAAGGCCTATGCCAATTGATTACTGATAACAAGCCAGGAGGAATAGAGCATAAAGAAATAGAAGAAGAAGACACACTAACAGTCCTCTTTGTGTCTATTATGAATGAGTGGCATTTAGGTATTGCTCATTTTCTTACTTATGGTGAGTGTCCTGCTCACCTATCTTATAAAGAAAGGAGGATCATCAAGTTGAAAGTTGCCAATTTTGTCCTCTGGGACAACGGCCTATACAAGAGGAGCCTTGATAGAGTATTCCTTTGTTGTGTGGACAAAGAGCAACAGAACCAACTTCTGAAATCCTTCCATAATTTGGCCTATGGAGGACATTTCTCTACTCCTGTGACTGCCCATAAGATCCTGCGAGCCAGGTATTACTAGCCAACTCTCTTTCAAGATGCATACAAGTGGATAAAAAAATGTGAACTATGCCAGCAGTTTGTTGGAAGACCCAAGTTAGCTGCCCTACCTCTCAAGCTAGTGGTCATAAAGGAGCCATTCCAGTAATGGAAAATTGATTGCATTGGTGTTGTAAACCCATCTTCTAGTGCTAGACATGATTATGTCCTCACAGCAACAGATTATTTTACCAAATGGGTGGAATTTATCTCAACTAACATGTTACTTCAGAAGTAGTGTGCAATTTCCTCAAAAAAATATCATTTCTAGGTTTGGGGTCCCGACCAAGATTGTCACCGACAACGTAGCTTGTTTCACTTCCCAGGAGATCACTCAATTCTATATTTACTATGGGATCACCCTCTCCCATTCTTCTGATTACTTTCCACAAGGGAATAGACAAGCTGAATCAAGCAATAAGAACTTTGTGGCTATCATCAAGAAGTTGGTAGATGACAACCAAAGGGCATGGCATAAAGCATTGGTTGATGCTCTATAGACAGATATGATCACACCAAAAAAGGCAATTGGTATGTCTCCCTTCCCACTTCTTTATGGACTCAATGTTGAGATACCAATCACCCTAGAATTGCCAGAATTGAAATTGGCTAAGGCAATTGAAGATCAGACATATGAAAGCTCCATTGATAAGAGAATCATGTGCCTAACTGAGCTGAATGAGCAGAGAACCATGGTGGTGGACTGAATTGCTGCCCATCAAGGTCTGGTGAAGAAGCTCTTTGACCAGAAAGCAAAGAACTATGATTTCCAGATTGGAAATCAAGTCCTCCTATGGGATAAGAGGAGATAACCAAAGGGAATGCATGGAAAGTTTGACTCCCTATGGAGGGGCCATTTTACTATTCATCATCTCAATGGTGAAAACAATTTCCTGTTGAGGTATCAAGATGGCACACCTTTTTTTCTACCTCATAATAGGCAGCATCTGAAGCACTTCAACTCTTGAAGTATCAGACAAGCTCACTTATACATATGTATATTTGTATAGTCTTTGTTTCTGCTTTGTGTCATTTATTTTCATTTTTGGAGCCTTTCTTTTTGGTAGCATGACTCTATAGCCCAATGACATACTTCAAAGGCATTGGAGATTCTAGTTTCTACTCCCCTCAGCTATTTCAAGTTTTCAACTGAAAGAAGTTCCCTAATTGGAGCCAGCTGTTGTCCCCAAAAAAATGTCACTCATTTTTAGGACAACATATGAACTATTTTGGTCCTACACAGACCAAAATCATCTCTTCCCTTTTCAAAAATTGTTCTGAGCATTCAAGTTCCTCATTTTTCAAAGCTTTTTCAGTTTTTGCGGACTTCAAGGCCTCAAAACTATGGACTTTACAGGTAGAAAATCCATGGACTCAAATCTACAAACTAGTTTCTACATACTCTACAGGTTGATTTCTACGGACTCTGTAGGAGAGAAACAGGTTCAACAGTTAGCCATTTTTTCATTCGAGAAGTAGAAAATGAACTGTCTTTCAAGACCCCGAAGGGCAAGTTCCCTTCGGGAAAGATCAAACCTCAAAGAGTAGCGGAAGCCGCCACGTGTCCCTTATAAAGTCAAGCGGAAGCTGCCAAGTGTCATTTATCGGGACACAGTTTTTAGTAAGTTTCAAAGCAATGGAACGCACCTCGTGTCCCATGATAACTCTATAGAGTGTGCCAAGTGTTAACATCTACAATTTTTTTCTTTTATTTCCTTATTAAGTGAGGACTATGGTGGGCCCTGGACGAGTTGCTAAAGTCAAGTAGAGCGCTCCAAGTGTCATCATCCGTGTGATTGCTAAAGCAGACCGTGTGACGTGTCCCATTGTAACTCAACGGAGCATGACAAGTGTCAGCGTCCACATTTCAAGCTTCTTATAAGTTTTAAAGCTTATTTCAAAAAGCTTCTCTAAGTCTCAAAGTCGAGCGGAAGCTGCCAAGTGTTGACTGTCGGGACACAGTTTTTAATAAGTTTCAAAGTAGCGGAACATGTTACATGTCCTTTGTAAAATGAGCGGAACGTGCCAAGTGTCATCTTTTGCAGGTCTCTCAAACGTTTTTAAAATTTCTCTAAGTTAAGTGAAACATGCCACGTGTCCCGTTATAACTCAGCGAAGCGTGACAAGTGTCTACATCCGCATTCCCCTTTTGAAGATGCTCAGGCAAGAAGTGTCGTGGGTCCCATTTTTCATAAGTTTCTAATAAGTTTCATAGTAGCGAAACATGCCATGTGTCAAAGATGCAGAGCCAAGGAAAGATTTCCTTCGAACAAATTATTTGAAAGAATTTTTTTGGACATTTTATTCGAAGGAGATAAAGAAACAATAGCCCATCGAAGAAATTAAAGCCTGAAGGGACACCTTCCCTTCAAAGTGTTCCAAAGGCTTGATAAAGACACATAAAGAAGCTTCGAAAGACTTAGATAAAAAAGATCTTTCAAGGTTCATGGTTCAATATGATTCAAACAAAGTAGTGACTAGTGACGTCCCCGCAGACGTCAAATTTAAGACGATGGAATATCTGTTTCTATTTGAATATAGCGTGGAATTTGAAAAATGAATCAAGCGACTAGCTAAAAGAAGAGCCTAAGAGTCCAAATTGCTGCAATAATAATAATAATAATAATAATAATAATAATAATAATAATAATAATAATAATAATAATAATAATAATAATAATAATAATAAAGACTAGATATATCTAACATGGGAGTTATTTCCAGTAGGTGAAACAGTGGATCAAGTAGACTTTTGAGCATGCCAAATCAAGGACACGACCTATTTTTCTTCCAGGAAGTAAAGGTAAAGAGACAGCTATGTAGACACCAGGAAAAGCACTAGATGATCCAGACCCAAGAGAGGACATTTGAGATGAAATGATACGCCAAAGTTAAGGTAGCCACCCTGATTTAGCATGGTTCCCTGACAGAAATGAAAATGCATTCAAGGTATTGAATGCACATCATGGGTCGTTCCATGGAACAAAGAGCCAGGCCTTTCTTGGCTGCTATATATTGTATTCTCTTATGTCATTTTAAAAGAGATACTCCCGTTACCAGAAGCAAAACTCTGCCCAAATTGAAAGGCATTACTGAGACTTTGAGCTCAGATTATTGTTCATATTTCTTTGTTTAAATCAGAAAGCAAGTTACTTTTAGACTTTGTGTTGTTATAGCTTGTATCATTCTAGGAGATTGTTCTCATGTCTATTTCTTGAATGTATTCTTGTTTATTCAATTTAACAAGCAGAGCTAGTGGAAGTGATAAAGAAGGTGTCCTGAAGCCAGTTACTTTCAGACTTTGTGTTGTCATAGTTGTCTTCAATGTGTGTTTGTTTTTTGTTTCTGTGTAAAGGACCTTGGGACGACCTTGTGCCCTCATTGTCCTTCGTATTTCACTCTTGGACAGTCGAGGTGAAAACTTTGTGCTACATCTCAGTCTGTTGATTACTACGCCTTTGGTTACCAGTTACTTGTCACTACTTGAAAGAACTCCTATTGTTCCCTGCAAGAACACTTCTGAAAGAAGAGAAGTGCCTTCAGTGTTTTCACCAAGATTTTCTCTTTTGTTTGTGAACATCATTTCTGAAAAAAGAGAGATGAATGGTGTATCCTACCCCTGAGTGTTATTTTTTGCATATATATATAATTATTTTAAAATAAATAAAATATAATTATTATTTATGCCCACATTCCATATCAAGTCATCACGTGTTATCACTTAGTTAAATATTTGATCAAAATAGAAACTTATCTATGCACACCCAATCAGTCAGTTAATTCAATCTCCAATTAGAAACAAATCACTTAACTCCATGTCAACACCTAGTCACACCCTTGATCAAACTAGAAACTCAATCCAAGCAATTATTTAATTCCTTGATTTATCCTTGCACATCCAAAAATCAAATGAATCTAATAAATCTGGTAACTTTCTCAACAATCAATTAAATCAATTTTAAAGCAAATCGAATCATGCAAGCTTTAAATCAAGAGGAGTTAATCTCATCCATCCATCTTAGAGTTTCCAATCCTGATCAAACAAATCTTAACACAAAAATATATAAATTCATTCTTCATCCTTTATTCTAATCATTAGAAATCTTGGAGCTACTTGTGATCTCTTTCAATCATCTATCAAGTACACACTACCGATATGTTACCAAAAAATTGCACAAATCTTGTGTAACCACACCCATTGATTGTAAGCAAAACCATATTGAATGAAAGAGTTGCTTGGTAAGTTAAATTGGTTGTTTTCTCTTTCAATTACTCACTATGAAGTGTTGTTTATATTTAGGTTATGAATTAATATTATTCTTAATTTCTCTAAAATCTTATATATTTAACCATACACATTTATGGCATGCCTAGTGGGACCCCCTTTGTCTAGACACTTTTTACTTGTATTGTGCTTGTAGCTCGTCCATCTTATTTGGTGCATATCATAGTCATAATAGTTATGTTTTAAAAAATATCAAAGATTTTTACTTTTTGCATTGATATAATTATAAACCTCTTTTTTTTTTTGAAAAATATTGTACAGATTTTATATAATTTTTAGCTTAATGTTTTTATTAAGTTTAACTTAAATTGCAAAATATATGTATTTTTTCAAATCAATTTCTATTTTTGGTCCATTTGTTGATTTTCTTCAAAAACTTTTCTCATATTTCCAAACTACCTCGCACAATGACTGTAAATTATGATGCTTTATTATCCATATTTTTAGAGTTTCTATGTGACTCATCTGCCTTGTTTGGTACATAGCTCAGTCATACAACTTTATTTCTAAAAATATCAAAGGTTTTTACTTCCTACATAGATATAATTAAAAAACTCTTTTTTTTTACAAAAATACTATACAAATTTCCCAAAATTTATAACTTAATTTTTCTAGTAAGTTTAACTTAAGTCACTTATTTTTTTTTCAAATCAAATTTTGTGTTCTATCCATTTTCTTATTTTCTTCACAAACCTCTCTTAGATTTCCAAAATACTTCCAAGATTTCTAATGAATAGAATGAAAGATGGTGAATTTATAGATTTTTTTAGGAAATGGGCGGTTGAGATTAGTTTGATTAGGTTTGGAAACTCTAAGCTAGATGGGTGAGATTAACTCCTATTGATCTAAAGATTGCATGCTTTGATTTGCTTTATAATTAATTTAATTAATTGTTGAGGAAGTTAACTGATTTATTTGATTTTTGGATGAATAAATCAAGAAATTAAATAATTGTATGGATTGAGTTTCCAATTTGATCAAGGGATTGACATAGAGTTAAATAATTTATTTCTAATTGGAGACTAAGTTAACTGATTGATTTGGGTGTGCATAGATAAGTTTCTATTTTGATCAAATAGTTAAATAAGTGCTAACATGTGATGACTTGAGATGGAAAATAGGTGTAGATAATTATTATTTTTATTTATTTTTAAATTAATTATGTAATCATGTAATTTGTAAGGAATGAATTAACTAATTAATAATGATTAATTAATTAATTAATCATGAGTGTAATTAAGGTGGTCATGTTGTAATGTCGGGTTGATTAATGTTTCACATGGTGGTATTGGTAATTGTTAGCCAAAATTTGGCCACCATGAATGGGAATCATTCAAAACTTTGATGTATTTGACCTTAACTTTGTTGATAGTCATTAGGAAAGTTATTTGTTGGTCATTAATGTTCCAAGATGATAGGTAGTGTGTCTTCCTTAGCAGCTTTCAAGGTCATTTAGCATGGTCTAGTTGGTAGTTGAGTCAAGCCATGTTGTCTTGTCATCAATTGATCTTTATTCATAGTCTTCATATGTGTTTAGCATTGTTTAAGGTAAGTTTAACAAATTTAAGGTTAAATATGAAATCAAACTGATGGAGAACTATGCTTAAGGAGACAAGGTGGTGACCCTTCTAGAATAGCTATGGTCTAAAGCTGACCAAATTGACCAAAGAACAAAGTGTTGTGGCATAGAATTGCACCCTTGTGGGATATTTATTCATGCTCCCCCACTCCCATCCATAATATTGTAACAACCCTAAGTTGTGGGTATCATGTAGTGGGGTTAAACCTCTAGAGAAGGTTAGTTTCCTCTTGAAGGATCACTTAGACTAATAATTCTATTGGAAAAAGGAATAGAGAGGGGGTATAGGGTTACTAAGAGGGCTAAAAAAGGTGATGCACCAAATTAAATGAAAACTCACATAAGCATGAAATAAACATTAATGAAGCATAAGACAATGCTAGCTCACACAACCTCACAGACTAGTTGATTTGCATAAGTGTTTCATAAACTAAGCTCACAAGCAATGAATGAAGCAAAGAGAAATTCTAAGATTCACACTAGGCATACATTAATGGTGGAAAGAGAATGAGTTCAAACCTATAAAGAGCTTGAAAACTTAAAAATACGCAAGAAAGAAGGACAATGGACATGGAAGGCACTCCTTCATAATGCCATCATGCACAAGCTTACTAAACACAATTCAAATGCAAGAGATAGGTAAAGAAAATATTTATTGATTCAAGAGGTCTTTCATACAAATTTTGACAAGGTCTTGCCTTATCAAATGAGAGTCTCCTGATACTCCCAAAAATGTGAGTATATATTGCCAATGGGGAAGAAATGAGAGATATAGAGAAAAGGGGAAAGACAGAGAGAGGAGTGAGCAGAAAAAATTCAATAAATGAGGTCCAACCACTTCGATGGAAACCCAACCACCTTTTGATTGATTATAATTAATCATGCCTCCCAATTAACCATTCATTAGCTCCAAATGTTCCTTAAGCCCTCTGATTGGTTTATAAACATACTAGAAGACAAGAATTTGTTGAAGGTGTTGAGTCATGATCCATTAAAATGGGAAAGTCTCCAAAGATTTTTGGAACTTCATTGAATGCTCCACCTGCACTCACCAACCACCGGATCTCTCTCTTCGATTTATATGCCATCCTCCACTTGCCTTCGTTATAAAGAAAAAATCCTCGTGTCCATGGACCTGACTGAGCCATGACTATGTTTGTTTTAAGTAGTTACATGTACCTGTTGAAAGTGGATGATATGACTATGTCGAAAGATAAGACACTCCATAATCACAACTTTGCCCCTACTTCAAACCCTGAACATAGGTCTACTATAGATGAAAACCAATCCCATTTATTGGTTTTCATATAGTCATAACTCAATGAAGATCCATAAAGGTATTTAGTCTCATGATCATGATCAAGACGTAAAACTTACGTTTGAGGGCTTTTGAGAGGTTCAGCTGAGCTTTAATGGTGGTATAGATTCTGCAAGGTAGCTCTACTCTGGTAACCTAGATCACATTTTGATCATACATTTATTTATTTGCCTACCTGGGTGGTAAAATCCTTTGATATGATGTGTCTGCCTATGTGGCACCTCCCTTGGGTTGCTTAACATAGTTGAAAAATATGACCATCACTTTAGACACATGTCCCCACCTCATGCACCCTAAAACTTTGATCAAATTTGCTTTGTCAATCCCATCTGGAGTCTCCTAGATTTGACCTTCATCGTTGTCATTGATATGATATGCATTCGATATCATGCCACTTGGCAACCTCATATTGATCGTTGATCTCAGATTTTGAGAATGTGGCACTTGGTGGTCTCGTGTGCTTCCTATGGACCTTGTTATCATTCTTCATCTGATTAACATGTTTACACCATATGGCGGCCTTGCATGTAATCTGGGCTCATTGACTTCTTGACCTCATGCGCATCATCGATCTACTCCTACATGATTGAACATGCACCATTGATCTTTGATTTTCCAGATCAAATGCAGACTGTTGATCTCTATTTAACAATATGATCAAATATAGGTCATTGATTTGATCAAATTTTGTTACGATTGAGACACTTAGCATCCTCGCATTCACTCTTCAAGATCTACTGACCTTTTGACCTTGAGCTCACTATTGATCTTTAACTGCATGATTAAACATGCACCATAAATATATTCTTGTTGACCTCGTGAGATCATCTGCGTGTCATTGATCTTTGCTCTAGGCTTCCAAGATTTTTCCACTTGGCAACCTCGTGTTCAACCTCGATATCATTTCATGTGGCTTTAATTTGACATCCCCAAGGGTGTCCCACCTGCTAGATCATTTTTGAAGGCTTCTAGCTTGAGATAGAAAACACACCAAGAAACCAAACTTGTAGGGGATTATCTTGGCACCAAAATACATCATTTCTATGCAATTATTCAACCTTGGTTGACTTCCCAAGTGCACTTATTAAATGCAAAACTAAACTGATATTTTCATTCTTGAATGACGTGCCATGACAGTCTCGTTCCTTAAAATCACCAAATTCACATTTTAAACTTGCTTAAAGTGTTTTAAAAGATTCCAAGTGATATGAGGTCTTAATAAAGTCATTATGCCCCTTTACCATTGGATCACTCTTCAACCAGGACTCTTCTCAGCTTCTCACCCCATATCTAGGCAAAGTTTCATATGTGGGTCGAATTTGGCCAACATTTCTAGTGACTCGATAGGGAAGCATGTCTACTATGCTTGAGAAACCAGATTAGTTGCCTTATCTGATCCATTAGGCATACTAGGTCATAATTCTTTCCTTCCCAACTGATAATGAAGATGATACAAGATTTCCCCTTTTTGAAAACCTCCTCTTGAAGTAACCAGGACAATAGGAACAAAAAAAATACCGTGCCCAAAGGCACTTATAGAAGGGAAACACACAAATAAAAAGATGTGCTCAAGGCACTGTTGGAGACTCAGATTGCACCCTAACTGAGCAAAGGATTTTTCAGGTTCCTCTTACTCAAACCGAGTCCAACATGGCAATGACCCTAGGCTATGGGTCACCTAATCTTGGGTCAAACCTCTAGGATTTTTAACAAGCCTAGCTCCTCTGATGTATCACTTAGCTCATTTACACTAAAACCTACTCATTGTTGGGGTGAAAGGGGGGAGAAAGAAACTGAAAGTAAAATCTAAGATAATGTTGGTGATACACCTAGAATGATTGTTTATCCACTCTTACTTGATCTTCTAAAACACTAATGAGACAAAACAAATGACTGGATCTACAAATTCGAAGTCGCTTATGCATCAATGTTTCATGCAGAGGTTTCATCAATTGATCAAAGTTTGAGGGAAGTGATGGAATAGCCTTGATCCAAAGCACTAACCAATCAATGTATCCACTGTTGGCTTCAACCAAATGACATCAAACACTAGGCATGACCTGCATAACATGACAAACTACTAACTAGGTGAGATCAAGACTTGATAAGGGAGAAATCTCTCCCACATATGCAAATTAGTTGACATAAACACACTAGATAATCATAATGAAATATTAACACAGTATTCTATTCATCTTGAGAGGTTACAAAGCTCAATCTTGACAGAGTATAGTCATGCCCAAGAGAGGAATGAAAATCAAGAGCTCAAAGCTTGAATTTATAGTAGAATGGGATGAGAGAGAGGGGAAGGGACGTGTGGGAGAGTGGAGAAGGGGTCATAATGATCAAGGCCAATTTTACCACTAGAAGAAGTCATAATAGCCACTTAAAACTTCATCGAGCCCTTCCCTACATTAATGCCACTGTGTCTTTTCCTAGCGTGGAAAGATGGATCGTGAAGGTCAAGACCACTACAGGTAGCAACCACCCCTACCACATGAATCCTTCTCGAGCTCCTCTGCATTAATACCCTTCACTGTAAGGACAAAATTCTCATATTCATGCACCTAACAGAGCCATGATTAAGTCTACTTTGAGTAACTATAGTTACCTATTTGTCAAAGATATGACCATGTCGAAAGACAAGACACTCCTTTATTGATTACAAACTTGCCCCTATTTCAATCGTTGAACATAGGTCTATTTTAGATTGAAAACCAATCCATTTATTGGTTTTCCTATAGTTAATATCCATGAAGAGCTTACAAACTACATCACTTGGGCATTGAACTATATTAGGTCTAAACAGACCTATTCTACCTCTGAACATTGTGGGAATCGAGAAGCCACTGCACATGAGGGATGCAACATGAAATGACGTTAAAACCATAAGAAAATTGAGTCTGCATGCTTTGGATCTTTGAACAGAGGTCCTAACTTAGCTTTAATGGCACCCTTTGAAATATTTGCTTTGGTTCGACCTCGACTGTATTTGATTTCCATTTAAAGTCTCAAGGCTTCAACTTTTGATATCGACCATTGATCTTGATCTGGGTTTTTAGAATTGTGTCATTTGTCAACGCTACATCCCTTCTCAAGATCTTATTGTCAGCACCATCTGCTTCTATGCTTGCACCACATGGTGGCTTTGCATTTGATTTGAGCTCTTTGACCTATGCATTGTTGATCTTATCTGCATGACTCAACATGTGCCATTGATCTTTATCAATAAGATCAAATGCACACCGTTGATCACCCTATTCACCATGATCGTGACATTTGACACCATTACATTTAATCTTAATATCCTCTGACTCTTTGACCCTCGCTCGCACCATTAGATATTCATGGCATGATTGAACAAGTGTCATTGGTCTAACTAGACCCATTGGATCAAGTTGTTGCCCGCATGTCGTTGCTCTACTCGAAAGTTGTCATGATTAAGACACTTGGTGCATTTATGTTTAATCTTAAGATTTGTTGACTTGTTGACCTTGCTTGCACTGTTAGATCTTTGTTGCATGATTAAACACACATCATCTATCTTTGTCCCAATATTTGGCATGGATCATTGATCTTGACTTGTACGCACGAACACGCACCGTCGATCTTGCTTGAATTTTTGACTCGGTTAGATGCTTGTGTGTCATTGATCTGCTAGCTTGATAGAATGTTGTTTCACCACTTGGCAGTGTTGTGTTTAATGTTAGGATCCCATTGATATTTTTGAACGCAAACGCATAATTACTAAGCCTTAAATTGACATCCCTGAGCATGTCCCAAACTACTAGATTGTCCTACAATGCCATGTTGCGATTGTCTGGCTTCTCTAGGCTTATGTTAGTCATTTTTCTCTTAAACAAGGGCACTATGAGGCATCCAAAGCAAGCTGAAGTAATGACCATCTAGAGTTTCAAATGATAAGGGTTGACATTTATCTTGTGAGGCCAAAATGTGAACATTTCTGGTGACTCTGATGGGAAGCATGCTTGCTATGCTTGAGAACCCAGACCATTTACATGATTCTGGACTTATAAAATAATGACAAAATTGAGCTATGACTGCAAGCAACCCCTTTGACTGAAAAGACAACACCCACCATAACAAGAAAGAAAACACAAAAAATAGGAAAACTAACCTAAACAAAGCAAGAGCAAACATAAATGTGTTAGGACAACACTTGGAGGAAACCATGAAAACTACTCTAATATATACAGGGTTGCAACTTCACAAGTATTTTCCTCCTGGATCAAATGGGAATGTCTGATTACTGTGGTACCATGAAGTGGAGCTTTCATGTGTTGACTTGAGCTTGGTTAGGTAATATGCATTGGAAGGTTCACATTTGTAGTTGTGATTAGGTGCATGCTCATGGCTTCTCATGACATCATATAAAATTTCTTGATCCATTTCTTGGTGTATGAGTTAATTGGGTGAGTTGAGCACCCAATCATACTCATTCCAAATCTCTCTCCTTTGCATGAGAGGTACTGAATATGCCTCAGATATGAGATGCATCTGATTTGTCACGTCTTCACCCTGATGTATTACTGCAGTAAACAACTCACCATTATCTCTATCACCTTGTGTCTGCTCCTCTTGTGGATGATCTTTGACAGGGTCAGCAGCTGATGTATCTTTAACTTGTTCTACATGATGTGTGAGTCCTTGATATTCATTGTAAATATCTATGAACTATTGCCAAAGGTCTTCATGATCATCTTGACATTCCATGAAACCATGCTCACATTTCAAATTTTCATCAACTAATGAGGTCTCATGCACATCATCATATTTGTCTTGACACCAAGGAAGGGACTGTTGATCTTCAATGAAGTTGGAAACCTTTTGAGCACATACTTTCTCAAATTGCAAACCTTTGGAGGTTATCATCTTGAATTGCAGTTGCTGCAAACCGAGTACATGTTTCATTCTCCCATTCTTCAATTATATGATTACAAAGGATGTCTATTGTGTTATGAACTCCTCTTGTTGCTCAACTGATGTCTTTCCTTTATGGTTCATCACACTCCTGTAATTCATTTCCCTCTACATCTTTAAAATTTGAATGGTGTCTTTCTCTGCCAAGGGGTATTCCAAGGACCATTTCCTCCTCAAGCTCATCCAAATCATCACCATCAGCTGCAGGTTCAATCTGATTTTAAATGTTTACCTCTTCAAGAATGGGTTCTCTCTCCATAAGTGGCATAGAAGATCCTTGGAATGACTCCAAGAGAGATTAAATGTATACCTCATTTCTTTCATCTAGTTGCTTGTCTCCAACAATCACCACTCCCTCCTTCTACATATCACTTTGGATGGATCTCCATAAGGGAAAGGACTTAGATTCTTGAGGAGGGAAAGGTGGGGATTGAGTAACTTTGGGTTTGCTTGACTACATGATTTGGTTCCAAGATGGAAACTTGGGCTTATGATTTTCTTGCACAGTACATTGTGGCTTGAGGAGTGAAAGGAGATATGTGTAGTTGAGGTGGTATTGCCTTTGCAGCTGCCAATGTTTGGTACAAATGTTTATTTGCAGCTTCAATTTGCCTAGCAAGGGAGGCTTCAAAATCAGACCTTGATTGCTCATGATGATTGGCTCTTTCAACACAAACTTGCCTTTCCTCCTGGACTCTCCTTTGGACATATTTCCATGAAGGAAGCTTGAAAGGAGTTGGGGGGGACTATGATGACCTTGAAACTCATTTGGTGAGGGCTTATGAGTGGTGATGGGAAGCTCAACATGAGACTGACATGGAGTGAATGAGGGAAGCCAAGATGGGTAATGAGGTGTTTGACATTCTTCATGGGTTGCCAGCTTCTCCTCAATCTTGGAGATGAGTCCATCTATGTCAAGCATGCCACTACTGTTTATAGAATAACCTCTCCTAATGAAAGACATCCAACTTTCTTTTCACTGTTGCATTGAAGTTTTAACCCCTCTAATGACATGTTTTGGAATTTCCTGTCCATAGTCCTTCAATGTATCAATGTTTATCATATTCTTTTATTGGTCCAATAGGGCTTGTTTAAGGCTATATATGGAATTGCTTAAGGCATGAGTAGGTTGTTCATGAATGTCACGTTGTTGCCATGACTGATCAAAATGGTAATCACGCTGCAAAGGGGGTAGATGAGACTCATAGTAGGTTTGATGATCTTGGTAATAAGGGGGCTCATCATAGGACTGGGAGGAGTGAAAATATCATTGATTTAGGGCAGGATAGTATGGGTATGGATCATGATTGAGTTGGCAATGGTCAAAGGTTTGTTCATAGGGAGGATCAGGGCAATACTCCTACATATATGATTGATACAGGTGCTCATACTGTTGGTGAGGATCATAGTGTGGTTGATCATGCTTATCATAACATTGATACAGATCATAGTAGTGTTGATAGGGGTCATGAGGATCATAACAAGATGTATATAGATCATCTTGAAACCGTTGATGAGGAGAGGAAAGATAGAACTCTTCTCTATAGGCTGCCATACCCTAGAAAACATGAAGATAACTGAAACCATGAACAAGAATATGTCTTACCTTGAAATAAGGACCAAAGAGTACTTGAAATTGCTTCTGAAGATGAATGTGCTGCAGACTTGCTTCAATAGCAAAAATTGTGTCCCACCGGACATGACAGAACTGTTGGAGACTTAGATTGCACCCTAGTTGAGCAAAAGATTGTTTAGGTCCTCTTACTCAAACCGAGTCCAACATGGGAATGATCCTAGATTGTGGGTCACCTAATATTGAGTCAGACCTCTAAGATTTTTAACAAGACTAGCTCCTCTGATGTATCACTTAGCTCATTTACACTAAAACATACTCATTGTTAGGGTGAAAAGGGGGGGAAAGAAACTGAAAGGAAAATCTAAGCTAATGTTGGTGATACCCCTAGAATGATTGTTCATCCACTCTTACTTGAGCTTCTAAAACACTAATGAGACAGAACAAATGATTGGATCTACAACTCCTAAGTCTCTTATGCATTAATGTTTTATGCAGAGGTTTCATCAATTGATTAAAGCTTGAGGGAAGTGATGGAATAGCCCTAATTAAAGGCACTAACCAATCAATGTATCCATTATTGGCTTCAACCAAGTGACATCAAACACTAGGCGTGACCTGTATACATGACAAACTACCAACTAGGTGAGATCAAGACTTGACAAGGGAGAAAGCTCTACCACATATGCCAATCAACTGACATGAACACACTAGATAAGCATAATGAAATATTAACACAGTCTTCTATTCATCTCAAGCGATTACAAAGCTCAATCTTGGTAGAGTCTAGTCATGCCCAAGAGAGGGATGAAAATCAAGAGCTCAAAGCTTGAATTTATAGTTGAATGGGATGTGAGAGAGGGGAAATGATGCATGGGAGAGTGAAGGGGTCATAATGATCAAGGTCAAGATTAATGCCGGAAGCAGTCATAATAGTTGCTTAAAAATTCATCAAACCCTTCCCTGCATTAATGCCACTGTGTCTTTTCCTAGCGTGGAAGGATGGATCATGAAAGTCAAGACCACTTCAGTTAGCAACCACCCCCTCCACATGAATCCTTCTCGAGCTCCTCTGCGTTAATGCCCTTCACTGTAAGAACAAAATGCTCATATTCATGCCCCTAACAGAGCCATGATTAAGTTTGCTTTGAGCGGTTATAGGTCCCTATTTGTCAAAGATATGACCATGTCGACAAACAAGACACTCCTTTATTAATTACAAACCTTCCCCTATTTCAATATCTGAACATAGGTCTATTTTAGATTGAAAACCAATCCATTTATTGGTTTTCCTATAGTTAATATCCATGAACTTACATAGTGCATCACTTGGGCACTGAACTATATTAGGTCTAAACAGAGTTATTCTGCCTCTGAACATTATGGGCCCTGAGAATCCACTTCATACGAGGGACACAATCATGAAATGACGTTGAAACCATAAAAAAACCAAGTCTGCATGCTTTGGATCTTCGAATAGAGGTCCTAACTGAGCTTTAATGGTACCCTTTGAAATATTTGCTCTGGTTCGACCTTGACCATATTTGATCTCCATTTAAAGTCTCAAGGCTTTGACTTTTGATGTCGGCTATTGATCTTGATTTGGGTTTCTAAAATTGTGCCATTTGACAGCTCTGCGTCCCTTCTCAAGATCTTGTTGTCAGCTCCATCTGCTTCCGTGCT
This sequence comes from Torreya grandis, assembly GCA_037957365.1. Classification (NCBI taxonomy): domain Eukaryota; kingdom Viridiplantae; phylum Streptophyta; class Pinopsida; order Cupressales; family Taxaceae; genus Torreya; species Torreya grandis. Next base: position 903,930 of record JARHVA010005157.1, on the reverse strand, counting down.
TGGGCCGCGTGGTGAAATTGCATTTCATTTGAGCTCCTTGACCTACGCACCATTGATCTTATTTGTAGGACTCAACGCATGTCGTTGATCTTTATCAATAAGAATAAACACACACCATTGATCACTATGTTCGCCACGATCATGACACATGGCACCATTGCATTTAATCTTAAGATCCTCCAACTCTTTGACCCTTGCTCACACCATTAGATCTTCACGGCATGATTGAACGCGTGTCGTTGGATCTACCTAGACCCATTGGATCATGATGTTGCCCATGTGTCATTGATTTGCTCGAAAGTTGTCGTGATTGAGACACTTGACACATTTGCATTTAATCTTAAGATCCGCTAACTTTTTGACCTTGCTTGCACCATTAAATCTTCATTGCGCAATTGAACGCACACCCTTGATCTTTGTCCTAATCTTTGACAAGATCATTGATCTCAACTTGTACACACAAACATGCACCATCAATCTTGCTTGACTTTTTGACTCGATTAGACCCCTGCATGTCGTTGATCTACTAGCTTGATGAAACATTGTCTCACCACTTGGCAGCCTCGCATTTAATGTCATGTCCCTGTTGATCTTTTTGAACACAAACAGTGAATTCAAGGCTTAAATTGACGTTCCCGAGCACATCCCAAATTGCTAGATTATCCCTACAATGGTATGTTACAACGGTCTAGCTCCTCTAAGCTTATTTTAGTCATTTTTCTCTTAAACAAGGGCACTTTGAAACATCAAAAGCACACTGAAGTAACAACCATCTAGAGTTTTGAATGATAAGAGTTAACATTTGGCTTGTGAGGCCAAAATGTTAACAAGCACTTGGAAGGAAACATAAAAATCTACTCTAATATATTACTCATGGAAATATGTTCCATTTTGTAATTTGGTTTGTTGGAGTTGCACTTGCCCTTCGTACTCTTTTTCTTTCTTTCACTTGTACTATTTTCATAAATCTTTATATTTTTTTTAAAAATTTAAAGTGTACTTTTTTTTGGGTTCCATAGGCCATTTTGAAATTTAATAAACATTAATATCAACATTGGATTCCTTTTATTTTTCTCAAAATTTTTATCAAGCCCAATCATTCCGTTGGCTTTCATCTATTGTCTTTAGGAAGAGGTACTTGTATGAAGCTATTCTTTGTTGCCTATTTATTTCCCACACTCTTCGCCTTCACCATATGCAATTTCAAATATCAAGGACTCCATTTGTGGATCTACAACTTTAAAAAAGAAAACATTTTCATAACTTGTTGATATCCTTTTGGTTAGTGACTCCAATGTCCAAACTGGTTGCATGCATGTCCTACATCTTTCAAAGAAATACAACATTTAATTATATATTAATGTAAATTTTTAATTGAAAAATAATAAGTCTCAATTCAGTGACCCTTTATAAACTGAAGATGTAAGATGACACATTGTGTAAGATCCTTATATTTATAATGTTCTATTGATATTTGTGAAACGCAAGTCAGTCATTTTGCAACCCATGTTTTATTTGAAGGATGTAAGATGACACATCATGTAAGATCCTTAATATTTATATTGTTATATTGATATTTATATTGTTATATTGATATTTGTGAAACACAAACCAGTCATTTTGCAATGATAATCATAAAATTAACATATTACAACTCATTGTGTCATCCAATTCACACATCAACGACGCTCATAATGCATTGGTATTTACCCTCCAAGGGGTGCTGTGGATATTAACCAAGGACCGCTCATAAATGGGTGCAGCCGCAGCTCAACTCATCTTCTTTTCTAGTCCAACCACAAATATCTTCCATCTTTTTAGGTCAACCCATGGGAGATGACTGGCCCTCTTTAGAATATATACTTGAACGTGAGAAAATAAAAAACCATAATTAAAAAAGCAAAAAAATTGTAAATAGTTGAAATTGACCATGTAAGTGGAATCATATAGTTTTTACATTAATTTAATTATGGAATTAGGACAAAAAAGGGAGAATGTAAAAGCTTAAAACCATATTAACTTATATATAAAAAGTTCTTGGAGAAAACCTGTGACTTTTTAATAACCATCAACATTACACATACCAAAACCACACAATCAATCATCGATAAATATATTATGTTTGGCCCGTCATAAGGCATGAATATTAACTTGCTAATATCAATGCTCCTTTAAATTTTCAATATCTTTGCTGCTTCAAAATTCCAATCTTAAGGTTTATAAATATCTTTGCCGTTTCAGGAAACCAGGATTCAAAAGCGAATTCAATTGACAATTTGTTAACCTCACAAGAAGTTAAAATGAGGAATATTTTTTATTCAAATCAAATGTATCATACTCAAATGCTTCAAGATGATGTGTGATAACTTTCAAAATTACATCAGCCAGGGTAATCAATGCCAATAGAAAACATCCAGAAAATATTTTACTAGCATAACGTTCCAAACAAATATGTTCACTGCAACATAAATTTCAGCATCTGCAACATTTTTACTTTCATAGATACACGAGGATTTTCTCATCAAATAGAAAGCATGCACCGTACATCAATAAATCTGATGTATGTAAGAAAGGCCCTTCAATAGTCTTATAAGGTGCAGTAAAAAAAAAACCGTATTTACAGGATATACCCGCATTCACCATTTCAAGAGAAACATCAGGTTCCAGAATATATATTATGCACCCAAATAATCCATTAAAGTGCAATCTGAATACTCTAAAGCATAACCTCTGCAATTGGTTGTAATTCATTATAGTCCAGAAGAATCATCCAGTTCCAAGCAAAATATGATATACATTATAAACATGCATTCTCTACCAAAACGATTTTTCATCCCAACAGCAATTTGAAGGTGGCATAAACATTACAAGCCTCAAATTCATAAAATCTTTATAATATACTGCATTCTGATATTTCTATCCTCAATTGGAGTGTATTTCTGCCATCCATCTCTCGATTTTCCAGTCAAGAAGCCACTTGTGTGATATTTGATTGACAGATAATATATTAAATGCCTAGGCATATAATTATTAGCAACTTGTACATGAGAAATTCAGAGATGAACCCAATGATTACTGAAATAAGGTATGCTACACCGTACTGTAACTTTAAATTTCTCTTTTATCTGGTTATTAATTCAGCATCCCACCTTCAAGCTTAAACAAGTTGAATGTATTAAAAAAGGTTGTGGTTTCCCCTTAGTTTACACCCCCAACAAGTTGAGAGGTAAATATTTTATACTCTAAAATTTCCATTCTTCTCAACCCTGCACAAATGATATATTCTAACAAATCCAAAACTGTCAACTCATTACCAATAATAACGCCCACAATATAAATGCCTTACCAGGAACTTGTGTGTGCCTTTGTCACCCCTCGGTCGGATTGAAATACCCAGAGCTCTAAATATTGCAGGGAAAGCATTCTTATTGACCAGGAACACATGCACAAGATCGTGGTTCTTATAGCCCCATTAAGGAAAGCCCAGATTTCATTCATGCTTGGTTATGTGGAAAAGCCAACATAATTTTACATTATCTTTTCAAAATAGAATAATAATTAGTCACAGTCAAACTAAAAAACTACCTGAACAGATTACCATAACTAAGAGCATCCAAATCAGCAATTGGTTCATCAAAACCAGATGCAGTAAGACTGTCAACAGTTTAGCTGGTTTAGTCAGGTGCCCAAGATAATAGACTGGGGGAATTAACCAAATTTTATACTAAAAAGTCATCCTTCACTACATAAAACATTGTAATACTTCAAACAGCATTATAAATGTAAACTCAGCAAAAAAACACAGCATATACTTCTACAACCTAAAAAATTATTCAACTAAATATAAATCAACAAAAGTTAAGACAATCCACAAGACAGGCAATCACTTGAGATAAATTTAAAATTTAAATTAAAAAAATACAAGATATACCGTCAACCTTAAAAACCATGCATCACCATTTCCCGCAATTTATATAGACAAATGAAAGTCAAAACAGTTCACAGGACAAGCATCAGTTCAAATTCCTGCCTTTCAAACCATAATGGCAATAATAACAAAAGCTACAAAACTAGCCACCCCTTACTGGTTACTCTTCTTTTCTACTATTTTAAACAATAAACAGTCCTAAATAGATAACCTTCAATGCATGACACAATGGAACACTCCACACTACTTTCAAAATACAGTAAATACACTGCTAGCCTGAAAAAAGATATAACCATTTCAACTCAAATTGCCAAAACTAGATCTTGCCTTGTCTTCCTTATTGAAATACAATCACAATTCAGGAAATAAAAAGGTAAAACAGAATGGAACCCAACATGCTTAATAAAAGTTGCATCTTCAAGAAAATATGAGTATTCAAATACAATGTCTCATAGAACCAGATCCATACAAAAGTAAAATAGAAATAATGCAAAAGGAGAATTAAAAGAACTACAAGTAGAGATTATCTTGATATCCTTTGGATACTTCAGGGCATTCAAAATGTGTTGAAATCAAAGTGACCAAAGTGACCACTAATACTATCGTAGGAACCAACCCCACAAAGAGGTGGCATTAAATGCTTTCCTGTTATATTTAGAAGGAAACATAAAGACACAACAATCTGAACTTTGACCACATCACATCATACCATTACAAGACTGATAAACCAGAAACGTTTGATACTATTTCCAGGATCAAGATGAACCTTCACATCTGCAATTTTCTAATAGATCAGAAACAGCCAATTCTTAATCTATCTTGCATATGGGTGGTATCTACCACTGCTACTACCACCATATCCTCCTCCCCTACCACTACCATAGGCACCTGCTCCACCATAACCACCCCCAATCCCTGAGTCATAGCCACCACCATAACTACCGCTACCATAGCTACCAAAACCCTCACTATCTCCATAACCACCTAGCATTCCACTTCCATAGCTCCCAAAGCTGCCACCATAAGGGCCAAAGCGCCCTCCATAGCCAGCAGGAGTATCACCACGGAAACCCCCTAGGGCACTACCACCATAAACTCCATAAGCACTACCATAGTCACCAACTCCATAGACACCATAACCTCCTGGTCTACCACCAAAACCTGCTCCTCCCCTATAAGAACTATTGTAGGCACCACCTAATCCGCCATAAGCATCCCCATAGGCACCACGGCCACCTGGAATAAAAGGAGGCCTACCATCCATTCCATATGCAGGTTCAGGATCAGGAAGGGGTTTCTTGGGCTCAGCCTTCTTAATTTCCACCTACATCAAGAAAGAAAAATATTAACCTAGATTAAGGTCCAGAACGAGGTTCTTATTGGGCGTGTATCCCTAAACTAAGCCAGTCTAACCACCAGAATAAAGCCCATTCACAATGACAACTTACAGGGGCTCAACCTACTTGTAGCAAAGAGAAAATGCATACTGAAACCACATAAATAAACACACACAGCTCAATATAACTTATCCATTAACAATGGCAACCCACATACAAATAAACTGAATGAAGCCACACGTACCTGCTTTCCACCTAATTCATACATTTTCCCGTGAGATAAAATCTCGTCGACAACCTGTTCACTGTCAAAGGTTATAAATCCAAAGCCACGGGAGCGGCCTGTACCATGATCCTGCATTATCTGGTGCTCAACAACCTTCCCAAACTTGGAAAAATAATTCTTGAACTCATCTGCAAATGAAGGCAAATGTTTAACAGTAACCTATCAAGTAACATGGTTTTTTCACCAAAACATGGGCAGTTTCCACATAATCAACATTACCTTCAGTAATTGAAGTAGGAATCCCACCCACAAAAATCTTCTTGGTTTTGGGACCCTTGGATGGCGGATTTCCTCTTGGGATTGTTCGTTTAATTTCAACCTATAAAATAAAAAATACCAATACTCAAGACAGAAACAAAGGAAACACTGTAAAAACCTATATGACTAAGCCGCAGAAGATCCATCCTAAACTCCATAAATAAATGATAAAAAGTATCCATAGGGAAAGCCTACTACCTGAAGGGATAGTTACCCTAGAACTTACCGTTTTACCATCTATAACATGTTTATCCTTAATAACTTTGTCTACAACAGAGGGATCTGCATAAGTGACAAAACCAAAACCCCTAGGGTTTCCTGTGGCACGGTCTTTCATAATGACCGAATCTGTAAGCTCTCCATACTTGCTGAAATACTTTGTAAATGTGGCTGTGATGCATCCAAACACATACCCATTAAATCCCTAAATCATTCTTTCAAAACCCTATAAATATCAACCTTTAAAGCCGGCACTACAACACACTTAACTATGGACAACTAATATGCAGTAGAGATGTATACTAAAACCCTATTGGTTAAAAACCCTACGCCATTAAACTAAAATCCTAAATGATTTATATGTTAATATCTAACCAACATAATCACTACATTGCACTGATTTTCTATAAACGACAGGCCTACACACTAAATGCTTGCATTCAGACATGTAGTCTTAAATCCGTTATGTATTTGAACTAAAGCTCTGTATTTCTTTCCCGATTAGACCCAAACTTCTTAATCGAATGCTAGATAACCATTTGACGAAACCCCAAAGAGGAAAGTGAGTTCATTTATCGTGCACTTAACTAAAATATTTGTAAAAATAAAAGTGTACATACCTGTGGTTGTTTCTCTTGATAGACCGCCAATGAAGATCTTTCTGTAAAGAAAACATGACGCCTCGCTCGTTAAAACTCTTTCATACAATCTATGTTCACTTCTCAAGTATATATACAGTGACATATAATAGACTAGGAAACCTAAACCTAATCATCTATACAACATTATATAGACCCTAAGAAGACCGATCATATAAACAGTGGCTTATATAAGCCCTACGAAACACGGTGAGGTAGAATGTTATATGAACCGTAGAAAACCCAATCAAATGCAGTGTTATATAAACCATAGACAACCCTTATTACAGAGACTATAAGCCCTAGGAAAAACCAAACATATCTACTTGTTTGATGTGAACCCTCTGAAACACAAGTATGCATACAAAGTTATATCAACGCTATAACCCACACATATTTACAGTGTCATATAAGCCCTATGAAACCTTAAAATATTCAAAACTCGAGATCGTATATGCAATGCCATGTAACCCTGTGAAACCCCAAAATATATACAGCGTTATAAAAACCCTAAGAGGCCCATATCATATATAGTGTGTTATTATATATAGACTCCACGCATATATACAGTGTGATATAAACCCTGCGAAACACTTAACAGATTAGAAAATCACCCGGGGTTGGAGGCATCTTTAGAGGCGCCATTATTCTTGTCCTCTTGTGGGTTTTCTACAACGTTTTCTTCATTTTCTTCGTCATTACTGTGAGTGGACTGAGTAACATCCTCTACCTTAATATTAATACCCTCCATAATGTCTTGGAAATGCCCTGAAGCTTTTTTCTCTGCTGAATAAAACGAGCCTCTGAAGCGATTGCAACAAAGAAAAGGAAATTGTTTGCGACAAGCACGGAAGGTATAGACAGAAAATGGATTGATACGCTAAGTATGAATCAAAACCCTAAAAGGGCCATATCCATTTGTCCTTTTTAATAATAATAAAGATGATCGCAAAGCTGTTTAAAATTAATAATAATAAAATAGATGGCAAAGTTATCTAAAATTACTAATCTTCCCAAGGGTGGATCACAACATGGGCCATCTTTGATGACCTATTCCTTAACCGTTTAAGTTTTATAGACTAATACAACGTTTAAACTATTTCCCAAAAATTTCTAGCATTTCCTTTTACAATTGGAGGGTATATATGGATTGCAAAAAGACTATAACTCTTTGTCTTTTTAATCTTTTGTTTTCTCTTTTGAAGTATTTAAGGTATCCATTCAAACTTTTATGTGTTTCATTAATTTATATAAAAACATATTTTATACAACATATGTTAAGGTGTACATTTGTTGCATATTCAAATTTATAAAATTACGTATGAATTATACTTTGCACCTTTCTATTAACACTTTCTCCAACTTAAATAGTTGTCTCGTCCCAAGACAAAGTTGGTGGCAAAATTCAGGTGATTGAGATCAACTTGTGAAGATGATTGGAACTACTCTGAGTTGTGTTGATCAAAAAGTCAAGAAGCATTAGTCACAATTTAGCTCAAAGTGTCATTTACTGGTTTTCACTTGTTGCATCGTACCAACCTATCACCTTTTATAGGTTTTTAATAGATTGGTGTAACTAGGACGCTGCGCTTTACAAGGTTTCAACCTTCTTGGCCCCACTCACAAAGATTTCTTGCCTGAAATATTGTTTGTCGTAACCAAATTTGATCAAAACTGTGAAAAATGCAATAACTTGCTATGGTGAAGTCGTTACGTATGTGATTGCAAAAGGAATGGCATGAGATTATTATTGATCCAAATTTAGTATACTAGTCATGTGTACTAAGTGTCCATTATTCCCAATTAAATGTTAGTTATGCTCTTATGGCTCTATTTTAAGACATTTAATTCACTCGAAATATCAATATCAAACATGTTTTTTGAGGCAAATCAATAGGAGGGTGATTCGGACATCTTAATGGTGATGAGTTAATAAGTTGCATACTCTTGAGAAAAGATTGTTTTCTATTGCAGAGGTTAAAACAATATTTTATTTGTATAAAAAAAAATATATTTTAATTCCTCTAAAAAAAATAGACAAGTTCAAAAAAAATGGCACTTAATTTTGAGGTCGTATGCAAAAGTTATAGTTGTTTTAAGTTGGTCTGAAGCTCCGAACTATTGTATTCTGAAACTATGACTGTTGAACTCCGGAGCTAGCCAAGAATGTGGAAGTTAAAATACTTTTTTGAGTTTTGACTTGTTGATGGTTTGTTTCAATTTCTTGGGGGTTTCTAAGGATGGAAAAGCATAAATACATGCCTCAACAATCAGGAAAAGGGAGAAAGAAACAACAAGAAGGGAGATAAAAGGAAGTTGGATTCACATTGTTTCTTTGGCAAGTTTGAGTCTTGGTTCTCAGTCTCTTATTTTTGTTAACTGTAAATGATGGTTCAGGTGTTAAGAGTGTTGGAAGTGTCTTGAGAGTGCAGAACATTTGTAAATGAGTGTTGGATAAAGGAGTATTAAATATTATGTCTGTAAAGGCCATTGTTGGAAATAAACTTGTATATTTGTTATAGAACATACTGGAAGGGGAGTGCAAGTTGCCTCACCCACTAGATTTTTTCTCACCTTGGGTTCTCCAAGATAAATTTGTGTGTCTATTGTGTGCTTTTCTCATTCATTCCTCTATTTCATGTCCATGTTTAGCAAGTTGTATATTACATTTTTTGTACATGTGCATTTCTATTTTATCATGTTTAACATCATCATCCAATAGTCATAAATCTAATTGTTAATCAGCTAATTGTTTAGCATTTGTATTGGTGAAGCTTAGAGTGGAATATCCATCTAGCTTATGGATCATATTGGTATCAAAGCAGGTTAGTGTTCCATAGATCATTTTGCAGATATATGTCTATTACAAGAGGAGCAATTGCTAGTGGAAAAAGTGGTTTGGTTTCTTTACAACAAGGGATATCTACAAAAAAAAATTGGAAGATAGATTTGAGAAGTATAGCTTTCAAAGATGAGAGGATACCTAAAAATGATGAAGGAAGATTTTGTAAATTAGAAGAGGATGTTGCAAGCATATCTTAATCTATGAATGAGCTTTGGAAGATTATGAAGGTTGTCATGGCAAAGCTAGGATTTTCCATGGATGCTTTCAAAACAAGTGAGGAACTTAATGCTTCCAGCCATTAGAAAGATGAGTCCCAATTTAGCCAAGCTCCACCTTCATTCAAAGCAGAGGTCAAGATTGACATTCAACCATATGAAGCTAAGGTAAATATGGATAAGCTTGATCATTGGTTAGCCCAACTGGAAGTATACTTTAATATGCATCAAATTAGTGAAGAGTGTTTTAACTTTTTACGATTTAGACATGTAAATCTTAGGTTGTTAAAGGGGTTGGGTATATAGGGTAAATTCAAACAAATATTACAAATAGATATATCAAACTAATTTACCCGACGTGTATGCACAACGAGAAAATTGACTTATATAGAGTAAAATAGGTATTGTCAGATGTCATAAATGACAGAACAAGCTTGGAGATCATTCAAGAGTCCTTCATTCTAGAACTGGGTGTTAGGTTGTGGAGCTAAAAGCTTCAACCTTTGCAAACTAGGAACAGATGGTTGCTGAGTTCTACAGGAACCGGCGTCGGCAGCATGACCGACGTCGACAGGATCCAGTGCAGAAGGCAACCGGCGACGGCAGGAAGTCGGCCGACGTCGGTAGAACCAGACCAGCAGGGACCGACGTCGGTCGCCTGTGTGTTCCCGAAGTGTTCGTTTCACGGACAGTTAGTTAAGTGAACGATGAGTTTGCATGTTAAGACCAGCCAGAGTCTTGGGTTGCGAGGATAATTGTCTAAATTAAGAGTCTATGTTATTGTTTGAGTTAGGGATCTATTTATAGACCCATTGGCATGTATTGTTTAAGGCATGAGATAGAAAGGAAGAGTTCCTTCTAGTTGTAAGATCTATGAGTTGCAGGTTGTTGCAAGCTCATTGGTGATCTACATGTAAGTTTGGTCTTTGAATTGCAGGTTGCAGGTTCATGAGAGATCAGCTTGAAGTGCTATAGAGTGCTTGATGTACCGGCAGGGTTATTACTGACTGGTTGGTGAGGTGAACACCAATTCTGTGTGTGAGTTGGTTGTTGGGACCGTTTTTATGTAGGAGAGTGTGTGTGAGAAGAATTACTGTACACTTGAGGTGTGGCGAATCTCTGTAAGGTGAAAGAGTGTGGCGGCTCTTTGATGTATTCTTTTCTGTATATTGTTAATACAAGATAGTGTATTGTCTCTCATATTCTGTGCTATTGGTGAATTCTAGTTACTTGTGTTTCTGGTTATTTCCGCATATTCAATTGCTTATATATTTGGTAATCATACTGTGCTCTATCTGAGGAGCAATATCCTAACCAGTGGAGTCAGAGCATGTTTGTTGTTCTTAGATTCCTGACAAGTGGTATCAGAGCCTTGGTTGTAGGTTCTTAAGCTTGATACCAACAAGTGGTATCAGAGCTTTTGGTTGGGATACTAACAGATTGGTGTAGATCTGGGTAGTGTGTTTTGATTACAGGTTACTCACAGGATTTCTGTTTGAGTGGGAGTTGAGCAATGTCAGAAAGCAGTCAACTGCGAATGGAAAAGTTCAATGGCAAGAACTACCAATTATGGAGGATGCAGATTGAGGACTATCTGTATCAGAAAGATTTGTACTTACCGTTGGGTGGGGTTGCTAGCAAACCCTTGGATATGAAAGATGAAGAATGGGAGGTTCTTGATCGGAAGGCTCTGGGATCTGTTAGATTGAGTCTTGATTCATCTGTGATTTCCAGCTTATCACAGTGTAAGACAACGGTGGAGTTGATGAAATCTTTGGCAAATTTATATGAAAAACCCTCGGCTTCAAACAAGGTATTTCTTATGAAGCGTTTATTTAATTTGCAAATGTTGGAAGGTGGATCTATTCATAGCCATCTTAGTGATTTCCATGGTTTAGTAAACCAGTTAAGTTCAGTAAATATTGTATTTGATGATGAACTTAGAGCTCTCTTAATCTTGTGTTCATTACCTGAAAGTTGAGAAGGTTTGGTAATGGCAGTTTCTAATACTGTGTCTCCTTCAAAAGTCTTAAAAGTGGATGATGTTGTGAGTGTAATCTTGAATGAAGAGATACGCAGGAAAAGCACAGGTGAATTATCTGGAAATGCTTTGAGTGTTGAAGGAAGAGGAAGGCCAAGAGAGAGGACAGAGCGTGGGAGATCAAGGTCGAAGACAGGCAAGAGATCCAAGTCCAGGTATGGCAGAATAACCTGCTGGAAATGTGGAAAGCAAGGGCACTTAAAGAGAGATTGCAGATCGGGTGAAGATCATCATGAAGAACATGGAGAAGAAGCATATGTTGCAGGCTACGTTGCACAGGATGCTCTGGTATGTTCTTTGGATAAAGTAGAATCTTGGGTATTAGATTCTGGTGCCTCTTTTCATGCATCTCCACATAGAGAATTTTTTCATGAGTATGTCCAGGGAGACTTTGGAGAAATTTGTGTAGGGGATGGTAAGCCTTGTCAGATTGTGGGCAAAGGCAAAGTGAAGCTGAAATTGCAGACAGGTGACACATGGGTGTTAAAGGAGGTCATGCATGTCCCAGTTCTGAAGCGGAATCTGATTTCTGTTAGAAGTTTGGGTGAAGAGGGTTGCACAGTAACTCTCACAGCGGACTCTTGGAAGGTTACCAAGGGTACACTTGTTATAGCTAGAGGTAAGAAAGTAGGTACGCTTTATCTATCTACTTGTTTTACTGATTCTCTTTCTGGGTTATCTACTTCAGCTGTAGATTCAGAGATGTGGCTTGATAGGCTTGGTCACATAGATAAGAAGGAGATGCTGGTTCTTGAGTCAAAGAATATGCTTTCGGATTTGGAAGGCATGGATCGTGGTTCCTGTATGCAGAAGAAGAAGGTAAGGTTTCTTGAGGAATCCGATGTTAGTGACAAGAACGGGAAAGCCTTGGTTTTCAAGGAGAAGGTGACGGACAGAGTTCAGCATAAGGTGCAGAGGAATTCTGAGCAGAGCAAAGGTGATTTGGACAAGGTTTTGATCCAAAAAGAGCTCGCGGGAAAAAGTCAGGTCTCACAAGAAAAACACAGAGACCGACGTCGGCAGGAAAACTGGCGTCGGCGTCCAGACAGGGACCGACGTCGGCTATGTGCAGCCCGACATCGGTGACTCGGGGCAGACAGAGATCGGCGTCGGCCAGGGGAAACCGACGTCGACAGAGAGGCAGTCGCAGGAACCGACATCGGTCGGCTGTAGACTGAGATGTGACCGGCATCGGTTACTGAGACGAATTTTGGGTGGACAGCTAGTTGTCATGGAGTCTCAAGCGCCCATATGGAGGACTGAAGGTGTAAGTAAGTTCTTAAATTCGTCATTTCCCTTCTTTACACTACTTGTTGCTCACTTATGGCATAGGACCAGGAAGTTATTGAAGAAGCAGAACAGGTAGATCCAGGAAACAGTGGGAGCTAGGCATGGATGAGGATGTGATTCCTTGGAGGAGAACCAAACAGGTGTTTTGGGTTGAGTTGCCAGCTGGAAGTAAGCACTGAGAGACGAATGGATGTTGAGGATGAAGAAGAGCGAAAATGAATACGTGAGATGGAAGATCAAGGTATATGATCTTGTTTTAGCTGCAGGGCAATGGAGGTTTGATCATTGTGTTTCTCTTTACCAGGTTGGATAGTATTAGCTACACTATTCTATTTTCTGTATGATGTGCTTGTAGCAGGGTTACATATACAGGTATTGCTGAACTAAAGGTAAAGCTAGTTCAGGTGTTTGTCATGGAGAATCTGGGAGCAGCAAGATTCTTTGGCATGAGTGTGATCTAGAGACTTGGAGGTCTTGTTGACTTTGTTTCAGGATGATTGTGTGAAGCCGGTTAGCACGCCGATGGTTAGACAGTTCATAGAACAGGTGTCTTGATTCACATAATGAGGTTGAGTGCATGGTATGTACTAAACCTGAGTTTTCCCAAGCAGTGGGAGTTGTCACAAGTTTGGAGTCAATCCGGAAGAGTAATACTGAAGGGCAGTTCAGTGGGACCAGCAGCAGGTGCACATGCTATGCAGGGTCAAGTTCTTTTTCTACATGGTTGTAGATGCGGATGTGGCAGGTAATTTGGATGACAGATTTTGCATCACGGATTTTGTGGTGGTTGGTCTTCAAGAGTGATCTTGAGGAGGGATACAAAGCCAAGGAAACAAACTAGACGGTGTACAGGTATAGGTACAGGTTGCAGCTGTTTATCTCCAAGTGGGAGATTGTTAGGTTGTGGAGCTAAAAGCTTCAACCTTTGCAAACTAGGAACAGATGGTTGCTGAGTTCTACAGGAACCGGCGTCGGCAGCATGACCGACGTCGACAGGATCCAGTGCAGAAGGCAACCGGTGACGGCAGAAAGTCGGCCGACGTCGGCAGAACCAGACCAGCAGGGACCAACGTCGGTCGCCTGTGTGTTCCCGAAGTGTTCGTTTCACGGACAGTTAGTTAAGTGAACGATGAGTTTGCATTTTAAGACCAGCCAGAGTCTTGGGTTGCGAGGATAATTGTCTAAATTAAGAGTCTATGTTATTGTTTGAGTTAGGGATCTATTTATAGACCCATTGGCATGTATTGTTTAAGGCATGAGATAGAAAGGAAGAGTTCCTTCTAGTTGTAAGATCTATGAGTTGCAGGTTGTTGCAAGCTCATTGGTGATCTACATGTAAGTTTGGTCTTTGAATTGCAGGTTGCAGGTTCATGAGAGATCAGCTTGAAGTGCTATAGAGTGCTTGATGTACCGGCAGGGTTATTACTGACTGGTTGGTGAGGTGAACACCAATTCTGTGTGTGAGTTGGTTGTTGGGACCGTTTTTGTGTAGGAGAGTGTGTGTGAGAAGAATTACTGTACACTTGAGGTGTGGCGAATCTCTGTAAGGTGAAAGAGTGTGGCGGCTCTTTGATGTATTCTTTTCTGTATATTGTTAATACAAGATAGTGTATTGTCTCTCATATTCTGTGCTATTGGTGAATTCTAGTTACTTGTGTTTCTGGTTATTTCCGCATATTCAATTGCTTATATATTTGGTAATCATATTGTGCTCTATCTGAAGAGCAATATCCTAACCAGTGGAGTCAGAGCATGTTTGTTGTTCTTAGATTCCTGACACTGGGGTTGAAAACTACCTTCATATAGTAGCATGGTTAGAAGGACAATAGTGCATTGTGTTAGTGTCTAAGGTACCGCACTAGTGTCCTTCTATGGAGAAATTACCTGAGACTTTTAGGGATGTTGTGAGAGGGATTTAGGGACCTGTAGGTGAGTTTTAAACTTTTGATCATTTTTTTGTGTCATAATTTTATTAAATCTTTTCCAAAACCTAATAAAAATTGTACACATGAAGTAACAAGTTGAAATGGAAAAGGAAGAGAAAAAATGAGGTTGTGGGATGTTAGGATCATGTGATATAGAACCCCTATTATCTTGATCATTTCCTATATTAACCCCAATGATAGGGGTCTCATATCACATGTAGTTCTCTCGTAAGGAACGTGCATAATCAATGTGTACAATATACTAGAATGACTTTCACTTAGGCCCTTCTTTGATCAAGCATGCAAATCTAGGTGTGATTATTGAGTAATATCCAATGTGCTAAGCTATACTATTGATTAATTTTATGTAATTATGTGCCAAAATAGTAAGTTCCTGATGTAAAATGCCTTGAGGCTCTTTATATAGAAGGAACTTTGTTTTGAATCTGAGACCCTTGTTCGCTAGTCGATAAGATGTAAAACAAAGATAAAATAATAAGATAATGCTCAAAGAAGGGTTATAACCCAAAACACATTGAAAAAGTGATTGTTGGATAGTAGCACTGAATTGGACACTAGTACACTACCGCGCTAGTGTCTTGGGAACACAAATCTTGGTGAAGATTGTGCAAAACATGCCAGGGGACCTATGATTGGGATGGAATTGTCAGGATTAGGAGCACAATTGATTACCTTGTATAAGCAACTAAACATGGAATTAAACCAAAAGTAACAAGTAACTAGAAATCAGAAACAACACAGAATTTGAGAGACAATACAATCTTGTATTCAACTCATCCAAAAAGAAAATACAATAAAGAAGATGCCACACTCTTCCCACACCTCTAGGGTTTCCCACACCTCTAGGGCTCCCAGTAATTCTCCTTCAAGAGTTCTCTCTCTCAATTACGGTCACAACAAATAACTCAAACACAGAGTTGTTGTTCACCTCCACCAGTCAGTAACAATACTGCCAATACACAAGTACTCAAAGTACTCCAAGTAGATCTCCCTTGAACTTGCAACAACCTGCAAATCAAATGATCTTACTTACCATGTAGATCTAACCTGATCTTGCAAGACCTGTAGATCAACCTGGTTTTGCACACCTGCAAACCTAGATCTTACAATCGGAAGGATCTCTTCCTTGTCCTTGATTACAATACAGCCCCATGTGTCTATTAAATAGATCCCATGCAAACAATAATTAGACCTCTATTTACAATAATTAGAAACACAGACTCAAGACTAAAATTAGTCTTTTACATGCAAACAAATTGTCCGTCTAAAATAAGACCAATTTCAGAGACGCATGCAAACGCATACACACACAGGCTGTCGACGTCGGTTCCCTGTCTGACCGATGTCGGCCGACCCATAACCGACGTTGGTTACTGTGAACACTGAAGATGACTGACGTCGGTTGCACTGCCGACATTGGTTTCTCTGTAACTCAGTAACCTCCTCCATGTTTGCATTAGTGAAGCTTTTAGCTCCACAACCTAACAATCTTCCACTTGGAGATAAATAGTTGCATCTGTACCTGTACCTGTACATCATCTAATTTTGTTTTTTGGCTTGTATCCCTCTTCAAGATCAATCTTGAAGACCAACCACCACACATCCTATGGTGCTACACCTGTCATTCAAGTCCCCTGCCATATCCGAAGTGCTTGACCCTGCATAACATGTTAACCTGCTGCTGGTCCCTCTCAGATACCCGAGAATCCACTGAACTACTTTTCAGTGCTTCTTTCCCGAATTGGCCACGAACTCACTGACAACACCCACTACTTGGGAAAACTCAAGTCTAGCACACATGTACTTAACCTCATTATGTGAATTGGGACACTGTTTTGTGAACTGTCCATCCATAGGTGTGCTAACCGATTCTGCATCCCGCATCTTGAACCTCGCCACTACCTTATTCACACAATCATCCTGAGACAAAATCAACCTGTGATCTTCTCTGTCTCTAGGAATACTCATGCCAAAGAATTTCATTGCTTCCAAATTCTTCATGACATACCTCTGAACTAACTTTACCTTTAGCTTAGCAACTCCCTGCATGTGTGACCCTGCAACAAGCATACACACAACATACAGTAACAGGATAATGTAGCTAATATTATCCAACCTGGTAAAGAAAACACAATGGTCACATTGACATTGAATAAAGCCATGCTTTGTCATACATCTATCAAACCTCCATTGTCCTACAGCTTGCTCAAGACCATATACCCTGGCCTTTCGTCTCATGTGTCCATTCTCTCTCTTCTTTAACCTGGGAATCCGTTCATCTTTCAATGCTTTCTCTCCAGCTGGAAACTCTACCAAATCTCCCATTTGGTTCTCATCCAAGGAATCAAATTCCTCATTCATGCCATGCTCCTATTGTTTCCTGGATTCTACCTGCGCTACTTTAAAACTTCCTGGTTCTTGACCATCAGTGAGCAACAAGTAGTCTAAAGAAGGAGAATAACAAATTTGAGGCTTACTTACACTTTCAATCCTCCTCATGGGCGTTTGAGACCCCTTGATAGCTTGTTGTCTGCCCAAAATCTATTTTTTGGTCGACCCTAGTCTGCACCCAATTGATGTCGATCCCACCTGATCACCAATGTCGATTCCCTGACCGACGTCAGTGTCCACCTGGTCGATGACGCCAGTTCCCTGATCGACATCAGTCGCCACCTATCCAACACCACTGACTCTGATCTGCACATGACCGACATCGATACATGTCTGTTCAACGTCGATTCCACCTGACTGACGTCGATAACTGTGTTTTCCTGTGAGTGATGAATTTTTACCCGCGAGCTTACCTTGGATCAAAACCCTGTCCAAACTGCCCTACTCAGAATTATTCAACCCCTGTGACTGATCTCTATCTGTCATCTTCTCTTAAAAAACCAAGGCTTTTCTGTTCTTGTCAAAAACATCAGATTTCCTCTTTGTGCAATAGACCTGATCCTTTCTTATAGCATGTGTTTCAAGAAACCTCACTTTCTTCTGTTGCTTACAGAAATCTCGATCTATGATTTTTGGATCTGAACTCTTACCCTTTGACTCAAGAACATGCATCCCCTTCTTATTCATGTGACCAAGCCTACGAAGCCACATCTTCGAATCTACAGCTAAAGTAGATAAACCAAAAAGAGAATCAGTAATACAAGTAGATAGATAAAGAGTACCTACTTTCTTACCTCTTGCTAAAACAAGTGCACCCTTGGAAACTTTCCAAGAGTCTGCTGTGAGAGTTACTGTGTATCCCTCATCACCCAAATTTCTAATAGAAATCAAGTTTTGCTTCAGGAGTGGGACATGCATGACCTCCTTCAACACCCATGTGTTGCCTGTCTGCAATTTCGGCTGCACTTTCCCTTTGCCAACCATTTGACAAGGCTTACCATCCCCTAAATAAATCTCTCCAAAGTCTCCCTGGACATATTCATGGAAAAAATCTCTATTTGGGGTTACATGGAAAGAGGCACCAGAATCTAACACCCAAGATTCCACTTTATCCAAGGAACATACAAGAGCATCATGTGCAACAATATTTGCAACATCTGCTTCTTCATTTCCTTCATGCTGATCTTCAACCAACCTGCAATTTTTCTTTATGTGCCCTGCCTTTCCACATTTCCAACATATTACTCTGCCAGACCTGGATTTGGATCTCCTGCCTATCTTTGACCTTGATCTCCCTTACTCAATCTTCTCTCTTTGCTTTCCCCTACTTTCAACACTTAAAGCATTTCCTGAAGATTCACCTGTGCTTTTCCTGCGAATTTATTCATTCAAGATTACACTAACAACATCATCAACTTTTAAGATATTTGAAGCAGATGCAATATTACTAACTGCCATTACCAAACTATCCCAACTTTCAGGTAATGAGCATAAGATTAAGAGAGCCTTTAATTTCATCATCAAAAATAATATTGACTGAAACTAACTGGTTTACCAAACCATGTAAATCACTAAGATGACTGTGTACAGATCCACCTTCCAACATTTGCAAATTAAATAATTTATTCATAAGAAATACCTTATTCAAAGCTGAGGGTTTTTCATATAAATTTGCCAAAGATCCCATTAACTCTACCGTTGTCTTAGCCTGTGATAAGCTGGAAATCACAGACGATGCCAGGCTCAACCTTATAGATCCCAGAGCCTTTCGATCAAGAACATTCCATTCTTGATCTTTCATATCCGTGGGCTTGTTTTCAACCCCACCCAACGGTAAGTACATATCTTTCTGATATAGATAATCTTCTATCTGCATCCTCCATAATTGATAATTCTTGCCGTTAAACTTCTCCATTCTTAGCTTACTTTCTTCTGCCATTGCTATACTCCCACTCAATCAGAAACCCCTGAGAGTGACCTGTAATCAAACACAAACCTACTCTGAACCAGGCTCTGTGAATCTGCAACCCTAGCTCTGATACCACTTTGATTAGGAGCACAATTGATTACCTTGTATAAGCAACTAAACACGAAATTAAACCAGAAGTAACAAGTAACTAGAAATCTGAAACAACACAGAATTTGAGAGACAATACAATCTTGTATTCAACTCATCCAAAAAGAAAATACAATAAATAAGATGCCACACTCTTCCCACACCTCTAGGGCTTCCCACACCTCTAGGGCTCCCAGTAATTCTCCTTCAAGAGTTCTCTCTCTCAATTACGGTCACAACAAACAACTCAAACACAGAGTTGTTGTTTACCTCCACCAATCAGTAACAATACTGCCAGTACACAAGTACTCAAAGTACTCCAAGTAGATCTCCCTTGAACTTGCAACAACCTGCAAATCAAATGATCTTACTTACCATGTAGATCTAACCTGATCTTTTAACACCTGTAGATCAACCTGGTTTTGCACACCTTCAAACCTAGATCTTACAATCGAAAGGATCTCTTCCTTGTCCTTGATTACAATATAGCCTCATGAGTCTATTATATAGATTCCATGCAAACAATAATTAGACCTCTAATTACAATAATTAGAAATGCAGACTCAAGACTAAAATTAGTCTTTTACATGCAAACAAATTATCTGTCTAAAATAAAACCAGTTCTGGAGACGCATGCAAATGCATGCACACACAGGCTACCAATGTCAGTTCCCTATTTGATTGATGTCGGTCGACCCATAACCGACGTCGATTACTGTGAACACTGAAGATGACCGACGTCGATTGCGCTATCGACATCGGTTTCTCTGTATCTCAGCAACCTCCTCCATGTTTGCATCAGTGAAGCTTTTAGCTCCACAACCTAACAGGGATGACATAGGACCACTATGGGTGTAATAAACATGGAAAACAAGTCACAATAAAGATCAAAAGACCCAAAATGAACATGTGAATAAGACTCACATTCATCACTAAGACTTTCCCATGAAAGAGCAACAAAAAACATAGTATTTGTGGTTGCTTTACCAAATTAGGGTGTGTACATTGCCCCCATTTTTAGTAATGCAATCAAATAAAAGTGTGAGTAAAAGGAAAAATAAAATGCGTACTTGTACTTACCTATGTGATCAATCCATGTGGATATAGGAATGGCCCACTTCTTGGCCAGAGAAGTGGATAGGAGCTAGAATGTTATTTTTGAAGAGGAAATCCACAATGTGGATGCCCCCTGTACTGAATCTAAATGATGAACTAATTTGTGAGAATAAAACCCTATTTTATCCCCACCCCGATATGTGAATTGAGTCATGGAGGTATCTAAAAGTGTGGGAAAATAAGCCCTACTTGCCCCCACTTTAGTATGTGAGCTAAATTTGAGAAGTATTTGTAAATGTGGAGAAACAAGCCATGCTTGCCCTCTCTATGGTATGTGAACTGAGTTTGATAAGTAATCTAATCAGAGGTCAAAACTATCACTAAGCCTTCGTAATTTGGGTCCAATGATAACTATGATCAACCATTGCAAATGACTATATGACCCAACCTAGTGAAATCCTGGGGACATCTTGGTGACAATATGTGTGTAATCTAATAATATGTGTGTAGATAATGGTATAATGTGTCATTCCATCAGTATAACCTAGTGGAATCCTATGAGATTGAGGACACTTTCACTATATCATGCCCCCAAACCTGATATCTGAGTAATGTAATTAGTGCCCTGTGTATAAAATTGCTTTCATATAGGGATGATGTACCATGTACATGCCCCCATAGTCATAATTTGAGTCTAGAACTATGTCAAAATCATGTGTAAAATCTAAGAATGTGAACCAATATTTGATAAGATCATGAAACCCTATAAATTTGAGTCAACCTATATGTCTAAACACCTGAGAAAATTTGTATATCTAAATATCTAAGTTAATCTAAACCAGTCTGAGTCAATCTATGTGTTTGAACCAATCTATGTATATGAATTAATATGTGTATCTATATATCTAAGTCAATCTAAACCAATATGAATCAATCTGTGTATTTGAATATTTGAGTCAATCTGAACCAATCTAAATTGATCTGTGTTTGAACCAATCTGTGTGTCTAAATCAGTATGTGTATTTGAATGTTTGAGTCATCCTATGTGTCTGGGTATTTAAATCATTGTATATTTGGGTATCTAAATAATTGTATATCTGGGTATCTAAATCAAGAAATTTAGGTGTTTGAATTGGTGTGAATAGAGTATGTATGCCCCCTTTTGGTGAGAAAGTCGATACTATAGTAAGGATGTCAAACCCAGAATAAATGTTGGTAATCATTATTGACCAAATTTTGGCCATTCAGGCCAAAATTGGGCACCCCTATCTGAAAACTTAGCCGCCTAAGTCTATATCTTTGGTCAGGTCCAGTATGCAAGTTTCATTTGGAAGAAGTGTTCTTTGACAAACCCCCAATGAATGTATAAGTCTATTCCTTTCAAAAAGTTCATTTTTGGTCTTTGCTAATCCTTTGCCAAATTCTTTCAGGTTTTCATTCTAAACCTTTGCCAAATTCTTTTAGGTTTTTGTTCTAAGCCTTTGCCAAATTCTTTTGGGTTTTTTTTCTAAGCCTTTGCCGAATTCTTTTAGACTTTTTATTCGAGGCTTTTTCCTTAAGTATATTTCCTTCAAATTTTTCATTCGGCCAAGTAACGAATTCTTTTGGACAATTCATCTGAGATAAATCTCCCAAAGACGAGTGTCAATTTTTTTTGAACAAATTATCCACGTAATTTTTTCGAAGGGTATTTTCAACTTTTTTGAATGACTTTTCAAGATAAAGGACACTTGAATTTTTTTTGAAGGACACTCACAACTTTTCTGAAGGGTATGTTTCAACTTTTTTGAAGGAATTATTTTAGACATTTTATCCGAGATAACTTTTTCAAAAAGCACTTCAACTTTTTCGAAGGGTATGTTTCAACTTTTCCAAAGGACTTTTTCAAGATAAAGGACACTTTCAACTTTCTTGAAGGGTCATTTGCAAGAAATCTGAAAGGTACTTTTTAGAAAGTTTGAAGGGCATTTCAACTTCCCTGAAGGGACATTTTCAAAAAGTTTGAAAGATTATTTATGTGGGAAGGTGGATCGTTTCAAAAAATCCAAATGGTATTTTTTCCTTTCAGAACATCATTTCCAAAAGCTGAAGGACACTTTCAAATCTTTTGAAGGGTCACTTGCAATAATCTAAAGGGAATGCTCATTTCAAAAAAGGCCTTTTTCACTTTGTTGAAGGGTCATTTTAAAGAACCAAAAGGGCCAAATGGAAAGTCTGAAAGAATTCTTTCGAAAAGATTGTCTGAGGAATTCTTTCAGAAAACTTGTCTGATACAAAGGAAGCAAAAGGGCAAACAAAAATGATCATGGGAAAAATGTCTGAAGAAATTCTTGAGGAGTGATGACTCACAAAACATCAATTTTAAACTGTAGAAACTAGCTGTTGGAGTTTAAAAGAAAGGCTCGGTGGGAACCTAAAGGCAAGGATAAAGGTAACAAGTGGTAATTGTAATTGAGGCATTTGTTTCAGTTGTAACTTATTCAACTGTAGCTGCATCAATTATAACTGAGGTATTTGGTTTGATTGTAACTTATTTGTAACTGATTTATTTGGTGACATGGCATAGTTCACCCACCTCTCTCCCGCATGAAAATGTAACTATTTCTCAATATGACGGATGTCCAAGTGACCCTTGAACTTCCTTTGATTGCTCCACCTCTCAAAGGATATATATATTCATTCTTTTGGCTTGTTCAACAACCTCCATTGGTTATTGAAAAAACTCTGGCCAGATTTGTACTTAAATAACTCTTGAAGAAATATACAAGTGATTTCACCATTCACACATTGTACTATTGAGTATAGGTTTGAATCTTGTTGATAATGACTAGTGAAAGAGTTACTTTTCTAGCATGTCAATCTATGGTCACTTACCAATGAGCAAAAGGGATGTTGTTGCAGGTCTCTATCATTATTCTTTACTAAGTGTATAAGAGTCTTAGAAGTGGTATAGGTTTATTCTCTTTATGGAATCATTCATCACCCTCCTAAGTGTCAAGTACCTTCATGAATCTAACTTATGAAATATTAATGCAACAATGTCTTTTTGTTGTGAGTTTGTGTGAAACATCCTTGTTTACCATTAAGTAGTGGATTTTCAATCAAATAGGAGGATAACACATATTGGTGCATCACTATTTTGTTTTCTTAGTTGTTTTCCTTACCCCTTTTCATACACAATTATTAGAATAGAGAGAGCTTTAAAGGTGCATCAAGGGGAGCTAGCCCCTAATCTAGAGATTCATCTCAACAAAATTATCACCCACAGTAAGAGAGATGATTCTATTTTGCTGCTTGGATGAGGAGAGCTAAGCATCTCCTGAAGGGTGCAAATCCAAGCATCAATAGTTTTTGGCATGCTCGGTGGGACTTCTAAGTCCTACAAGATTATTCAAGATTGGTGTTGGTCTTGGCATTATTAAAGAGAAAGAAACATCTACATTTAGTACTTGGTAACTCCATTAAAAAATTCAAGTATTTGGTTGATGATCAATCCTATTTTCTATGCCAAAGGTGACCACTAGGTCTACTACTAAAGGTGTGCCCTTCGAATTTGTAGAATTACCTCCATATTCCACCAAAAGGTTCAGGTTTGTTAATACTCATCCTTACAAAAGAGATTTTGTGTTTAAAGCTTCCAAGTTTGTGTTACATTCCATTCCTAATACCATTAGTGATCATTCCTATAAGACAACCTTTTGTGCCTTTCACTAGGGCATCTCCCTTGCATCTTGCCCAATATGATCAGATTCTAAGACTTGTCCTCAAAAGTGTTCCATATTTTAGTGGAGATGGTCCAATTACTACCATTAAACACATCAAGAATATAGTAAACTTTTGTAATATCCATAATATTACCCAATAAAATGTAGCTATTAGGTTGTTGGCCTTGTCTTTCAAAGGAAAATTTTTGGACTGGTATGAGACTCTACCTGTAAATCTTATTGGCTCATGGGATGAGTTGAGGACCCTATTGATTGATAGGTTTGAGGAAAAGAGTGATCACCTATCTTTAGCTGAGCAATTGACCATAATAAAGAGGGCACCATATGAATTCATGCAAGATTTTAATATTAGGTTCCAAAAACTTGGGACAAAATCCCAATTCTTGTGAAGCCAATTGCAAATTATGCATTTTTGTACTACTTGAAAGCATTGAATAGTGACATTGCCATGATGATTCAATCCATTAGTGGAATGCATTGCCTGCTGCCTATAAAATAGCCATAAATGCTAAGAATTTTCTTTTCAAAGTGGGAAAGATAGCTCTTAGGCCTCTAATGCCACTATTCTTAGATTTGCATTCTCCTAGTCAAAGTGTATTGCCCACTTTAGTTCCTTTGCCTGGTCAAGAAAAATCTACCATTGCCCCTACCAATGAAATACACAAAGTCAAAAGTTTGCTCCAAAGTGTTACTAATGAAATGTTTGATTTCAAAAGGAAATAAGCCCAAGGTTATAGGCCATATCAATCTTACAATCAGTTTGGGCAAACAAATAGACCTTCTTTTTAAGGTAATAATCAAGGACAAGGCCAAATTACCCATGTCAAGCCTTATCAAAGCTATCATCCTAGTGCTCCTTCATCCTCTAAATACCTTGTACCCACTCAAAACAATTTGGTCCAAGAACAACCCAACTATCCACCTTTTGAACATAGTCAAGAACAAGTTGCTTGTGCCAATGAGATGCACAATAAAGGCATTACTATACAAGGTGATTAAACATCTCAATTTTCAAATTTTTAGATACCAATGTAATTCAAGATGGAGAATAGGTAGGTTCAATCTAATTCCACTCTCATGAATCATTTGGAGGGTGAGTTTTGTGCTATTAATTACGTGAGGACTATAAGCAATCAGAATACTAGAGTTGCCTCCAATACTAGGTCCAAAAGGAGGGATATTGAGGAGACTCAAGGAACCAATCAAGGACCTGTTTTGACTCATAAATTAGCTTATATGGGAGGTGGGCATAATTAAACTCATAAAACACAATAAAATCAAAGGATTATGAGTTTCAACCCAACTGCTACAACTCTACCTACACATGCTACATCACAAAGTGCCAATGTTCATAAAGAGAACCCCAAGGTGAGTAATCCTTCCATCAATGTGGTGGACCAGATGAAGAAGCTTCATATGAATATTTAATTATGGGATTCTCTAACATTACTATGGTAGAAAGATATACTTCAAAAGGAATTGCATGGATTGGGCAAACATATTGGCCCATCTAGAAATGACAATGTGGTTTTGGTCAATGAAACTCAATCCATAGATGGTCAAGTGAAAAAAGATAAGAAGACTCCTCCTTTTACCTATGTCTAATTATTGGTGATTTCTTAGTTCATAATAGCATCATTGATAGTGGAGCAAGCACATTATTTATGCCAAAATGTATAGCAGATAAGTTAGGCCTCAAGTATGAGTGAATGACTAAAGGAGTTTTACAATTGGATGGATCACCAGCTAAGTCTTTGGGGGTAGTGAAAGGTTTGAATTTGAACCTTCATGTTTTTCCTACCTTTTCAATTCCCCATGATGTGGTAGTAGTATATTTACCTCCCTATTTTTCTCTTTGCTTGTTAAGGGACTCTACATCTAAGAGAGGTGGATATTTAGCAACCAATTGGTCTTACATGGTGTTTATGACAAAATATGGCACTAAGGTGAAGATTGAGTCAGAACCTATCTATATAAATCACTTGGAACCATATTAACCTAAGGTGTAAAATGTTAACTATGCCATCATTGATGAAGAGGAGCTTCACATTGACCAATCTCCATCATCTTCCCTCTAGGGAGTTTCTGATTTGTTCCTAGATGAGTGGGGAGATGATGACTATGAGCATGATCCTTACAAGTTTATTGAATAATATGGTCTTAGAGTCTATTATATGCATGAGAAGGGATCTTTCATGCCTAATTTGATGAAGCTAAGTGAGGATGTGAATGGCTTGTGGTAGCTCTTCTTTGATGGGTCTAGAAGCAAGATGGGGGCAAGTGGTAGAACTATGTTGGTTTCACCTTCAAAGGAAAGGTATTTTTTAGCCTTTAGATTTCAATTCTCATGCACTTGTAATGTGGCAGAGTATGAGGCCTTTATATATGGCCTTGAATGGGTAAAGAAAAGAGGTGTCAAAGAATTAAAAGTGTTTGGTGATAGCGAGCTTGTTGTGAATCAAGTTAGAAGGCAAAATTTGACCAAAAACTCCTTGCTCAAATCCTATAAGCATAAAGTTTGGGACCTTGTAGAAGATTTCATGGATTTTAACATCAAATATATTCCAAGGGAAGACAATAAGCATGCTGATAGGTTTGCATCTATTGGTGCTCAATTTGATGTCCCAAAGGGCATAAAAGAAGACAAAAACTAGCCCCATCTAAAGGTGATTGTGAGACCTTATATACCAGATAATGTCACCATTTGGCAGGGCTTTGATAGTGATCAAAAAATATAACTTTTCCTACAAGAAGAGGCTGAGTTTTCTTCCAAGAATCAGTCTAAAATATAGCAACAATATGGAGGGCAGATTGTCCAATTGAAGTCCAACAAGCTTCCTAAAGGCTTAGTGACTCTTGAAAGCATTTTCAACGAGGATGACCAGCTCAAGAAGGAAAACGTAGGTATGTCCACTAAGAAAGAGAATTATGAAAGTGTATAAATATTTAAAGATAAGCTACTTGCACTTGGGAAGGTATGCATTAGTCAAGAGAGGCATGATTTCTTTGAACTATGCAAGGAGTTTAGTGATATTTTTGCATGGGAGTATGGTGATTTGAAGGGTTTTGACCCAAGGTTGGCTCAACACACCATATATATAGATGAAAAGGTCAAATCCATCAAGAAAAGACAAAGGCCAATCAATCCCAAAATTGAGCCTCTCATGAGGAAAGAACTCACCAAACTGATTGAGTCCAAAATCATCTTTCCCATCAAGCATTCTTCTTGGCTAGCCAACTTAGTCCCAATTAGAAAGAAGAATAGAGAGATCAAGTTGTGTTTGGATTTTAGAGACTTGAATAGAGTGTCTTTGAGAGATCATTATCCCCTCCCTTCCATGGAGTAAATTATGCAAGTGGTGGCAGGTAGTGAGAGGTGATCCCTCTTAGATGGTTATTCCAAGTACAATAAGATTTTGGTGAAAGAAAGTGACCAATACAAAACAAATTTCACCACCAAATAGGGCACATATGCCTATAGGAAGATGCCATTTAGATTTTCAAATGCTAGATCTACTTTTCAACATGAAATGGATGTGGATTTTTAAGGATTAATCAATGACATTGTATTGGTATATCTTGATGATGTGACCATTTTCTCCAAGGAAGCAAAAGATCATTTGAATCACTTGAGATAAAATTTTGAGAGGTGTAGAGAGTTTGGGATATCTCTAAACACAAAGAAGTGTGTGTTTTTTTTTCATGAAGGTAGGCCAAATTATTTCTAAGAAAGGTTTGTCTATTGATCTTGAAAGGGTAAGTGTCATCTTAGCATTGTCTTTGCCTAGACATAAGAAGGGTCTATAAAGCTTCTTTGGTAAGATAAATTTCATTAGGAGGTTCATCCTAATTTTTCTAACCTGGTCAAGCCCTTGACCTCCATGCTAAGGAAGGATGAGATATTCACTTGGACAGGAAGGAGGAAAAAAAGTTTTGAGGAGATCAAGCAAGCCATTACCCAAGCTCCTACTCTTGAAAGCCCAAACTTCTCCAAGGACTTAAATTTGTACACTTTTGGGAATGAAGAGGTAATTTCTACCATTCTTACCCAAGCAAATGATGAAAATTTTGATCAGCCTATTGCCTTCTTTAGTCAAGGTTTGGAAGGCTATGAGATAAGGTACACATATGTTGAGAAATAAGTACTTTCAGTCATAAGGAGTTTAAATAAAATTAGGCATATGTTGTCCAATAAAAAGATTCAATTTTTTTGCCTCATCCTAGAGTGAAATACTTTCTATTGAGTAGAGATTTGAATGAGAAAAAGGTAGGTTGGATCACCAAAGTTATGCAGTATGATGTGGAGATCAAAACAACTAAGCTAGTGAAAGGAAAAGGATTGTGTGAGCATCTTGCTTTAGACTTAAAAGAGAAAAGGTAAATTGTTTTGGCACTCCATGATGACCGTACAATAGCTATACCTTTATCTATGATAATTTAGACATAGGACATGATCCATTTCCTACAAACTGATGAGTGTCTACTAGGTTTTAATAGGGCCAAAAGAAGGTACTTTATGCTACAATCCATTCCTTATGTACTTATTGATGGAGTAATATTTAGAAAGGAATTTTGAGGTGTGATTTTGAGGTGTATTTATTTGGATCAGATTGACAAAGTGTTGCATGAGTTTCATGATGGACCAACTGGTGGTCACTTTGCTCCAAGAACCATAGCTGCTAAGATTATGAGGGCTAGTTACTTTTGGCCTAGCTTGTTTAAGGACACTCAAGCTTGGGTAAGGAAATGCCAAAAGTGTGTTCTTTTTTATGGAAAACAAAAGCTAGCTGCCTTGCCTCTTCATCCAATCTAGGTTGAGCAACCCTTCATGCAATGGGGTTTGTATTTCATAGGTCTAATCAATCCTCCTTCTATTGTTGGTCATAAGTGGGTGTTGACAGCCACTGATTATTTTACAAGATGGGTGGAGGTTATAGCTCTTAAGGAGGCAAATGAAAACTTAGTCCTAAACTTCTATAAAGGTATAACAACTAGGTTTGGATCTCCTTCAACAATCATTTCAGATAGTGTATTAGCCTTCTTAGGAACAACAAGTGAATGGGATTTGAAGCATGGTATCTATCTTAGTACCTCCTTTAACTACTATCCCCAAGGAAATGGACTAGATGAGTCTACAAACAAGAATTTTATTAGGATCATAAAGAGGACTATGGAGGAGAATCAAAGGACTTGGCACACCAAGTTGAAGACAACCCTTTGGGCTGATAGGATCACCCCAAAGAGAGCAATTAGGAACTCACCATACACATTTGTGTATGGAAGGGAGGCTACGCTTCCTATCTCACTCAAGTTAATAGATTTAGACCTCACCTATCAGCTATAATTAATGGAGTATGAGAACATATAAGTCAGGTTATGTGAGTTGATGGAGCTTGAGGAGATAAGAGATCAAGCTATGTAAACCATGACAACTCACCAAGTACAAACAAAGAAGTATTTTGATAAGATATCCATGCCAAACCTGGAAGGCACACAAAGTTTGATGCTCTATGGAGTGGCCCATATGTGATCACACATTGCAAACAACATAATGCTTTCCAACTCTCAAAGTTGGATGGAGAGGAGTTGCATATCCTAGTCAATGAGATATATCTAAAGCATTGTTAATGAAATTCTCTTTTTCTTTTTGTACATAGTTTCCTATTTTCCATATATTCCCTAAGTGCTTATGCACATGTGTGAGTTTGTCCTTATCTTGTTTTGTGTTGTCTTTACTTGGTCTTGTTGTTGTTATGTGGTGTGTTTCCTTGTGTTTTGTTTTGGCATAATTCTTGTCAGTCATCTTCAAGAATCCATTGACTCCATTGGCCCTTAGTGGGATAAGGCTACTAGTCTGATCAGTATAGTAGGCATACTACCTATGTGAGTCACCATTTTATTGACCAAATTTTGGCTCTTCAGGGCAAAATTGGGCACCCCTATCTGAAAACTTAGCCACCTAAGTTTATATCTTTAGTCAAGTCTAGTATGCAGGTTTCATTCAGAAGAAGTGTTCTTTGACAAATCCCCAAAAAATGTATAAGTCTATTCCTTTCAGAAAGTTCATTTTTGATCTTTGCTAAGCCTTTGCCAAATTCTTCTAGGTTTTTGTTCTAATCCTTTGCCAAATTCTTTCAGGTTTTTGTTCTAAGCCTTTGTTGAATTCTTTCAAACTTTTTGTCTGAGGCTTTTTCCTTAAGTGTATTTCATTTGGACTTTTCATTCCGCCAAGTAACGAATTCTTTTGGACAATTTATTCGAGACAAATCTCCTGAAGACAAGTGCTGAATTCTTTTAGACAAATTTTTCGTGCAATTTTTTTGAAGGGTATGTTTCAACTTTTTGAAGGACTTTTTCAAGCTAAAGGACACTTGAAATTTTTATGAAGGACACTCACAATTTTTTTGAAGGAATTGTTTTAGACATTTTGTTCGAGACAACTTTTTTGAAAGGCACTTCAAATTTTCTAAAGGGTATGTTTCAAATTTTCTGAAGGACTTTTTGAAGGTAAAAGATACTTTCAACTTTCCTGAAGGGTCATTTTCAATAAGACTGAAAGGTACTTTTCAGAAAGTCTGAAGGGCATTTCAAATTTCTCGAAGGGACATTTTCAAAAAGTCCAAAAGATTGTTTCTGCAGGAAGGTGGACCATTTCAAAAAATCTGAAGGGTATTTTTTCCTTTTGAAAGATCATTTCTAAAAGCTGAAGGACACTTTCAAATATTTTGAAGGGTCATTTGCAAGAAGCCAAAGGGTATGTTCATTTCAAAAAAAGCCTTTTTCACTTTGTCGAAGGGTCATTTTAATGAACCAAAAGGACCAAATGGAAAGTCTAAAATAATTCTTTCAAAAATATTGTTCGAGAAATTCTTTTGAAAAACTTGTTTGATACAAAGGAAGCAAAAGGGTAAACAAAAAAGACTACGGGTAAAATTCCTGAAGAAATTCCTGAGGAGTGACAATCCATAAAATGTCAATTTTAGACTATAGAAGCTAGTCATTAGAGTTTAAAAGAAAGGTTTAGTGGGAACCTAAAGGCAAGGATAAAGGTAACAAGTGACAATTTTAATTGAGGCATTTGTTTTAGTTATAACTTATTCAACTATAGCAAATTCAATTATAACTGAGGCATTTAGTTTAGTTGTAACTTATTTGTAACTGATTCATTTGGTGACATGGCATAACTCACCCACCTCTCTCTCGTATGCAAATGTAACTATTTATCTCAAGATGATAGATGTCCAAATGACCCTTGAACTTCCTTTGATTGCTCCACCTCTCAAAGGCTATATATATGCATTCTTTTGGCTTATTCAGCAGCCTCCACTCGTTATTAGAAAAACTCTGGCCATATTTGTACTAAAAGAACTCTTGAAGAAACATACAAGTGATTTCACCATGCACACTTTGTACTATTGAGTATAGGTTTGAATCTTGTTGATAATGACTAGTGAAAGAGTTCTTTTCTAGCATGTCAATCTATGGTCACCTACCAATGTACAAAAGGGATGTTATTGTAGGTCTCTGTTAGTATTATTTACTTAGTGTATAATAGTCTTAGAAGTGGTATATGTTTATTCTCTTCATGAAATCATTCATCACCCTCCTAAGTGTCAAGTACCTTCCTGAATCTAACTTATGAAATACTAATGCAACAATGTCTTTTTATTATGAGTTTGTGTGAAGCATCCTTGTTTACCTTTAAGTAGTGGATTTTTAGTCAAATAGGAGGATAAGACATATTGGTGCATCACCATTTTGTTTTCTTAGTTGTTTCCCTACCCCTTTTCATACATAATTGTTAGATTAGAGAGAGCTTTAAAGGTGCATCAAGGGGAGCTAGCCCCTAATATAGAGATTCATCTCAATGAAATTGTCACCCACAACAAGAGAGATGATTCCATTTTGTCGCTTAGATGAGGAAAGCTGAGCATCTCCTCAAGGGTGCAAATCCAAGTGTCAAAAATCATGTTAGTGATAGTTAGCATTGCTAATATGAGCACATTATTGATTATTTAGACATTTGTAACAAATTTATTTTTTAAAACTGGGCTAATAAAGCTTGTGGTTTATAATGAGTTTATTAAAGAAGCATAGGTTTTATCACTTTGTGAAGTCAATTTGATTGGAATAGTAGTGTAACTAGAATGTGTTAGGGATATCGTGATCAATTCCCATGCACAAAAAATGGATCAAAAATCAAAGCTACAATTCCCAAGATATTGTGTTTGAAAGAATCTAGTATAAGTTGGCAAAAC
Source organism: Torreya grandis (assembly GCA_037957365.1). NCBI lineage: Eukaryota > Viridiplantae > Streptophyta > Pinopsida > Cupressales > Taxaceae > Torreya > Torreya grandis. The sequence continues at coordinate 871,441 of JARHVA010005157.1, read as the reverse complement.
ATGCACACAAGGTCAACCTAATGCAAGTGGTATTTTTAAAACATGCCTTAAATAGGTTGGTTGATTGGTTTGAGAACCATTTGAATTAATTAAATTGAGATAAATTGTTTTCTTTGAGATTAAAAACATGTCAAGGAGATGAGGAGCGAATGTGACCCACTATGAGGAGGTGAAGGCACTCATCCAGGCTAGGGAGGAGGTTACCTTGGTAAAGAATCTGTCATTTCCCCTATTTTTGAAATATTTATCACCTTTTTCATCATTTTCAGTGAAAATTTGGTAGTTTAGGGCCCTATTTAGGAGGACGGTGCTAATGTCCCCAAGACTATGCTAGTGTCCTGGGTTGTCGTGATACTTTCCAATGTTACTATATTAGGTGTAGTATTAGTGTCCACCAGAGCCAACTTTGCTTTTATTTTGTATTTAATAATTACTATTGCATGTTTATTTACCATTCAAAGATGTTAATGCCATATTTGGATATGTTTTACAGGAGGTTGCATGGATGAGGGAGTTATGGAGTGGTTGAATGATGGAGTGCTTACATAGATTTCCCATAACAAATGATGAGAGGGTAGTGATTGATAGAGATGGTTTGGGCCATTTAACATCACTTGATCTGATTCCTTAAGACTATTGTACGATGATGACATTATGCAAGAGGTAGAATATTGATACTTGTACATTTTAGTTTCCCACTAGGGAGATAATTATGATGTTCAAGGACATCTATAGGATACTAAGATTTTTGAGGTATGTTCTTAGTGTTGGTATTAAGGCATTAATGTTATCATTGATGTCAAAGTTAAGTTAAATGTCTTTCATGTCAAAAATCAGAGTTGATGTCATACTTGGTGAAGTGGTGTGTGACAAAGAATTTTTGTCTCTCTATTGACATACAATTTGAAGGCAACATGTTATTTTTTTTTAGGTTTGATGACATGTCAATATCATGTTCAAGATACAAGGAAAACATCTTGATTGAGCTCTAAGTACTGAGTACCATACAAGGTAAGCACATGGGTCAACAAGTCCTTGTATTCTATATGAGGTCTTGGTACAAGTTTGTGATGTGAAAAATATCATAAGTTTTTTGAGATTAGATTTTTATTTAGATAATTATGTTTGAAGAATGATATCATTAAGAGCTAGCTTGTTTTTGTCCAAACCCTGAGTATTAGGTATCTTGAGTAGCTTGGTCTAGTTTTGAGAGAAGGTGTATGCATGATAAAGATTTATGATTTGGGTCACTATAGGCATAAAAAATTGTTCTAAGTTGTGTTAAAAATGATCAAGAGATAAATAATCATATAAATGAGTTTCAAGGTCTAGTTTTGAGGCTTATTCATTACATAAAGACCTAGTGAAATGACATAGGCCTGATAGGATGATGAGTTGAGTAATATGAGACTTGTGTGATCAAGGTTGGAATATTGTGAGCATGGTATGAGTTATTTTGACATGTGGATGAGTTTTTGAAGATAGTTTAATAGGTTTAAAGGCATGATCATAGTCTAAGTATGATTGGCAATGTAAGGCCTAATACACATAGTGACCTATAGTGGCCTAATGATGGGTCAAGATAATTTTAAAGGATGTTAGAGATATTGATAATATTGACATAGGTGTGATATGTTATGTTAAGTATGTTTAAAAAATTTGAAACCTTTTCTCAAAGAATAAAACATGAAAAATGGTGATAAGGTCCTCTGTGTGCACAAAATGGGGTGTTGCAGACCCAAAAAGAAAAGTTTTATGCTCGTTGGCACGTGCAACCTTTACATGATATCTTGATCACTTCATGGAATTTGGGGAAGGTCCCTAGCATGATTTTCCTATTTTTTTTTGGAGTTTCATGGCAATCTTTTATGAACGATTAATAAGAAGGGAAACCAATCAAAACCCTCTCAAAACCCTTATAATGACCCGATATTAAAGATATTATCAATTATGGATCATAATGGTCCTATTGGCATATTTTTGATATTTTTAATGTGTAAAGGACTCTTCAAGGTTTCTCCAAGTGTTTTTTATTTGTTATGATAGTGAGTAGAATCTACAAGAAACCCTTTATTTCTAGGATTTTTAATGTAACAGGCAAGGTTGACTAGGTCAAAGCATGAAAATGGATGGAGGATGATGTGTAAGACTTATATTTTATGAACATGAAAGTTTGTAAGTATGTTTTAGAAAAAAATGTGTTAAAATGGTTGTGAAAGTTGGGCTATCGTTAAATAGGCCTAATGAGCAAAACAATGAGAAAACTAGGCGAGAATGAGAGTGAGATTAGGGATTGGTTGCAAATGACTAGGGATGGATCCTAATGTATTGGGTCATTATTCAAGACCTATTAATCATATCCCCTTGGTGTATAAGTGTTGATGATTCCTATACTTAATCAAAAATTTATTATCAAATTGGTCTATCTAACACAGTGAAGTCTGTGTAGAGTGAAGTTGTGGAATTGGTGTGAAAGATAAATATTGATATATAACCATATGCAGGGGTGTTATTGGGGTATTTTGGCCTATTTGGTGAAGATAAAATCATATTTTAAAGTATTTTAAGTCATGAATATCCTATACATATGATTTTATGTGTGGGTTCTATGGAACAGTTGTGTATATGGTTTATATTTGCAAGATAGACTTTTTGGCAGTGAAAAGGACTAATGGTGAGTAGACCTAATTGGATGGTTCAATGAATGAAAAGATGAAAATGGTTTTGGGTACAAAATAAGATATTAAAATGGGTCTATTAAAGTGACATTTTAAGCTTTTTATCCATTGGTTAAGGCTTAAAGTGTTTAAAGAAGGTCTAAGTGAAACGTGTGTTTAGGGAAGGCATAATTGCATTAGGTCTCTATTAGGTCTAATGGTGGTTTTAGCCCTTAAGGGTAATGACCGACCTATGTAATATTTGTTTCACTTGTGAAATGTGTGTAGTGATATATTTAAATTATAATCCAACTGTGGTGAGGTCCTTAGCTGACCAAGATGGGTATGAGAAAGAATCAAGTATAAAGTTAGGGCCTAATAAGCCTATATGGACTAGTTAGAGTATTGAGCTATTGAGCAAAAAAATAGAGTTTTTAAGAATAGGTTAAGGGATTGAAGATCATAAAAAATATATGATGAATATGCCATGAGTATATAACTATGTTTTTATAGGTGTTGATCAAGGTCATTTGACTTAATTCTACCAAGGAAAGTGTTATTTAAGCAAGAAAGCCTAATAGGCTGTTTGAGTGAGAAAAAAGTGTGAGAAGAGCAAATAAAGGAGATCATAATCAATTGAATAAGCAAAAGGTGTAAAAGGGTGATCATAGATTCAAGGTATCTGAATTGGTTCTTGGTTGCCTAGGGGGTTGTAGCCTATTTGTAGGTTAAAGCTTGCTAAAGCACTAATTGAGTTGGTGCTTGACTAGTGAGGGGTTGGTGCCTTAATAAATGGTTGATTAATTTCTTATAAGATAGTAGTAAAATTTGTTCATCAATGTTTTTTCTTCCCCTATAGGGTTTCCCACATATATCTCATGTCCTTGTATTGTTTGCTTTCATGTATGCATTAATTGATGACTGTAAGTGAATAGATGCTTCATGAATCTTAAGTAAAATTGAAGGACTATTTTAATACAACTGATTAACCCCCCTCCTCTCAATATTTGTACTTATAACATTTGGTATCAATAACAAGTCCTTTAAAGGAGGTATTATAACCTAAATGTTAGTCTAAACAAGCTAAGATGGCTAGTCAAATACAAGGTGTTTTTTAAAAAAGTAAATATCCATTGTTTAATGGATCCAATTATGCCTTTTGGAGTGTTAGGATGAGGACACATCTAATGTCTCAAGGTCATGATGTTTGGAAATCAATCTTGGATGGGTACACTGCACCCCCTATTCCTCCTACAAATGTAGTAGGTAAGAAGGCTAGTGATAACAACTCAAAAATAATTAATGGTATTATGTGTGGTCTATCAAAGGTAGAACTTGTGAAGGTAATGCTTGTTAGGTTGTGGAGCTAAAAGCTTCACTGATGCAGACATGGAGAAGGCCATTGGAGGGGTTGATGAAGGTTGCTGAGTGTCAGAGCAACCGGCGTCGGTCTGATCAGCCGACGTCGACAGGATAGTGAAGAGAAGCAACCGACGTCGGTCAGGGATCGACCGACATCGGTCACCTTCAGGTAGATAGGGACCGACGTCGGTTGCCTGTGTGGTTCGACTGCGAGTTTATTACGGGCAGTCAGTTGACGAACCAAGTGTTTGCATGATGAGAGTTATTTTTAGACTGAGAGCTGCGGATCTAATTATTGTAATTAGATGTCTAATTATTGTTTGGATGAGATCTATATAATAGACTCATGGTTGTATTGGAAACTTGTGCTAGAGAGTAAGAGAGCAATATTATAAGCTCCTTCTGTGTGTGAGGTAGAGCTATGGTGTGTTCCTCCTAGTGCCATAGTACTAGGTGTGTGGGTGCTAGATTGGAGAATCAGTAGGGTTCTTCATGTATGTATGATCTTGGTCATCAGGTGAGCATGGCCTTTTATAGGAGATCTGCATGGTAAGTAAGATCATTGATCTGCAGGTGTATGTGTGTGCAAGGTCAAGGTTCACAGGTGTGAAGAACCAGGTTGATTTGCAGGTGTGCAAGATCAGATAGGATAGCAACACAACAGAGAGCAGAATTAGGCAAGATCTACTTGGAGTACAGGTGTGTACTCAGATAGAGCAAAGAGGAAGGCAAGGGAGTTCCTTCCATAAGTATGGTCTGTTGAGGTGCAGGTTATTGTAGGTTTATGGGAGATCTACTTGAAGTACCTTGAGTACTTATGGAGTGCATGGATCACTTGTGGTGTGCGTGGAGCACTGGAGGTGAACACCAACTCTGTATTTGAGTTGTGTGTTGGGACCTGAGAGAGAGAGCTTTGAGGAGAGAATTACTGTTCACTTGAGGTGTGGGAAGCCTCTGAAGAAGTGGTGGAGAAGAAGTGGCATCTTCTTTATTGTATTCTTTTCTTCAAGAGTTTTAATACAAGTTGTGTATTGTCTCTCATATCATGTGTTATTCTGAATTCTAGTTACTTGTGATTCCTGGTTAATTTCCGCATATTAAGTTGCTTGGTTTGGTAATCAATTATATACTTCTGGTGTTTCATGTTCCTGACAAGTGGTATCAGAGCTAAGGTTGCAGGAAGCAGGGTTTGTGTTTGGTTATAGGTCACTCTCAGGGGTTTCTAATTGAGTGGGAGTAGAGCAATGGCAGATGAAAGTAAGCTAAGAATGGAGGAGTTAAAAAGCACAGATGGTCACTTACAGTCCCATGGAAAGAAAGAGCAGGTAAAAGATTATTGTTGGTTGGTAGCAGATCAGCATGAAGGAACTGAAGAAGCAGATGTAGCAGGTGTTGTTGCACAGGATGATCTGGGAGGTTTCTTTGATAAAGTTGAATCTTGGATAAAAGATTCGGTTGCCTCTTTCCATGCAGCCCCAGGTAGAGGAGCTGGTGAGCCTTGCCAAAGAATTGGCAAAGGGGAAGTGAAGTTGAAATTGCAGGCAGCCAACACATAGGTGTTGATGAAGGTCATGCAGGTCCCAGATTTGGAGATATGGCTAATTTCTTTAGAAAGATTGGGTGATGAGAGATGCATAAGAACTCTCACAACAGATGCACTTGAATTAGTTGGTGGTAAGAAAATAGGTACTCTTTATCTACTTGTTTATATTACTGATTCTTCTTCTGTTGCGGAGATGTGGATTCGTAGGCTTGGTCACATGAGCAAGAAGGAGATGCATGTTCTTAAGCGGAAGATAGATATATTTGATAGGCTTAAGAACTGGAAAACCTTGGTGTACTTGGAGGAGATGGCAGACAGAGACCAGTGGATGGGGCTGGATATTTCTGAGCAGGGCAGTTTGGACATGGGGATTGATTCAAAGGAGCTCGCGGGTAAAAAGTCATCACTCACAGAAAACACAGGTACCGGTGTCAGCAGGAAAACCAACGTCGATAGTATGTAAGACCGACGCCGGTCACAAGGACTGACGTCGGTAGCAGGGACACTGACGTCGACAGGGTCGGTAGTCAGGGACAGACGCATGGGAACCGACGTCAGTCAGATGCAGACTGTGGAGTGACCGAGGTCGGTCACTGTAATGGATTTTGGGTGGATAGCACGCTGTCAGGGAGTCTCAAACACCCATACAGAGGACTGAAGACGTAAGTAGGCCCTCAAATTCATTGTTCCTCTTCTTTATACTCGTTGCTGATTATAGAGCAGGAAGGATCCAGGAAACAGGTGGGAGCATGGCAGGGATATGATGCAGAACCAAACGGGAGTTTTGGTAGGGTTGCCAGCCGGTATGAAAGCATAGAGACGAATGGATTCCTTAGTTGAAGAATAGAGTGAACGGACACGTAAGATGGAAGACCAGGCATATGGTCTTGAGGGAGCTGCAGGATAATAGGACAGGACTGACAGGTGGTACTAGGTGGATGACAAAGCAGGGCTTTAGTCAATGTCAGTATAACCATTGTGTTTGTCTTACCAGGTGGATGATGGTCGCAACATTATCCTATTGCTGTATGTGGAGGATGAACTTGGTATAGGTTTAGACATACAGGGTTTTGCTGAGCTAAGGGTAAGGTTAGTTCAGTGGCATGTCATGAGGAGTTTGGAGTAGCGAAATTCTTTGACATGGGAGACATGGAGATCACAGGTTGATTTTGTCTCCAGTGAGAGCTGATGTGAATTAGGTGTTGGCGAGGTTCAGGTTGCAGAGCCGGAGCACACTAAGGGCTGGACATGTACAGTGTCTGAAATCACATGAGGTCTGGTATAGACCTGAGTATTCCCATGCAGTGGGAGCTATCAGAGAGTTAGGAGCCAATTCGGGGAAGTGGGTTCTCAGGTATTTGAGAGGGACCAGCAGCAGAGATTCATGCTATGCAGGGTCAGGACTTCACTACATGGGTTTGTAGGTTCGGATGTGGCAGGGTACTCAGATGACAGGAGGTACACCACGGGATGTGTGGTGGGTTATCTTTAGGATTGATCTTGAAGAGGGATACAAACCAGGAAATAGATTAGATGAGGTACAGGTATAGGTACAGTGCAGCTATTTATCTCCAAGTGGGAGATTGTTAGGTTGTGGAGCTAAAAGCTTCACTGATGCAGACATGGAGAAGGCCATTGGAGGGGTTGCTGAAGGTTGCTGAGTGTCAGAGCAACCAACGTCAATCTGATCAGCCGACGTTGGCAAGATAGTGAAGAGAAGCAACTGACGTCGGTCAGGGATCGACCAACGTCGGTCACCTCCAGGCAGACAGGGACTGACGTCGGTCGCCTGTGTGGTTCGACTGCGAGTTTATTATGGGAAGTCAGTTGACGAACCAAGTGTTTGCATGATGAGAGTTATTTTTAGACTGAGAGCTGCGGATCTAATTATTGTAATTAGATGTCTAATTATTGTTTGGATGAGATCTATATAATAGACTCATGGTTGTATTGGAAACTTGTGCTAGAGAGTAAGAGAGCAATATTATAAGCTCCTTCTGTGTGTGAGGTAGAGATATGGTGTGTTCCTCCTAGTGCCACAGTACCAGGTGTGTGGGTGCTGGATTGGAGAATCAATAGGGTTCTTCATGTATGTATGATCTTGGTCATCAGGTGAGCATGGCCTTTTATAGGAGATCTGCATGGTAAGTAAGATCATTGATCTGCAGGTGTATGTGTGTGCAAGGTCAAGGTTCACAGGTGTGCAGAACCAGGTTGATTTGCAGGTGTGCAAGATCAGATAGGACAGCAATACAACAGGGAGCAAAATTAGGCAGGATCTACTTGGAGTACAGGTGTGTACTCGAATAGAGCAAAGAGGAAGGCAAGGGAGTTCCTTCTATAAGTATGGTCTGTTGAGGTGCAGGTTATTGCAGGTTCATGGGAGATCTACTTGAAGTACCTTGAGTACTTGTGGAGTGCGTGGAACACTTGTGGTGTGCGTGGAGCACTGGAGGTGAACACCAACTCTGTATTTGAGTTGTGTGTTGGGACCTGAGAGAGAGAGCTTTGAGGAGAGAATTACTGTTCACTTGAGGTGTGGGAAACCTCTGAAGAAGTGGTGGAGAAGAAGTGGCATCTTCTTTATTGTATTCTTTTCTTCAAGAGTTTTAATACAAGTTGTGTATTGTCTCTCATATCATGTGTTATTCTGAATTCTAGTTACTTGTGATTCTGGTTAATTTCCGCATATTAAGTTGCTTGGTTTGGTAATCAATTGTATGCTTCTGGTGTTTCATGTTCCTGACAATGCACTATGTATCTACCAAATAAATGTGGGATAAGTTGAAAAATGTTCATGAGGGAGACTCCAAGGTCAAATTGGCCAAGTTGAAAACCCATAGAAGACAATTTGAAAGTCTAAAGATGAATGAAAATGAGACCATTACAACCTACTTATTGAGGGATGATGAAGTGGTCAACATACTAAGAGGTCTAAGAGAATAATTGAAAGAGACTATTATTGTTCAAAAGGTTTTAAGGTCTCTAAATCCTAAATTTTATTCTAAGGTACGTGTCATTGAAGAAATGTAAGATCTAGATAAGATAGAGATGGATGGACTTCATAGAACCCTAACAACCAATGAAATGAGGATAAGTGAAGGAAGACCTGCAAAGAAGGAAGTTGAATTCAAGGCAGAAAAGAAGCCAAAAGAGAAGAAGTCACAAGGTAAGAAATTCAAAGAAAATGATGAGTTTGATATTGATGATGATGAGTTGATAGCTATGTTTGCAAGGAAATTAAAGATGGGTTCAAGCAAATACAAGGGCAAACTGCCTTTTAAATGCTTCAATTGTGGAGAGATTGGACACTTTGCCAATAAATGTCCTCATAAGCATAAGACAAAGGATGATGTAGAGCATGATGAATATCATGATGATGATAAAACTCTTATAAATTTGATAAGAGCAATAAAAACTTCAGAAGATATGACAACAAGAAAAGGTTCTTCAAAAATAAAAGGAGTCTTTACACCAAGGAAAATTGCAACTCATCTAATGAGAGTGAGAGAAGTGATTCAAAGAGTGATCATGAAGGTGATGGTCTTGATGTTAATGAGGTTATCTTCATGGATAAAGAAGTAAGCTACTCAAATCTAGAAGAATCCATATAGATTGGAGGTGTTGTTGGTGATTCAGATGAAGCAGATGAGGTTGATCTTGAGGCCAAGTTGATGAATACTCTAGAAGAATTGAAGATGGTAAAGAATAAGACTAGGGTGATGAGATATCTTATAAAAAATTATGAAGAGAAAATCAACTTGTTTGAAGCTAGACTTAGCAACAACTCTAAGGAACAAGAGGAAATAGTTAAACAGGTGGAGAGTCAACTTGAAATTGTGACTGCAGGCCTAGAAGAAAAAGAAGAAGAATGTGTAAGGTATGTAGCTGAAGTGAACTCCTTGAGAGATGAATTAAAACAATCATCAAATAAGGTCAAATATTTTTCAAGGTTTGAAAAGACTATCAGTGATATAGATAATATTCTAAGCAGTCAAAAGGTTATTAATGACAAAATAAGCCTTACATTCATTGGAGATCAAGAGGACACTAATGTGATAAAAAAGGTCAAAGATAACCAAAGAATGAGGGTGTTGATAGAACAAAAGTCAATACTATTAGGAAATCTAATAACATAAGGTATCATAATCCTTTCAATGGCTATAGTTATTCATGTAACCAATTTGGTCATAGAGTAAGGCATTGTAGAAAGCCCTTCAAGAATGAATTTATATGGAAATATGAGGAGAATCATTAGCCAAGAGGTATGGGTCACGATATGCTTTCATCTATATATGGATAATATGTTTCAATTGTCATAAGGTTGGTCATATTGCAAAATATTGTAAGCATGCTTTCTTAAGGCAAAACAAGAAATTTGAGGCTTCTAGAGTACAAGAAATAAGATGAGACAATAAGTGGAAACCTAAGATAGCTAAGGTTGATGACTAGTCTACAATTTCAAGTGGACTATTTGCCATGGTGGAGCATAATCAAGGTACAAAGGAATGCTGGGAATTTTCTCTATCAACTTAGATTATTGATGAAGGATTCAAGACCAATAGATCAAGCTAGAATGTTGCCCAAACAAAGATTGAAGGAGTCAAGCCAGAAGGACAAATCAAGCATAATAAGATCATGGAGGAAGTTCAATCCTATAAGGACATGGAGATTTAGGAATCTCCTAAATTTATGTTGTTCTAGTTCTCTAGATTAGAAGTGACTCCATTAGGCTTCATGGAGGCACTCAACCAATAATTAAGAAGCATGAAGGATGCTCCATCATAGGGGGAGTTTTGTGGTCTTAGGTAACCTTCAGATTTAAGGTTTAATCTAGAAGTTTGCTATAGGTGTGATCACAAGAAACAAGTCATAAAAAGTTTGCATGATGACTTGATCACCAAGTCATGGTTTTGAAAATGTATTAAATTTTCATGGAGACAAAGGGAGCCAATCATGTCTCATGAGTAGGTATGTGAGCCTGGTCTATGTTAAAATTTATAATAGAAAGAATTGATGAGGTTGTTTGAGATAAAAAGTATGTTGCCCCAGGTCTAAGGATCAAATAGCTACCAAGAAGATGAACCTTTGTCATTAATGTCAAAGTGGGAGAAAGTTCATGTTTCAAGATCAAGTATTGAAGAAGATCTAACTTGAAGGAAAGAGAATGATTTGCTATGATTAAGAGTGTTTTCCATCAATGGCAGAAGGGGAAATTATCGAGGTGTGTTCCTAGTGTTGGTATTAAGGCATTAATGTTGTCATTGATGTCAAAGTTAAGTTGAATGTCCATGTCAAATGTCAGAGTTGATGTCATGCTTGGTGAAGTGGTGTGTAATAAAGAAGTTTTATCTCTCTATTGAGAGAAAATTTGAAGGCAAATTGGTAATTTTTCTAGGGTTTGATGACATGTCAAGATCATGTTCAAGATATCAGGGAAGCATCTTGATTAAGCTCTAAGTGCTGAGGAGCATATAAGGTAAGCACATGGGTCAACAAGTCCTTGTAGTCTGTATGAGGTCTTAATACAAGGCTATAATGTGACAAAGCTCATAAGTCTATTGAGATTAGCTTTGTATTCAAAGAATCATGTTTGAAGAATGATATAATAAAGAGCTAGCTTGTTTATGCCCAAACTCTAAGTACTAGGTATCTTGAGTAGCTTGGTATAGTTCTAAGAGAAGGTGTATGTATGGTAAAGCTTTGTGATTTGGGTCAGTATAGGTATAAGAAAGTGTTTTAAGCTGTGTTATCAATGAGTAAGAGATAAAGAAGTCTACATATGAGTTTCAAGGTCTAGTTTTGAGGCTTATCCATTACATAAAGACCTAGTGAAATGGCATAGGCCTAATAGAATGATGAGTTGAGTCATATGAGACATGTGTGAGCAAGGTTGGTAGCTTGTGAGCATGGTATGAATTATTTTGACATGTGTATGAGTTTTTTGAGATAGTTTAAGAGGTTTTAAGGCATGATCATAGTCTAAGTATGACTGATAGTGTAAGGCCTAGTATGCAAAGTGACCTATAGTGGCCTAATGATGGGTCAAGATCATTTCCAAGGATTTTATTGGAATTGGTTTTGGATTTGAAGGTCCCTAGCATGATTTTATTGGAATTAGTTTTGGAGTTTAAGGGCAATCCTTTATGAATGATTGCTAAGAAGGGAAACCAGTCAAAACCCTCTCAAAACCCTTATAATGACCTGATATGAAAGATATTGTTGGTTATGGATCAGAATGGTCCTATTGACCTAATTTGATGTTTGGAACATGTAAAGGACTCTTAAATTTTTCTTTGTGTGGTTTTTTTTGTTATGATAATGAGTAGAAGCTATAAGAAACCCCTTGTTTATAGGATTTTTGATGTAGCAGGCATGGTTAACTAGTTTAAAGCATGCCAATGGATGGAGGATGATGTGTAAAACTTATAGTTTATGACCATGAAATTTTTTTAGTAGGTATCAAACCAAAATGTGTTAAACCACTCATGGAAGTTAGCCTATCGCTAAACAGGCTTAATGAGCAAAACAGTGAGAAAACTAGGCGAGAATCACAATGAGATTAGGGATTGGTTTTAGAAGACTAGGGATGGATCCTAATCCATGGGGTAATTATTCAAGACCTATTAATCCTATCCCCTTGGTGTATAAGTGTTGATGATTCCTATATTTAAGTAAAAAGTTGTCATCAAATTGGTCTATTTAACACAGTGAAGTCTGTGTAGAGTGAAGTTGTGGAATTGGTCTGAAAGATAAATATTGATATATAACCATGAAATATATATTTTCATAGATTATATAAGGATTATTAAGGTTCATAAAAACCCATTGGAAGATCACAAAAATGTTCCCACAGGTGTTTTATGACTTGATTTTCTTGACTGTGTTTTTGGTGCTACATGCAATTTTGTGTGTGTATGTGAAAATGATGTTTCTAAGTCATTTTTCACTAAGGTGAATGATTAAATGTTATTGAAGGTATTATAAAATTATCATAGGATCATATGAATGTATTTATAATCAATATAAGTCCCTTTTCAAGTATGGGGAGTCAAATGTTTTTGACTATTTGTTGACAATGTTTGGTGGTTCTGAGTAAGCCATTTGTAGGGGTGTTCTTGGGGTCTTTTTTCTTACATGGTGAAAACCAAAGCATATATGAAAGTAGTTTAAGTCATAAATATCATATACATATTATTTTATGTGTGGGTTATATGGAAAATTTGTGTATATGGTTTAGATTTGCAAGATAAACTTTTTGGCAGTGAGAAGGACTAATGGTGAGTAGACATAATTGGATGGTTTAAGGAGTGAAAAGAGCCAAATGGTGTTGGGTACATAAGGATAGCTTATAATGGGTTTACTAAAGTGACATGTGAATTTTTTATTCCGTTGGTTAAGTCTCAAAGTGTTAAAATGAGGTATAAGAAATGAATGCTTAGTGAAGGCCTAATTGCATTAGGTCTCTATTAGGCCTGATGGTGGTTTTAGCCCTTAAGGGTAATGACCAACCTGTGTAATGTTTGTTTCAATTTTTAAATGTGTGTAGTGATATATTTAAATTATAATACAAGTGTGGTGAGTTATTTTTCCAACCAAGATGGGTATGAGAAATAATCAAGTATAAAGTTAAAGCTTATTAAGCTTATTTTGACTAGTTAGAGTATTGAGCTATTTAGTGAAGGATATAGAGTTTTGAAGAAAAATTAAGGGCTTGAAGATCATAATAAATATATGTTAAATATTCCATGAGTATATAACTATGTTTATATATGTGTTTATCAAGGTCATTTAACCTAATTATACCAAGGAAAGGGCTATTTAAGCGAGAAGGCCTAGTAGGCTGTTTGAGAGAGAAAGAAGTGTGAGAAGAGCAAACAAAGGAGATCATCATTAGTTGAATAAGAAAAAGGTGTCCAAAGGTGATTATATATTCAAATTATCTAAGTTGGTTCTTGGTTTTCTATGGGTTTTTATCCTCCTTGTAGGTTAAAGCTTGTTAAAGCACTAGTCGAGTTGGTGTTAGACTAGTGAGGGGTTGGTGTTCCTTATGGGTTTGGTGCCTCACTAAAAGGTTGATTCATTGCTTATAGGATAGTAGTCCAAGTTGTGAATTAGTGGGTTTTATTACCCTAGATGTTTTCCCACATACATCTTATGTTCTTATATTTTTTGATTTCATATATGTGTGTGTATGCATTAACTGATGCATGTAAGTGAATGAATGCTTCATGAATGTTAAGTAAAATTTAAGGACTATTTTAATACAAATGATTCACCCCCCCTTAGTAGCTATAATTCCAATATATATTTCCCATTATTTGTCAACAAATAATTTTATAGGAGGCTACTAAAGATAGAGCTATAAAATAGGCCATG